>CM042421.1:24349600-24367100 GCA_023634145.1 Thymallus thymallus | reverse complement strand
TGTGTGTGTGTTAGTGTGTGTTAGTGTGTGTGTGTTAGTGTGTGTGTGTGTGTGTGTGTTAGTGTGTGTGTGTTAGTGTGTGTATGTGTGTGTGTGTTAGTGTGTGTGTGTGTGTGTGTGTTAGTGTGTGTGTGTTAGTGTGTGTATGTGTGTGTGTGTTAGTGTGTGTGTGTGTTCGTGTGTTAGTGTGTGTATGTGTGTGTGTGTTAGTGTGTGTGTGTGTGTGTGTTAGTGTGTGTGTGTTAGTGTGTGTGTGTGTGTGTGTGTGTGTGTGTGTTAGTGTGTGTATGTGTGTGTGTGTTAGTGTGTGTGTGTTAGTGTGTGTGTGTGTTAGTTTGTGTGTGAGGTGTGTGTGTGTGCGTGTGTTAGTGTGTGTATGTGTGTGTGTGTTAGTGTGTGTGTGTTAGTGTGTGTGTGTGTGTGTGTGTGTGTGTGTGTGCGCGTGTGTTAGTGTGTGTGTGTGTGTGTGTGTGTGTTAGTGTGTGTTAGTGTGTGTGTGTTAGTGTGTGTGTGTGTGTGTGTGTTAGTGTGTGTGTGTTAGTGTGTGTGTGTTAGTGTGTGTGTGTTAGTGTGTGTTAGTGTGTGTGTGTTAGTGTGTGTGTGTGTGTGTGTGTTAGTGTGTGTGTGTTAGTGTGTGTATGTGTGTGTGTGTTAGTGTGTGTGTGTGTGTGTGTGTTAGTGTGTGTGTGTTAGTGTGTGTATGTGTGTGTGTGTTTGTGTGCGTTTGTATTTGTGACATATTAGGACAAAAGTATGAATACACACCAACAAAGTCAGGACATGTGTAGAAGTCAGGACAAAAATTGATGTCCTCACTTTTCTGAGCATACCACAGTGTTCTACAGCCTCAAATATATACCTGCTGCAAAAATCTCCTTAGGCCAGAATTGTCACAAATTTTTGAAACCATCTGTGTAAGTGTGTATCACATTTTTGCTCACTCACTGATACGCCAACTATGGGACGTGTGAGGTACTGCGCTAAACTTTTACACACACAGGAAGTGACATCAGAGATGTTCTAACATTTCACTTAAGATTCACAGTTAGGAAATCGAAATGGCTAGCTATCTAGCCAGTGGTTGACTATAAATAAATAGTGTGTTGGCCAGTAGTAACACAGTAAACAGTTCTAAAGATTGGACTTCAAACAGTATCATTTACAATTATCTACAACGTGATGTGTGGATGAATGCTGTTACAAGCTAGCTCACGTTAGGAGACTCTTGCTAGCTCGCTAGCTAAAAGTAGCAGGCTCGTGTTAACTAATATACAATCTGGCTAACATGCTAAATGCGTAGCTAACCACATCCACTGAACCAGTTATGTAGCAATAGGGGTGATCGATCTTGAACATATCTCTACGATTCGCTTGAAAAGTAGATCGTGGGCGTCTTCAAGATCGATCACCCCTATGGATACATAACTGGTTCAGTGGATGTGGTTAGCTACGCATTTAGCATGTTAGCCAGCTTGTATATTAGTTAACACGAGCCTGCTACTTTTAGCTAGCAAGAGTCTGCTAACGTGAGCTAGCTTGTAACAGCATTCATCCACACATCACGTAGATAATTGTAAATTATACTGTTTAAAGTTATATACATAATTAAAAAATTGAATGGTTGATATAGCTATATATATATATATACACACACACAAACACATTAAATATTATTTATATATTATATATATAAATTACAAATTTGAATGGCCGATATAGCTATATATATATATATATATATATATATATATATATATATATATATATATATATATATATATATATATATATATATATATACACACACACACATTAAATATTATTTATATATATTGTATATATAAATACAACATTTGAATGGCCGATATAGCTATATATATATATATACAGTGGGGAGAACAAGTATTTGATACACTGCCGATTTTGCAGGTTTTCCTACTTACAAAGCATGTAGAGGTCTGTAATTTTTATCATAGGTACACTTCAACTGTGAGAGACAGAATCTAAAACAAAAATCCAGAAAATCACATCGTATGATTTTTTAATAATTAATTTGCATTTTATTGCATGACATAAGTATTTGATCACCTACCAACCAGTAAGAATTCTGGCTCTCACAGACCTGTTAGTTTTTCTTTAAGAAGCCCTCCTGTTCTCCACTCATTACCTGTATTAACTGCACCTGTTTGAACTCGTTACCTGTATAAAAGACACCTGTCCACACACTCAATCAAACAGACTCCAACCTCACCACAATGGCCAAGACCAGAGAGCTGTGTAAGGACATCAGGGATAAAATTGTAGAGCTGCACAAGGCTGGGATGGGCTATAGGACAATAGTCAAGCAGCTTGGTGAAAAGGCAACAACTGTTGGCGCAATTATTCGAAAATGGAAGAAGTTCAAGATGACGGTCAATCTCCCTCGTTCTGGGGGACCATGCAAGATCTCACCTCGTGGGGCATCAATGATCATGAGGAAGGTGAGGGATCAGCCCAGAACTACACGGCAGGACCTGGTCAATGACCTGAAGAGAGCTGGGACCACAGTCTCAAAGAAAACCGAAAACCATTAATAACACACTACGCCGTCATGGATTAAAATCCTGCAGCGCACGCAAGGTCCCCCTGCTCAAGCCAGCGCATGTCCAGGCCCGTCTGAAGTTAGCCAATGACCATCTGGATGATCCAGAGGAGGAATGGGAGAAGGTCATGTGGTCTGATGAGGCAAAAATAGAGCTTTTTGGTCTAAACTCCACTCGCCGTGTTTGGAGGAAGAAGAAAGATGAGTACAACCCCAAGAACACCATCCCAACCGTGAAGCATGGAGGTGGAAACATCATTCTTTGGGGATGCTTTTCTGCAAAGGGGAAAGGACGACTGCACCGTATTGAGGGGAAGATGGATGGGGCCATGTATCGCAAGATCTTGGCCAACAACCTCCTTCCCTCAGTAAGAGCATTGAAGATGGGTCGTGGCTGGGTCTTCCAGCATGACAACGACCCGAAACACACAGCCATGGCAACTAAGGAGTGGCTCTGTAAGAAGCATCTCAAGGTCCTGGAGTGGCCTAGCCAGTCTCCAGACCTGAACCCAATAGAAAATCTTTGGAGGGAGCTGAAAGTCCGTATTGCCCAGCGACAGCCCCGAAACCTGAAGGATCTGGAGAAGGTCTGTATGGAGGAGTGGGCCAAAATCCCTGCTGCAGTGTGTGTCTAAATCATACCTACATATTAGGACTATGGTGAATACAAAGTCCTGAGATACACACACATACACTGATGTCTAAATCATACCTACATATTGTGACTATGGTGAATACTAAGTCCTGAGATACACACACACACACATACACTGATGTTTAAATCATACCTATGTATATAGCTATAGACTGCCACCCTGCTCTTTAAGATATCAGCATCAGCCATTAAAAAAATGTATTTTGGTCGACCACTAGTTTAATTACTATTTTGACATCTGATGTTTAATGCAATCGTGTTTTATGTTGTGCAAATAGACAAGTCCATAAGCTTGTTCCAGTCTGGATATTCTCTTATGAATATCTCTTATTCTCTTATTCTTTTATGATGAATGGATGCTAATGTTAAAACACTTTCAAAGCCATTCTTTGAAAAGAGCCTCAGCCAAAAAATGGCCTCATTCACACCCTCATTCCTTGGTTTCTCAAGTGACTGCCTTGCCTGGTTCGCTAACTACTTTGCAGACAGAGTTCAGTGTGTCAAATCGGAGGGCCTATTGTCCGATCCTCTGGCAGTCTCTATGGGGGTGCCACAGGGTTCAATTCTTGGGCCAACCCTTTTCTCTATATACATCAACGATGTCGCTCTCGCTGCTGGTGACTCTCTGATCCATCTCTACGCAGATGACACCATTCTGTATACATCTGGCCCCTCTTTGGACACTGTGTTTACTAACCTTCAATCAAGCTTCAATGCCATACAACACTCCTTCCGTGGCCTCCAACTGCTCTTAAACGCTAGTAAAACTAAGTGCATGCTTTTCTATCGAACGCTGCCAGCACCCGCCCACCGGACTATCATCACTACTCTCGACGGATCCGAATTAGAATACGTGGACACCTACAAATACCTAGGCATCTGGTTAGACTATAAACTCAACTTCCAGACTCACATCAACCATCTCCAATCCAAAATTAAATCCAGAATTGGCTTCCTATTTCGCAACAAAGCCTCCTTCACTCATGCTGCCAAACATGCCCTTGTAAAACTGACTATCCTACCGATCCTTGATTTCGGCGATGTCATTTACAAACTAGCCTCCAATACTCTACTTAGCAAATTGGATGTAGTCTATCACAGTGCCATCCGTTTTGTCACCAAAGCCCCATACACTACCCACCACTGCGACCTGTATGCTCTCGTTGGCTGGCCTTCATTATATATTCGCCGCCAAACCCACTGGCTCCAGGTCATCTATAAGTCTTTATTAGGTAAATCCCCGCCCTATCTCAGCTCACTGGTCACTATAGCAACACCCACCCGTAGCATGCGCTCCAGCAGGTATATCTCTCTGGTCACCCCCAAAGCCAACACCTCCTTTGGTCGCCATTCCTTCCAGTTTGCTGCTGCCAATGACTGGAACGAATTGCAAAAATCATTGAAGCTAGAGGTTCCTATCTCCCTCAATAACTTTAAGCATCAGCTGTCAAAGCTGCTTATCGATCACTGCACCTGTATATAGCCCTTCTGTAAATAGCCCACACTACTACCTCATTCCCCATATTTATTTTTTGTTTATTTTCACTAATCTTGCACTCCAGTATCTCTATTTGCACATCATAATTTGCACACTTTTCATTCCTGTGTTAATAATGATAATTCTGTAATTTAGGTCACCACTATAGTCTATTTATTGTTCTACCTCTTAACCTTACTGCATTTTTGCACTACATTTTGCACTCTGTATATAGATTTTTCTATTGTGTTTTTGACTGTTTGTTTAATGTGTAACTCTGTGTTGTTATTTGTCACACTGCTTTGCTTTGTCTTGGCCAGGTCGCAGTTGCAAATGAGAACTTGTTCTCAACTGACCTACCTGGTTAAATAAAGGTGAAATAAAAAAAAAAAATAAAAAAAAAAATTCAAGAAATCCTTATTTAAAGGGATGGGACCATTTTTGTTTTGTTTCTCCATACCTACCACTAAGGCTAGTAAGCTTCACTTAGCTGGGCTTACATACTATGTGGATGCCTACTAAATGATATGCATCATGTGTAATTTGGTTGAGTTTATTTGGGCCCTTCCAGAATCTATTTGGGGGCAGATGTGCTTCAGGGTTTATTGATGAGCCAGTCTAGTCAAAATACAGGGACCCTTTGGTAGAATACTGACAAACTGTGAAAGCAGATAGCGTTCTCCTACCTCAATCTTATCTTCTCAACCTATACTTTTGCCCACACAACCAGTCTATACAGTACCACTAGCTAAATGTAACACAAACTTGAAGCATGACCTCCAGGACTGCGAGCAAAAACAATTAATTGAGGTGGGACCACAAGTGGCCAGCGCTTCTATTGACTTACATACATGGAGGGCAATAGTCTTGATCCCCAGGTCAGAGCACATCTTTCTTTCTGTTGGCTTCAGCTCATTACATGCTGCTGACTGAGCACACAACTGCATAGATCATAGCTCATAACAGTAGCCTGGTAGAACATTCTCAGCATCATATACACTCAAAGGATCCAAGCTTCTTCTGGAAGTAGTTGGCCTACAGATGCTCTTTTATGATGGATAGATGCACTTTTATGATGGATAGATGCACTTTTATGATGGATAGATGCTCTTTTATGATGGATGGATGCACTTTTATGATGGATGGATGCACTTTTATGATAGACGGATGCACTTTTATGATGGATGGATGCACTTTTATGATAGATGCACTTTTATGATGGATGGATGCACTTTTATGATGGGCAATTGTACTTTTATGATAGATGCACTTTTATGATGGATGGATGCTCTTTTATGATGGATGGATGCTCTTTTATGATGAATGGATGCACTTTTATGATGGATGGATGCACTTTTATGATGGATGGATACACTTTTATGATGAATGGATGCACTTTTATGATGGATGGATGCACTTTTATGATGGATGGATGCACTTTATGATGGATGGATGCTCTTTTATGATGGATGGATGCTCTTTTATGATGGATGGATGCTCTTTTATGATGGATGGATGCACTTTTATGATGGATGGATGCACTTTTATGATGGATGGATGCACTTTTATGATGGAAGGATGCACTTTTATGATGGATAGATGCTCTTTTATGATGGATAGATGCTCTTTTATGATGGATAGATGCACTTTTATGATGGATAGATGCACTTTTTTGAGCTTCAATCTGTTGGTTGCAATTCACTGCCATTATAAAGCTTGAAGCGTCAGGGTGTTTATTAATATAACTCTGATTGTATTTGTCTAAAAAGAAGAAAGTCACATACAACTAGGATGGCTTGAGGGAGAGTAAATCATGGGCTAATTTTCATTTTAAAGTGAAATACTCCTTTAATAGGCGTTTCAGCCACTTGCAGATTAAACCACACAAAGTAAAGGGATAGTAACTACCCATTAACGTGCCCATCCCTCTCAATAACCTCAATTATGGTACTGGCCCATGCACACTTGTAGAATTAGTATTATATATATACAATCATGCATGAATTAAATGTATTAATATTATTATAAGGTATTTCCGAATCATGTTATGATTTGGATCATGAATGAGTTCATTAAAAGTTCATTAGTTGGAGAAAACTAAGATATTAAAGCACAAGGTAGCCTACACAGTTTTAGAGTTTATGTTTTTATTTTGTAATGCTACTGGTGAATAATAATACAAATTTCAGTGAAGTTTGCGGTTCTATTCTCACATGGAGCATGGGTTGAAAAAACCTGATGGGAACGTCTTTAATATGTTTTATAAGGGAAAGTATTTTTACTTGTGAAAAGGTTTAGTGACGTATTTACCCGGGAAAACATTTAGGCGCGAGCTGCGACCAGGAGATACGCACGAGGAACCAGATCGTCAGAGAGAGGTGAGTTAACTAGCTTGTTTTATTATCTTTTCAAATTGTAAAACGTTGACCAATTAAACAAATTACTGATAGCTACCTAGATATACAGACCAGCAAATTACTACATCTGTTGCTTGCTTGTAGGATATTAATTTTTTTGACACTTTACTTCTATAATCTATATAATAAAATTGCTGTTGTCGTTTAATAGTGTGTAGGCCCACTATTATTATCGCAATTAGCCTATTTCTGGGACAATATATCGCACAACAAAAAGCAGTTATCGTGACAGGTCTAGCGAGCATTGGCTTAGCTCTACTGTAATATAGCTAACCTAACTAGTTAAGCCTACTCGTCGTCTTCTACTTTTTCTCTAGTCTGCACCATGTCGCGCTGTGACGTTTCTATTTGCTCCAGAACAGTAGATCGCTGCTTTGAAATCGACTACATTTGGATTTATTCTTCCAAACTCTGTAACGTTAATTGTCAGGAAAACGTCTCAAATGACGCACTTTTCACCTGCTGATGACCGCTCTGTGTGTGAGTATTTATTCGTCTAATTTTTTCTTTTATTTGAGAAATGCATGTTTTATGTGTTACTAGCAAGCATGATCTGTGGTAGCAGGTGTAAATCTGATTGGACACAATAAACAATGTGCTGTGTCATACAATCAAGATTGAGCTTATGATTATTTGCTTTCTAACTATCCATTCCAGAATTTAAATGCATAACTTGATGTCATGTCCAAACGGAAGCGAATTAGTCCTGTGGAGGATGCCACTAAACACATTCTGTCTGGCAAAGACAAACCGTGCTTTGAGGAGAGATTCATTAACTCTCAAAAAGGTTAGTAACAGTATTTCAATGCTTCTTTCATCCTATTCAGGAAGATACTGTAGCAGATAGGGAATCGTTCTTAAACTACATCCCCTCTTGATATAAAACAGTAATAAAGTCATAAGATAATAGCACAAAATGCATGTGTTAAAGCAGTATTACATTGAATAGTCTAATTTCAGTAGGTATGTTACTGCTATTCTTAAAGATGAACTGAACTGAAAATAATCAACGTTGATAATGTGTTATTTATGACAATTAAAAGTAAATTACACTAAAAATTCTAATTAAAAATATCAATATAGCTTTTTTTAAGCATCACAAAAACTGTGTTAGGAAATAGAAACTGCTTATATATGTCGTGTGCATTTAGAGAAAATACAAAAACATGGTTGAGGTCCTGTGCGTTTTAGAAAATCGAGGCAGATAAATGGAAAATGTTATTGGACGAATTCATCCAATGGGATCGCTTGTTAAGTTAGCTGCACGCAAAATGTTAAATCCAAAATAAATAAAGTTGGGGGGGAAATGGTTAGCTGCGCGTAGGAGTTACCCCAGGTTGACCATAGATGCACGGAGGATTCACCAGTTTTGTGAACATGTTTTGTGTATGTGACAACATTACATCCAGCCCTTTGCTTAGTAGACTTGCTAGCATGATAACAGTTAACATACTTCTCTGTCCTCTGCCTGACATTGGTCTATCGGTCTGCCCTGTACTATAGCCTGAAAAGTCGAACATTGACGGAATGGCCTCAGGTTTCAGTCTGTTGGACTTAACCCTCACCAGTGAACGGAGTAGTTTACCATGCCAGTGACGTAGCCGAATGTTGAAATCCAACATGGCGGTGCCCGTGTAACAACAACATTTTCAACGTACCATTTTATACCTTTTAACAAATTCTGCCATTTTATTAATTGTACAAATGAGAATAAATAAAATATATCTGTTATATCACCTTTACTCAAATTCCAGTTCAGTTAATCTTTAAGATGATTGGTTATTGTTGCAACAGTTGCTGTTATGGGCTGTGCAACTGAATGAGCAGCTTCTCACATATGTATAAACTGACCAGATGTTGGAAGAAGTTTGCATGTCCTGTAATTTATGTGTGCATGCCATTTAAAGGCCAGGTCAATGGAATAAAGAACCACTTATTTTCTACAGAGACACTAATATTCAACACCATGCCATCTCTATCTCTATCTTAGGTAGAGGTGTGTTTGCTAGCATGTCCATTGACAAAGGATGCTTCATTCTTGAATACCGTGGAGAGTTACTTTCCAAAGAGGAGAGCCAAATAAGACAGAATAGATACAACGAAACAGAAAATACCTTCTTGTTTGACTTTGATTGGAATGGAAGACAATGGAGGTAGGTTTTGGGAACAATTTTGACTGACTATTTTTGACATACTTATTGGAAACAAATTTAATGTTTTTTCCTCTTTCCCATTTTAGCATTGATGCCTCAAAAGAAGATGGTTCACTTGGGAGACTAGTGAACGATAAATACAAGACTTCTAACTGTAAAATGAAAAAAATAGGTATTGAAGGCAAACCCCATCTGTGTTTGTTTTCAATTAAAGACATAGCTTCAGGAGAAGAATTAACATACAACTACGGAGATTCAAACTGGCCATGGCGTACTCTGGTAATTAGGTCTCCATTTAGTTTGTGTTGGTATTGTTGAGTTATGTGTTAGTTGACTTTCTGTGTTGTATTACCTGATGGACAGAACAGAACAACTTAAACGGTCTCTGGACTGTCTATTCAATTATATTGATGCGGTTTTGACACAGAATTGCAAAGTACAGTCATCAAATATTCCGAGCATGTTCTCTCTTTACAGATGAACCGAGCAGCCCCTCGCAGTGAGGAGAACACACCATCAGAAGAGGGTTCATGCCTTCCTACCAAAATGAACAGGAGTCCCAAGCCTACTGAACAGGTAGACATTTTTGGTTTAAGTCAAGCTTTTGATCTTCTGATAAGGCGCATAGGGCATATTGATCCATTTAGACCCTCAGTAGAATTCAAATTGAATCTATTTTAGTATTGTTCGATAGACTTATTTTTAACATTATAAGAATGTCCTCATTTTTAAACTGTGACGTTGTTTGAGGATTCCAAGAGTGTGTACTGAGAGCCTGTCCAATGTACTGACATTGATGTGGTGTGAAACGTGTCGTGTGTGTGTGTGAATGTCCTGATGTCTCTCCAGTATGAAATTAATATAGTGTGTTTGTCTTAATTATGGATGATTGGTGTGGAATCAAATGGAAGGTTTTTTGTATGCTTTCACACATGTAACAACGAAGACTGTAAAGAGAGTTACAAATCCATTTGCTGTTGATTATCTTTGTAACTGGTTGTTTCTGCCCCGATCTAATGTGTATGTTCTTATTTAATCAGATTGGGAGTCATTTGTCTGAACCCAGGCCTTCAAATAGTGACCAATGCACCGACCGCAACAGTGACCATTCATCCACAGCTTCTGACACGACGGAGAACCATTCTCAGGTTAGATCTCTTGCACTAAACCCTTGTCACATGGACAGATGGTAAAAGCACTAACCAAATTGAGACAACCATTTGTTGCCCATATCAACACCAATCACTGAACTCAACACAGTACAGCCAATCATCCCTACATGACCTTTACACTGTTTTGACTTGTACTTTATGGAAGTGCATTAATGTTATGGGTCTTTTGAATATTCATACATTGTAGTTTACTAAGTGAATTCTGTCCTCTCTTTACAAACATGTCTAGTTTTTTTTATTACTAAATCATATAATATTCACATTCCATGAGTGTGTCCTCATTTTTAAACTGTGACGTTGTTTGAGGATTCCATGAGTGTGTACTGAGAGCCTGTCCAGTGTACTGACATTGATGTGGTGTGAAACGTGTCGTGTGTGTGTGTGTGAATGTCCTGATGTTTCTCCAGTATGAAATGAATATAGTGTGTTTTTTCACAGTGGATGCTGTTCTCTCTTTACAGGTGAACAGAGCAGCCCCTCGCTGTGAGGAGAACACACCATCAGAAGAGGGTTCATGCCTTCCTACCAAAATGAACAGGAGTCCCAAGCCAACTGAACAGGTAGACATTTTTGGTTTAAGTCAAGCTTTTGATCTTCTGATAAGGCGCATAGGGCATATTGATCCATTTAGACCCTCAGTAGAATTCAAAATGAATCTATTTTAGTATTGTTCGATAGACTTATTTTTAACATTATAAGAATGTCCTCATTTTTAAACTGTGACGTTGTTTGAGGATTCCAAGAGTGTGTACTGAGAGCCTGTCCAATGTACTGACATTGATGTGGTGTGAAACGTGTCGTGTGTGTGTGTGAATGTCCTGATGTCTCTCCAGTATGAAATTAATATAGTGTGTTTGTCTTAATTATGGATGATTGGTGTGGAATCAAATGGAAGGTTTTTTGTATGCTTTCACACATGTAACAACGAAGACTGTAAAGAGAGTTACAAATCCATTTGCTGTTGATTATCTTTGTAACTGGTTGTTTCTGCCCCAATCTAATGTGTATGTTCTTATTTAATCAGATTGGGAGTCATTTGTCTGAACCCAGGCCTTCACATAGTGACCAATGCACCGACCGCAACAGTGACCATTCATCCACAGCTTCTGACACGACGGAGAACCATTCTCAGGTTAGATCTCTTGCACTAAACCCTTGTCACATGGACAGATGGTAAAAGCACTAACCAAATTGAGACAACCATTTGTTGCCCATATCAACACCAATCACTGAACTCAACACAGTACAGCCAATCATCCCTACATGACCTTTACACTGTTTTGACTTGTACTTTATGGAAGTGCATTAATGTTATGGGTCTTTTGAATATTCATACATTGTAGTTTACTAAGTGAATTCTGTACTCTCTTTACAAACATGTCTAGTTTTTTTTATTACTAAATCATATAATATTCACATTCCATGAGTGTGTCCTCATTTTTAAACTGTGACGTTGTTTGAGGATTCCATGAGTGTGTACTGAGAGCCTGTCCAGTGTACTGACATTGATGTGGTGTGAAACGTGTCGTGTGTGTGTGTGTGAATGTCCTGATGTTTCTCCAGTATGAAATGAATATAGTGTGTTTTTTCACAGTGGATGCTGTTCTCTCTTTACAGGTGAACAGAGCAGCCCCTCGCTGTGAGGAGAACACACCATCAGAAGAGGGTTCATGCCTTCCTACCAAAATGAACAGGAGTCCCAAGCCAACTGAACAGGTAGACATTTTTGGTTTAAGTCAAGCTTTTGATCTTCTGATAAGGCGCATAGGGCATATTGATCCATTTAGACCCTCAGTAGAATTCAAATTGAATCTATTTTAGTATTGTTCGATAGACTTATTTTTAACATTATAAGAATGTCCTCATTTTTAAACTGTGACGTTGTTTGAGGATTCCAAGAGTGTGTACTGAGAGCCTGTCCAATGTACTGACATTGATGTGGTGTGAAACGTGTCGTGTGTGTGTGTGAATGTCCTGATGTCTCTCCAGTATGAAATTAATATAGTGTGTTTGTCTTAATTATGGATGATTGGTGTGGAATCAAATGGAAGGTTTTTTGTATGCTTTCACACATGTAACAACGAAGACTGTAAAGAGAGTTACAAATCCATTTGCTGTTGATTATCTTTGTAACTGGTTGTTTCTGCCCCGATCTAATGTGTATGTTCTTATTTAATCAGATTGGGAGTCATTTGTCTGAACCCAGGCCTTCACATAGTGACCAATGCACCGACCGCAACAGTGACCATTCATCCACAGCTTCTGACACGACGGAGAACCATTCTCAGGTTAGATCTCTTGCACTAAACCCTTGTCACATGGACAGATGGTAAAAGCACTAACCAAATTGAGACAACCATTTGTTGCCCATATCAACACCAATCACTGAACTCAACACAGTACAGCCAATCATCCCTACATGACCTTTACACTGTTTTGACTTGTACTTTATGGAAGTGCATTAATGTTATGGGTCTTTTGAATATTCATACATTGTAGTATACTAAGTGAATTCTGTACTCTCTTTACAAACATGTCTAGTTTTTTTTATTACTAAATCATATAATATTCACATTCCATGAGTGTGTCCTCATTTTTAAACTGTGACGTTGTTTGAGGATTCCATGAGTGTGTACTGAGAGCCTGTCCAGTGTACTGACATTGATGTGGTGTGAAACGTGTCGTGTGTGTGTGTGTGAATGTCCTGATGTTTCTCCAGTATGAAATGAATATAGTGTGTTTTTTCACAGTGGATGCTGTTCTCTCTTTACAGGTGAACAGAGCAGTCCCTCGCTGTGAGGAGAACACACCATCAGAAGAGGGTTCATGCCTTCCTACCAAAATGAACAGGAGTCCCAAGCCAACTGAACAGGTAGACATTTTTGGTTTAAGTCAAGCTTTTGATCTTCTGATAAGGCGCATAGGGCATATTGATCCATTTAGACCCTCAGTAGAATTCAAATTGAATCTATTTTAGTATTGTTCGATAGACTTATTTTTAACATTATAAGAATGTCCTCATTTTTAAACTGTGACGTTGTTTGAGGATTCCAAGAGTGTGTACTGAGAGCCTGTCCAATGTACTGACATTGATGTGGTGTGAAACGTGTCGTGTGTGTGTGTGAATGTCCTGATGTCTCTCTAGTATGAAATTAATATAGTGTGTTTGTCTTAATTATGGATGATTGGTGTGGAATCAAATGGAAGGTTTTTTGTATGCTTTCACACATTTAATCGAGTAAAATAAGTATTTGATCCCCTTCCAACTAGGGCTGGGCAATACGACCAAAATCTCATATCCCGATAACAATATATATCACGATATAGTACCTTTTCTGTAAATTCAATCAATTAATAGTTTATATATATTACCCACATGGAAAATATATATATTTTTTTTATGGAAGCATATGGGTAGCAATATTCAATTTGAAATGTAGTATGCAAAATGACAATGCAATATGTAAAATTACAATGCATTTCTCTATTTAAAAATATTTTCCATTACATTTGTGTAGCGTTTGGTGCAAAATGAAAATTCAATTATATAATTTACATTTGCCATTTCATACACTAGTTTTAATATGTAAATTGAATACATATTTTAATGCTTTATAAGTTGCAAAATGTAAATTAAAAAGTTACAGAAATGATTATGTTTAACATGTTCAAGCAAAAACTGTAGCAAAATGATCATTTAAATGTTATTTTTCTCAATTGCATTTACTCTCACAGTTAAGACACTTGCGATTGCATTTTCATTAAATGATCAAGTTGGCCCCGCCCCCGCCCATTGCAATCTTTTTTTTATTATGTTTGTGCTGTACTTTTTTTTTTTTTTTTTTGTGCTGCTTCGTATTTTTTCGATATTAAAGGAATATTTCTAGGTCATTTTGAGATCACCCAGCCCCCCACATGCTCCAAAAAATATAGTCTTGTTCGTTTGTGCCGGTTAAAGTTTTGTTAGTGCTGCTTCGTTTTTTAGGATATTAGACATTTAATTACAGTTGATGACGTCATTCACACCTGTACGCCCCCCGACCTGCTCCACATTCACCCTAAATAGTCTTGTTTGTTTGTGATTTGTTTGTGCGGGAAAAAGTTTTGTTTGTTCTGCTTTGGTTTTTAAAATATTAGTCTGAGTTATAGACGATGACGTCACCAGCTGTCACGGTTTGGGTTTTGTTTCTTGTTCCTTGTTCTGGTCTGTCATGTGATCCCGTTTTAGTCATGTGATCCTGCCTTGTGTTCCCTTGTCTGTTGTGTCATGTGGTCATTGGTTGATTGTTTAATTGTTCACAGGTGTCCCTTGTCTTGTCGTTAGGCTTGTGTATTTAAGCCCTCGTGTTTGCCCTGTGTCTTGGTCTAGGATTGAATGTCTTGATGTTCCAGGTTCTTGTTTTGAGTTCCATGCCTTTGTTTTATGTTTGGGAATTAAAGTTGCATTTGGGTTCTCAACCAGCTTGCCTCCAGTAGCATTCGTTACAGAATCCTAGACCAAACATGGACCCAGCAATCTGTCTTTTCCGCCTCAGCCAAGGTAACCGTCCAGTGGAGGATTATGTGGAGGGGTTTTGTGGACTTTGCCATGAGGTTGATTTCAATGATGAGGTCTTGAAAGACATGTTTCGCCATGGACTTAATGAGCCTCTTTACCACCACATGCCTGCCAATACCCATCAATGCACCCTGGTGCAATATATTGACTTTGCCCTGTTGTGGAGCGGCTCGTCATTTACTGTGGGCTTTGAGGATGAGGAGCCCCACAAGCACACGGTATCCTCTCAGCCTGAGCTTCTTCACGTCAGTCCTGCCGAGCCTGAGCTTCTTTATGTCAGTCCTGCCGAGCCTGAGCTTCTTTACGTCAGTCCTGCCGAGCCTGAGCTTCTTTACGTCAGTCCTGCCGAGCCTGAGCTTCTTTACGTCAGTCCTGCCGAGCCTGAGCTTCTTTACGTCAGTCCTGCCGAGCATGAGCTTCTTTACGTCAGTCCTGCCGAGCCTGAGCTTCTTTACGTCAGTCCTGCCGAGCCTGAGCTTCTATAAAGTCAGTCCTGCCGAGCCTGAGCTTCTTTACGTCAGTCCTGCCGAGCCTGAGCTTCTTTACGTCAGTCCTGCCGAGCCTGAGCTTCTTTACGTCAGTCCTGCCGAGCCTGAGCTTCTTTACGTCAGTCCTGCCGAGCCTGAGCTTCTTTACGTCAGTCCTGCCGAGCCTGAGCTTCTTTACGTCAGTCCTGCCGAGCCTGAGCTTCTTTACGTCAGTCCTGCCGAGCCTGAGCTTCTTTACGTCAGTCCTGCCGAGCCTGAGCTTCTTTACGTCAGTCCTGCCGAGCCTGAGCTTCTTTACGTCAGTCCTGCCGAGCCTGAGCTTCTTTACGTCAGTCCTGCCGAGCCTGAGCTTCTTTACGTCAGTCCTGCCGAGCCTGAGCTTCTTCACGTCAGTCCTGCCGAGCCTGAGCTTCTTCACGTCAGTCTTGCCCAGCCAGAGACTGTTCACGTCATGCTTGCCCAGCCAGTGTGTATCTCAGACCTTAGTATTCACCATAGTCCCAATATGTAGGTATGATTTAGACATCAGTGTGTGTTTGTAGCTCAGGACTCACTTTTCAACATCGGGCCAATATATATGATTTAGACTTCAGTAATTTGGTGGAAAGGGAGTTGTTGCTCAACTTCCTTGCTGTAGATGCATTACATTTATGGATACACAGTATCTTGAGCCCTTTTGAGCCATGGCACTCAAACAGATAATTACTATATAGCATTGGTATTTAACAATATTTTATGGGTCTTAATGTTAATGTTCTCTCTGGCTTTGACTGATTTGCCTTGTATTTTAGGAATTACATTTAATTTAATGTTGTGTTTTTTTTTTTTTTTTTTTTTAGGCACAAAAGTCAGTGTCAAAAGGAAGTGGTTGGAAGAAGAGGTTGGAGCGGTTGAAAAGCATATGATGCATTTCATACGCAGCTGTCGAGTGCCTGGGAAGACGGACTGTGTCTCATGCCTGTTGGCCGAACCTCAGGCACTGAAAAACAGAGACTGGTCTGCTGTTAAGTTTTATATTAATAACAGAATTACAGCTTTGAAAAGACAACAGAGTCTGTAGGACAGATTTTTCTACATATTTTTTGTTAAATCGATTTGAGTAGTTCCATTTTAAATAAAAATGTCCTGATAATTTACTCTCCCCATGTCATCCAAGATATCCATGTCTTTCTTTCTTCAGTCGAAAAGAAATTAAGGTTTTTGAGGAAAACATTCCAGGATTTTTCTCCATATAATGGACTTCAATGGCAAAGGTTCAAATGTAAGTCTCAGTGCAGCTTCTAAGTCTCTACACGATCCCAGCCGAGAAATAAGGGTCTTATCCAGCGAAACGATCGGTCATTTTCTAAAAATAAATAAAAATTATATACTTTAACCACAAATGCCAGTCTTGCACTATCTCTGAGATGCGCCACGCATTACGTCATCACGTTGGAAAGATCACGCGTAACGTAGTCAGAAGTTCCGACCCAGTGTTTGTTAATTTGGAGTAGGAGGACCGTTTTATATGTATTTGTGTCAGTCTATTGTTTAAAATGGTCCTTACGTGTGCATATCCTGGATGTTTAATAATGTCACGTGCGACCTTTCCAACGTGATGACGTAATGCGTGGCGCATCTCAGAGAGATTTTTTTTGAAATTAAGGTTTTTGACATAAATTAATTCATTATGATCAATGTATCACTTTTTATTGTAAACCTGTGGTAAAACATTGATGCTTGGGTTTTAAATCTTCAAGTAAACAACAAAAATGCCAACGGTCGCTTTTATCACGTTTGTTTTGCGATCATCACACTGTTTCCAGTGATTTCTTTCTGATTAGTTTTCTGATAAAACTTCCATTTGTTGGTGAAATGATGGGTTAGTGTGTCGTTGTTCCAGAGAGGCGTGTTATGGGCGTGTTTTAGTAAAGCGCTGTGGAGCTTCTTGCCCGACATTGGAAACGCAGGCCCGGTGCTACTGGCCCGGCACGGCCCGTTTAAAGCCCTGGCTCGCACT
>CM042421.1:24034600-24344600 GCA_023634145.1 Thymallus thymallus | reverse complement strand
TGTGTGTGTGTGTGTTAGTGTGTGTGTGTTAGTGTGTGTGTGTTAGTGTGTGTTAGTGTGTGTTAGTGTGTGTGTGTTAGTGTGTGTTAGTGTGTGTGTGTTAGTGTGTGTGTGTGTGTGTGTTAGTGTGTGTGTTAGTGTGTGTGTGTGTTAGTGTGTGTTAGTGTGTGTTAGTGTGTGTGTGTTAGTGTTTGTGTGTGTGTGTGTGTTAGTGTGTGTGTGTTAGTGTGTGTTAGTGTGTGTGTGTTAGTGTGTGTTAGTGTGTGTTAGTGTGTGTGTGTTAGTGTGTGTGTGTTAGTGTGTGTTAGTGTGTGTGTGTTAGTGTGTGTTAGTGTGTGTGTGTTAGTGTGTGTTAGTGTGTGTGTGTGTTAGTGTGTGTTAGTGTGTGTGTGTTAGTGTGTGTGTGTTAGTGTGTGTGTGTGTTTGTGTGTGTTAGTGTGTGTGTTAGTGTGTGTGTGTTAGTGTGTGTTAGTGTGTGTGTTAGTGTGTGTTTGTGTGTGTGTGTGTGTGTGTTAGTGTGTGTGTGTTAGTGTGTGTGTGTGTGTTAGTGTGTGTGTGTTAGTGTGTGTTATTGTGTGTGTTAGTGTGTGTGTGTTAGTGTGTTAGTGTGTGTGTGTTAGTGTGTGTGTGTTAGTGTGTTAGTGTGTGTGTTAGTGTGTGTGTTAGTGTGTGTCTGTTAGTGTGTTAGTGTGTGTGTTAGTGTGTGTGTGTTAGTGTGTTAGTGTGTGTGTTAGTGTGTGTGTTAGTGTGTTAGTGTGTGTGTGTGTGTTAGTGTGTGTGTGTGCGTGTGTTAGTGTGTGTATGTGTGTGTGTGTTAGTGTGTGTGTGTGTGTGTGTTAGTGTGTGTGTGTGTTAGTGTGTGTGTGTGTGTGTGTGTGTGTGTGTGTGTGTGTGTGTGTTAGTGTGTGTATGTGTGTGTGTGTGTTAGTGTGTGTGTGTGTGTGTGTGTTAGTGTGTGTGTGAGGTGTGTGTGTGCTTGTGTTAGTGTGTGTATGTGTGTGTGTGTTAGTGTGTGTGTGTTAGTGTGTGTGTGTGTGTGTGTGTGTTAGTGTGTGTGTGTGTGTGTTAGTGTGTGTGTGTTAGTGTGTGTGTGTGTTAGTGTGTGTTAGTGTGTGTGTGTTAGTGTGTGTGTGTGTGTGTGTTAGTGTGTGTGTGTTAGTGTGTGTGTGTTAGTGTGTGTTAGTGTGTGTGTGTTAGTGTGTGTGTGTTAGTGTGTGTGTGTGTGTGTGTGTGTTAGTGTGTGTGTGTTAGTGTGTGTGTGTTAGTGTGTGTTAGTGTGTGTTAGTGTGTGTGTGTTAGTGTGTGTTAGTGTGTGTGTGTTAGTGTGTGTGTGTGTGTGTGTTAGTGTGTGTGTTAGTGTGTGTGTGTGTTAGTGTGTGTTAGTGTGTGTTAGTGTGTGTGTGTTAGTGTTTGTGTGTGTGTGTGTGTTAGTGTGTGTGTGTTAGTGTGTGTTAGTGTGTGTGTGTTAGTGTGTGTTAGTGTGTGTTAGTGTGTGTGTGTTAGTGTGTGTGTGTTAGTGTGTGTTAGTGTGTGTGTGTTAGTGTGTGTTAGTGTGTGTGTGTTAGTGTGTGTTAGTGTGTGTGTGTGTTAGTGTGTGTTAGTGTGTGTGTGTTAGTGTGTGTGTGTTAGTGTGTGTGTGTGTTTGTGTGTGTTAGTGTGTGTGTTAGTGTGTGTGTGTTAGTGTGTGTTAGTGTGTGTGTTAGTGTGTGTTTGTGTGTGTGTGTGTGTGTGTTAGTGTGTGTGTGTTAGTGTGTGTGTGTGTGTTAGTGTGTGTGTGTTAGTGTGTGTTATTGTGTGTGTTAGTGTGTGTGTGTTAGTGTGTTAGTGTGTGTGTGTTAGTGTGTGTGTGTTAGTGTGTTAGTGTGTGTGTTAGTGTGTGTGTTAGTGTGTGTCTGTTAGTGTGTTAGTGTGTGTGTTAGTGTGTGTGTGTTAGTGTGTTAGTGTGTGTGTTAGTGTGTGTGTTAGTGTGTTAGTGTGTGTGTGTGTGTTAGTGTGTGTGTGTGCGTGTGTTAGTGTGTGTATGTGTGTGTGTGTTAGTGTGTGTGTGTGTGTGTGTTAGTGTGTGTGTGTGTTAGTGTGTGTGTGTGTGTGTGTGTGTGTGTGTGTGTGTGTGTGTGTTAGTGTGTGTATGTGTGTGTGTGTGTTAGTGTGTGTGTGTGTGTGTGTGTTAGTGTGTGTGTGAGGTGTGTGTGTGCTTGTGTTAGTGTGTGTATGTGTGTGTGTGTTAGTGTGTGTGTGTTAGTGTGTGTGTGTGTGTTAGTGTGTGTGTGTTAGTGTGTGTGTGTTAGTGTGTGTGTGTGTGTGTGTGTGTGTTAGTGTGTGTTAGTGTGTGTTATTGTGTGTGTTAGTGTGTGTGTGTTAGTGTGTTAGTGTGTGTGTGTTAGTGTGTGTGTGTTAGTGTGTTAGTGTGTGTGTTAGTGTGTGTGTTAGTGTGTGTGTGTTAGTGTGTTAGTGTGTGTTTGTGTGTGTGTGTTAGTGTGTGTGTGTGTGTTAGTGTGTGTGTGTTAGTGTGTGTTAGTGTGTGTTATTGTGTGTGTTAGTGTGTGTGTGTTAGTGTGTTAGTGTGTGTGTGTTAGTGTGTGTGTTAGTGTGTTAGTGTGTGTGTTAGTGTGTGTGTTAGTGTGTGTGTGTTAGTGTGTTAGTGTGTGTGTTAGTGTGTGTGTGTTAGTGTGTGTGTTAGTGTGTGTGTTAGTGTGTTAGTGTGTGTGTGTGTGTTAGTGTGTGTGTGTGCGCGTGTTAGTGTGTGTATGTGTGTGTGTGTTAGTGTGTGTGTGTGTGTGTGTTAGTGTGTGTGTGTTAGTGTGTGTGTGTGTGTGTGTGTGTGTGTGTGTGTGTTAGTGTGTGTATGTGTGTGTGTGTGTTAGTGTGTGTGTGTGTGTGTTAGTGTGTGTGTGAGGTGTGTGTGTGCTTGTGTTAGTGTGTGTATGTGTGTGTGTGTTAGTGTGTGTGTGTTAGTGTGTGTGTGTGTGTTAGTGTGTGTGTGTTAGTGTGTGTGTGTTAGTGTGTGTGTGTGTGTGTGTGTGTGTGTGTGTTAGTGTGTGTATGTGTGTGTGTGTTAGTGTGTGTGTGTGTGTGTGTGTGTGTTAGTGTGTGTGTGTGTGTGTTAGTGTGTGTGTGTTAGTGTGTGTGTGTGTTAGTGTGTGTTAGTGTGTGTGTGTTAGTGTGTGTGTGTGTGTGTGTTAGTGTGTGTGTGTTAGTGTGTGTGTGTTAGTGTGTGTTAGTGTGTGTGTGTTAGTGTGTGTGTGTGTGTGTGTGTTAGTGTGTGTGTGTTAGTGTGTGTGTGTTAGTGTGTGTTAGTGTGTGTTAGTGTGTGTGTGTTAGTGTGTGTTAGTGTGTGTGTGTTAGTGTGTGTGTGTGTGTGTTAGTGTGTGTGTTAGTGTGTGTGTGTTAGTGTGTGTTAGTGTGTGTGTGTTAGTGTTTGTGTGTGTGTGTGTGTTAGTGTGTGTGTGTTAGTGTGTGTTAGTGTGTGTGTGTTAGTGTGTGTTAGTGTGTGTTAGTGTGTGTGTGTTAGTGTGTGTGTGTTAGTGTGTGTTAGTGTGTGTGTGTTAGTGTGTGTTAGTGTGTGTGTGTTAGTGTTTGTTAGTGTGTGTGTGTTAGTGTGTGTTAGTGTGTGTGTGTTAGTGTGTGTGTGTTAGTGTGTGTGTGTGTTTGTGTGTGTTAGTGTGTGTGTTAGTGTGTGTGTGTTAGTGTGTGTTAGTGTGTGTGTTAGTGTGTGTTAGTGTGTGTGTGTGTGTGTGTGTGTTAGTGTGTGTGTGTTAGTGTGTGTGTGTGTGTTAGTGTGTGTGTGTTAGTGTGTGTTAGTGTGTGTTATTGTGTGTGTTAGTGTGTGTGTGTTAGTGTGTTAGTGTGTGTGTGTTAGTGTGTGTGTGTTAGTGTGTTAGTGTGTGTGTTAGTGTGTGTGTTAGTGTGTGTTTGTGTGTGTGTGTGTTAGTGTGTGTGTGTTAGTGTGTGTTAGTGTGTGTGTGTTAGTGTGTGTGTGTGTGTGTGTTAGTGTGTGTGTGTGTTAGTGTGTGTGTGTTAGTGTGTGTTAGTGTGTGTTAGTGTGTGTGTGTTAGTGTGTGTTAGTGTGTGTGTGTTAGTGTGTGTGTGTGTGTGTGTGTGTTAGTGTGTGTGTTAGTGTGTGTGTGTTAGTGTGTGTTAGTGTGTGTTAGTGTGTGTGTGTTAGTGTTTGTGTGTGTGTGTGTGTTAGTGTGTGTGTGTTAGTGTGTGTTAGTGTGTGTGTGTTAGTGTGTGTTAGTGTGTGTTAGTGTGTTAGTGTGTGTGTTAGTGTGTTAGTGTGTGTGTGTGTGTGTTAGTGTGTGTGTGTGCGTGTGTTAGTGTGTGTATGTGTGTGTGTGTTAGTGTGTGTGTGTGTGTGTTAGTGTGTGTGTGTTAGTGTGTGTGTGTGTGTGTGTGTGTGTGTGTGTGTGTGTTAGTGTGTGTATGTGTGTGTGTGTGTTAGTGTGTGTGTGTGTGTGTGTGTTAGTGTGTGTGTGAGGTGTGTGTGTGCTTGTGTTAGTGTGTGTATGTGTGTGTGTGTTAGTGTGTGTGTGTTAGTGTGTGTGTGTGTGTTAGTGTGTGTGTGTTAGTGTGTGTGTGTTAGTGTGTGTGTGTGTGTGTGTGTGTGTGTGTTAGTGTGTGTATGTGTGTGTGTGTTAGTGTGTTAGTGTGTGTGTGTGTGTTAGTGTGTGTGTGTGCGTGTGTTAGTGTGTGTATGTGTGTGTGTGTTAGTGTGTGTTAGTGTGTGTGTGTTAGTGTGTGTATGTGTGTGTGTTAGTGTGTGTGTGTTAGTGTGTGTGTGTGTGTGTGTGTGTGTGTGTGTGTGTTAGTGTGTGTATGTGTGTGTGTGTGTTAGTGTGTGTGTGAGGTGTGTGTGTGCTTGTGTTAGTGTGTGTATGTGTGTGTGTGTTAGTGTGTGTGTGTTAGTGTGTGTGTGTGTGTTAGTGTGTGTGTGTGTGTGTGTGTGTTAGTGTGTGTGTGTTAGTGTGTGTATGTGTGTGTGTGTTAGTGTGTGTGTGTGTGTGTGTGTTAGTGTGTGTATGTGTGTGTGTGTTAGTGTGTGTGTGTGTGTGTGTTAGTGTGTGTGTGTTAGTGTGTGTGTGTTAGTGTGTGTTAGTGTGTGTGTGTTAGTGTGTGTTAGTGTGTGTGTGTGTGTGTGTGTGTGTGTTAGTGTGTGTGTGTTAGTGTGTATGTGTTAGTGTGTGTATGTGTGTGTGTTAGTGTGTGTGTGTGTGTGTTTTAGTGTGTGTGTGTTAGTGTGTGTGTGTTAGTGTGTGTTAGTGTGTGTGTGTTAGTGTGTGTTAGTGTGTGTGTGTGTTAGTGTGTGTGTGTTAGTGTGTGTGTGTTAGTGTGTGTGTGTTAGTGTGTGTGTGTTAGTGTGTGTGTGTTAGTGTGTGTGTTAGTGTGTGTGTTAGTGTGTGTGTGTTAGTGTGTGTTAGTGTGTGTTAGTGTGTGTGTGTTAGTGTGTGTGTTAGTGTGTGTTAGTGTATGTGTGTTAGTGTGTGTTAGTGTGTGTGTGTTAGTGTGTGTTAGTGTGTGTGTGTGTGTGTTAGTGTGTGTGTGTTAGTGTGTGTGTGTTAGTGTGTGTGTGTTAGTGTGTGTGTGTAATGTGTGTGTGTGTGTGTGTGTGTGTGTTAGTGTGTGTGTTAGTGTGTGTGTGTTAGTGTGTGTTAGTGTGTGTTAGTGTGTGTGTGTTAGTGTGTGTGTGTGTGTGTGTGTGTGTGTGTGTTAGTGTGTGTGTTAGTGTGTGTGTGTGTTAGTGTGTGTTAGTGTGTGTGTGTTAGTGTGTGTTAGTGTGTGTTAGTGTGTGTGTGTTAGTGTGTGTGTGTTAGTGTATGTGTGTTAGTGTGTGTTAGTGTGTGTGTGTTAGTGTGTGTGTGTTAGTGTGTGTTAGTGTGTGTGTGTTAGTGTGTGTGTGTTAGTGTGTGTTAGTGTGTGTGTGTTAGTGTGTGTGTGTTAGTGTGTGTGTGTTAGTGTGTGTTAGTGTGTGTGTGTGTTATTGTGTGTGTGTTAGTGTGTGTGTGTTAGTGTGTGTGTGTGTGTGTGTGTGTTAGTGTGTGTGTTAGTGTGTGTGTGTGTTAGTGTGTGTTAGTGTGTGTTAGTGTGTGTGTTAGTGTGTGTTAGTGTGTGTGTGTGTGTTAGTGTGTGTGTGTTAGTGTGTGTGTGTGTGTTAGTGTGTGTGTGTTAGTGTGTGTTAGTGTGTGTGTTAGTGTGTGTGTGTTAGTGTGTTAGTGTGTGTGTTAGTGTGTGTGTGTTAGTGTGTTAGTGTGTGTGTGTTAGTGTGTGTGTTAGTGTGTGTGTGTTAGTGTGTTAGTGTGTGTGTTAGTGTGTGTGTGTTAGTGTGTTAGTGTGTGTGTTTGTGTGTGTGTGTTAGTGTGTTAGTGTGTGTGTTAGTGTGTGTGTTAGTGTGTGTGTGTGTGTGTGTGTGTGTGTGTGTGTGTGTGTGTGTGTGTGTGTGTGTGTGTGTGTGTGTGTGTGTGTGTGTGTGTGTGAAGCCAGCTTAATTGCGTATCCAGTACGGACAGAAATTGATCACTAGAATGCAATAAGACTTTAGCGTGTTTACTGGAGGGACGACTGCAGACTCCTGTGGTGTTTGGAATTAGAAAAGCTACAGGTAAAAACCCTCCTGCGTCTCAGAGTGAAACACCAAACATACTTCTAAATGGTATTAAAGCACAGAGGCAGGTTTCCATGATATCAACTGACTTCTGAAGGTGACAATCAACAAGAAACAGATCTTGAGAAATGTAACCATGTGTTTCTTATGGTAATAAATAATACACTTAGAATGACTACAATGACAATGGGCAGCAATTATAATAATATGCTCTAGAACTGTAAAAGTAGGATCAACTCAGTTCTTCTCTTCAGGATACAACCTGATTATAATTACCGTAATAAGATTACAATAATGCACTGTACTGTTGTTTTACGCATTCAGCTCTCTCCGTTTTCTACACAACCAGCTACATCAGCCTATGGGCAGGAGAGGTGTCAGCCTCCAATTCCCCCCAATACTTTAATTACCTATTTAATTTAACCTGACAGAATAGCTTAAACCCGCTATCTGATCTCAGCAATCCCACAGGCCCTAAGAGTCATACCTGACTGTAGCTCTGTAGGCTCTGTAAGGCCCCTAGTGTATTTATCGTGTTTAAACTCATTATAAAAGAAGACTTCTGCGTTAGTGCAAAGATCTTCGGCTGGATCAGTGTGTTTGGTTAGACACTGAAATGTAGATAGCTGGAGAGGAGAACAAAACCAAGACAGGAGTATATTGTTGCTGTTTCAACAGGACTGGAGAAAATAAAATGGAGGTGAGACAGAGGTTTAAGATCCAGGAGGACAGGAGAATATTGTTGCTGTTTCAACAGGACTGGAGAAAATAAAATGGAGGTGAGACAGAGGTTTAAGATCCAGGAGGACAGGAGAATATTGTTGCTGTTTCAACAGGACTGGAGAAAATAAAATGGAGGTGAGACAGAGGTTTATGTAGTTTTTACAGTAACTTACTGGCTGCCACTTACATGCAACAACTAAAAATAAAATGTTTTACTATTGTTTTTGTGGTAATTTACAGGCAACCTGCTGTATGTACAGTGGGGAGAACAAGTATTTGATACACAGCCGATTTTGCAGGTTTTCTCCACTCTCTGGTAAATGTTGGTGTCACTGTTTCTGAGAACGTCCAATGTCAACACATAACCATGTCCAACGTCAAAGCAGAGTAGCATAGTGGCCTTGTTTTGGCAGAGGGATATGTGATGTAGGAAACGGTAGAGTTGCTCAGAGAGACTGAGTGACTGTGAAATAGAAATCGGGACAAAGCAGCGTGCCCTTTGATGTAGACAGTAAATAAAGCTGACTGCTGCACAGCCGCCCTCAAGGCCTCATTCTCAGTAGCCCTAAACCACATATTTTCCCATCACTGCATATAAAACTGTATAATGCATGATGCAAATAATCTGTGGTATGAAACAAACACAGCCAGTGCTCCCCAAAGCAAGAGCAGAGCTAGCATCTAATGAGCTACATAAATTGGAATATTCATACTTACCTCAAATACCACAACAAATTGAGTAACTCAAGAATCCATTTAATCCTGGAATGCTGTCCATAAACAGGCGAGTAATATGAAGTCAGGGATGTTGGCAAAGCCAACTCACAGATTATGTCTGTTATGCCCCTTGCACCAGTGTTTCCAAATCTGTTGGATTGATGTTGTTTATCTTACTATGAGGAGACATTTGTCCGGAAGCAGGTTGACTTTATTTGGGAGGAATCATTTTCTGGAGGCAGCTCTGTCCCAAATGAAGATGTGGAATGGATGCATAGAGGATGAGGAGAACGGCTGGACATTTATCGCTCTGGGAAAACAAGCCTTGACATGTCTATATTGTTAGGCATACAGTTCATCGCAACGTTTAGACATTTAGCTGTGTTCTGCCTCTCCAATTGTTCAATGCTATCCTGGAATAGCCCTGCCAAAGTGGAACAACGTGTATAAAT
Source organism: Thymallus thymallus (assembly GCA_023634145.1). Taxonomy (NCBI): domain Eukaryota; kingdom Metazoa; phylum Chordata; class Actinopteri; order Salmoniformes; family Salmonidae; genus Thymallus; species Thymallus thymallus. The sequence goes on along the minus strand of CM042421.1, from coordinate 24,336,110 downwards.
CCATGGGAAAAGGTCATGCTCAGACCAACCCAGAGTTGAGGTACAGAGCGAAAACTTTTTTCCCCTCATGAAAATACCTCAATCAGTTAAATGCTACTAACTATTAATATATCTTTAGGGTAATATAGGCAATCTCTATTGATCTAATTCAGTACCCTACCCTCCACATTACTGATTACAGTTAATTGAATTATGTAGCCTATTCAGATGAAATAATTAATTAAGAAACCCCCTCCAGAGACGAGTGCTGAGAGAGCCAGGTGAATCCCAACAGCATTCCAATTGGCACCCTATTCACTATTTAGTGCACTAAATTTGACCAGAGTAGTGCACTATAAAGGGAATATTGTGCCATTTGGGACACATCCCAGAGCCCGCTCTGTGGCCCATTGACATGTCACTTCCAGAAGTCATTAATGGCCTACAGGTCCCTGAGGAGAGAGAGACCTGTGGGGGTCACAGCTATCAGAGGAGAAGGTCAACGGTGAGAACGCCTAGGGTCAGAGCCATAATGGGTTCATTTTTTACAGGGGCTGTTTTTCAACAGTTGGGCTGTAAGATGGTGTCTGGCAAGTGACGTGGGGTGTGTGTCTGTTAGACGCTGTCTGGCAAATGTGGAGGGGAGTCCAGAAAGGTGGAAGTGGTATTTCCATATGTGTAGCTAACCGCTTGCCTATCTCAGACCACAGTTAGAGACGGACAAGTCCTCCTCATCTGGATGGGTTCTTCATCACCCTGTAGTTGCCCATAACGTTTTTCCAGTCCTCCATTCTCCCGCTCTTCAGACAGTGGATTTATTCCTCCCATTAATGTGGAAAGAGAGGGAGAGAGAGGAAGGGAGAAAGAGAGACTGAGACGATCACCCAGCCACACTCCACTTCTGTATTGGAGCACTAGTGTTTGTCCATCTTTAACCAAACTATGTGGTAGAACAACCATCACCTGCCATGGCATACCACTACAAGTAGAGCTGGTGTGGAGATGGTGGTCACATAGGGGATCGAACTGCTCCCAGTAAGCAAACTGACGTCTAGACGTCTTTTCCAGACGCTGACATAAGGTGCATTTTAGATGCTTAATGAAAGGTGAAAAGAGGTATGTCCTTTGCCAAGATAATCCTTCCACCTGACAGGTGTGGCATTTCAAAAAGCTGATTAAACAACATGATCATTACACAGGTGCACCTTGTGCTGGGGACAGTAAAGGTTATGTCACACATCACAATGCCACAGATGTCTCAAGTTTTGAGATAGCGTGCAATTGTCATGCTGACTGCAGGAATGTCCACCAGAGCTGATGACTGCAGGAATGTCCACCAGAGCTGATGACTGCAGGAATGTCCACCAGAGCTGATGACTGCAGGAATGTCCACCAGAGCTGCTGACTGCAGGAATGTCCACCAGAGCTGCTGACTGCAGGAATGTCCACCAGAGCTGCTGACTGCAGGAATGTCCACCAGAGCTGTTGACTGCAGGAATGTCCACCAGAGCTGTTAGCATGCTGACTGCAGGAATGTCCACCAGAGCTGTTGACTGCAGGAATGTCCACCAGAGCTGTTGACTGCAGGAATGTCCACCAGAGCTGCTGACTGCAGGAATGTCCACCAGAGCTGTTGACTGCAGGAATGTCCACCAGAGCTGTTAGCATGCTGACTGCAGGAATGTCCACCAGAGCTGTTAGCATGTTGACTGCAGGTATGTCCACCAGAGCTGATGCCAGATAATTGAATGTTAATTTCCCTACCATATGCCGCCTCCAACGTCGTTTTAGAGAATTTGGCGGTACATCCAACCGGCTTCATAATCACAGACCACGTGTAAACATGCTAACACACCAACCAAGGACCTCCACATCCAGTTTCTTGACCTGCAAGATCATCTGAGACCAGACACCTAGACAGTTAATGAAACTGAGTAGTATTTCTATCTGTAATAAAGCCTTTTCGTGGGTGAAAACCCATTGTGATTGTCTGTGCCTAATTCACAAGTAAGTAGGCTTTTTCAGTATGTATCCAATGCTGTTCAATGCTATCCAACCTACAGAATAAACCACTTCAACCACATTAACATTCTCAGTAATGGTTACAGATTTGTTTTTCTTTCTATCACTGTGACATGTTGTTGTTTCTCTGCCTTAGTTGAATGCACTGACTGTAAGTCGCTCCGGATAAGAGTGTCTGTTGAATAACCAAAATGTAAAAGCCAACACTTGCAAAGCATCCTGGGTATTATTCTAATGCTATCCGCCCCCTAACTTGTACTTATTTGGTCAGTGCGGACCAGATCCAAATCTGAACGAATCATAGACATTACAATAATGTAGTATTATTGGTGAGGTACAGGACAGGGCCCGGTTGAGGACAGAACGGTATGGTGAGGTACAGGACAGGGCCCGGTTGAGTACAGAACGGTATGGTGAGGTACAGGACAGGGCCCGGTTGAGTACAGAACGGTATGGTGAGGTACAGGACAGGGCCCGGTTGAGTACAGAACGGTATGGTGAGGTACAGGACAGGGCCCGGTTGAGTACCGAACGGTATGGTGAGGTACAGGACAGGGCCCGGTTGAGTACCGAACGGTATGGTGAGGTACAGGACAGGGCCCGGTTGAGTACCGAACGGTATGGTGAGGTACAGGACAGGGCCCGGTTGAGGACAGAACGGTATGGTGAGGTACAGGACAGGGCCCGGTTGAGTACCGAACGGTATGGTGAGGTACAGGACAGGGCCCGGTTGAGTACAGAACGGTATGGTGAGGTACAGGACAGGGCCCGGTTGAGTACCGAACGGTATGGTGAGGTACAGGACAGGGCCCGGTTGAGTACAGAACGGTATGGTGAGGTACAGGACAGGGCCCGGTTGAGTACCGAACGGTATGGTGAGGTAGGAAGTCTGTTGCACAAAACATTTTAAAGTGAATTTCCCTCTTAAATGAAGTGAAAAGGTTAAGGTGCCCATGAGGTCCTTATCTGCTTCATTCAGTAAACAGCATTTGTGGAGGTGAATGTTATTTTCATCTGCTGAGGTTACAAAAGAAAAACATCAACCAGCTAGCTACTTAGCTAAAGGTACAAGGTACAAGGTGAACTTTATTGTCCTACGAGGGGAAATTCATGTGGCCTTTCATTACGCGCCCTTGTCACAACGTATTCTCTAAAAACATAAACACAACAGTCAAACCAATAAACAAGAAAAAAATAAAGTCGCTCCGGATAAGAGTGTCTGTTGAATAACCAAAATGTAAAAGCCAACACTTGCAAAGCATCCTGGGTATTATTCTAATGCTATCCGCCCCCTAACTTGTACTTATTTGGTCAGTGCGGACCAGATCCAAATCTGAACGAATCATAGACATTACAATAATGTAGTACGGTAGAGCACAGTTGAGTACAGAACGGTATGGTGAGGTACAGGACAGGGCCCGGTTGAGTACAGAACGGTATGGTGAGGTACAGGACAGGGCCCGGTTGAGGACAGAACGGTATGGTGAGGTACAGGACAGGGCCCGGTTGAGTACAGAACGGTATGGTGAGGTACAGGACAGGGCCCGGTTGAGTACAGAACGGTATGGTGAGGTACAGGACAGGGCCCGGTTGAGTACAGAACGGTATGGTGAGGTACAGGACAGGGCCCGGTTGAGTACAGAACGGTATGGTGAGGTACAGGACAGGGCCCGGTTGAGTACAGAACGGTATGGTGAGGTACAGGACAGGGCCCGGTTGAGTACCGAACGGTATGGTGAGGTACAGGACAGGGCCCGGTTGAGTACCGAACGGTATGGTGAGGTACAGGACAGGGCCCGGTTGAGGACAGAACGGTATGGTGAGGTACAGGACAGGGCCCGGTTGAGTACCGAACGGTATGGTGAGGTACAGGACAGGGCCCGGTTGAGTACAGAACGGTATGGTGAGGTACAGGACAGGGCCCGGTTGAGTACCGAACGGTATGGTGAGGTACAGGACAGGGCCCGGTTGAGTACAGAACGGTATGGTGAGGTACAGGACAGGGCCCGGTTGAGTACCGAACGGTATGGTGAGGTAGGAAGTCTGTTGCACAAAACATTTTAAAGTGAATTTCCCTCTTAAATGAAGTGAAAAGGTTAAGGTGCCCATGAGGTCCTTATCTGCTTCATTCAGTAAACAGCATTTGTGGAGGTGAATGTTATTTTCATCTGCTGAGGTTACAAAAGAAAAACATCAACCAGCTAGCTACTTAGCTAAAGGTACAAGGTACAAGGTGAACTTTATTGTCCTACGAGGGGAAATTCATGTGGCCTTTCATTACGCGCCCTTGTCACAACGTATTCTCTAAAAACATAAACACAACAGTCAAACCAATAAACAAGAAAAAAATAAAGTCGCTCCGGATAAGAGTGTCTGTTGAATAACCAAAATGTAAAAGCCAACACTTGCAAAGCATCCTGGGTATTATTCTAATGCTATCCGCCCCCTAACTTGTACTTATTTGGTCAGTGCGGACCAGATCCAAATCTGAACGAATCATAGACATTACAATAATGTAGTACGGTAGAGCACAGTTGAGTACAGAACGGTATGGTGAGGTACAGGACAGGGCCCGGTTGAGTACAGAACGGTATGGTGAGGTACAGGACAGGGCCCGGTTGAGGACAGAACGGTATGGTGAGGTACAGGACAGGGCCCGGTTGAGTACAGAACGGTATGGTGAGGTACAGGACAGGGCCCGGTTGAGTACAGAACGGTATGGTGAGGTACAGGACAGGGCCCGGTTGAGTACAGAACGGTATGGTGAGGTACAGGACAGGGCCTGGTTGAGTACAGAACGGTATGGTGAGGTACAGGACAGGGCCCGGTTGAGTACAGAACGGTATGGTGAGGTACAGGACAGGGCCCGGTTGAGTACCGAACGGTATGGTGAGGTACAGGACAGGGCCCGGTTGAGTACCGAACGGTATGGTGAGGTACAGGACAGGGCCCGGTTGAGGACAGAACGGTATGGTGAGGTACAGGACAGGGCCCGGTTGAGTACCGAACGGTATGGTGAGGTACAGGACAGGGCCCGGTTGAGTACAGAACGGTATGGTGAGGTACAGGACAGGGCCCGGTTGAGTACCGAACGGTATGGTGAGGTACAGGACAGGGCCCGGTTGAGTACAGAACGGTATGGTGAGGTACAGGACAGGGCCCGGTTGAGTACCGAACGGTATGGTGAGGTAGGAAGTCTGTTGCACAAAACATTTTAAAGTGAATTTCCCTCTTAAATGAAGTGAAAAGGTTAAGGTGCCCATGAGGTCCTTATCTGCTTCATTCAGTAAACAGCATTTGTGGAGGTGAATGTTATTTTCATCTGCTGAGGTTACAAAAGAAAAACATCAACCAGCTAGCTACTTAGCTAAAGGTACAAGGTACAAGGTGAACTTTATTGTCCTACGAGGGGAAATTCATGTGGCCTTTCATTACGCGCCCTTGTCACAACGTATTCTCTAAAAACATAAACACAACAGTCAAACCAATAAACAAGAAAAAAATAAATAACAATGACAAAAATTAACGATGACAATGAAAGGTGCCCAATCCATGGCTACAAAGCTAGCTGGCCAGTTAGCTATAGGTAGGCGGTAACCTGGCTTGAGTGACGTACTAGAAAGTAATTTAAAAAAGTAACTACAAGAAAGTGATTTATTATCTTCTGAAGCAATTTATTTATCCTGTCTTGATTGTAGAAGTTATATTTTGCTATCTCACAAAATGAAAGTGATCTCTTTGACGAGACCGTCTCCATGGTAACCATATACTCTTTCTGCCATACATTCCTTCAAACTACCGTAAAACCCCTTAAGTATGCCTTTAACTAAGACAATATTTGAGGGGCTCTATGCAAAGCCCTTAATTCCGTTCAGTAAGGGAAAATTATTCCTTAAGGTAAAACCTTAAACCCTTATGTGGTGTTCGGGTCAAATTGACCCATTTCAAATTTTTACTAAAAGAAAGATGATACAAGGATAACATTTCTGTGAAGAATGTACTGTATTCCATTGACAGTGACTAAAACAGTGGACATCTGAGAGATGTATTTTTCATGTACTGTATTTCATTGACGATTTTTTTTTTTTATGTGGGCAAAGCATTGAGAGTTTGGACTTGCAACATGAAGAGCCTTATTGCGTTTTAGTAGCTTAGTGTTGAAAAGAGATTGATACTAGGCCAGTTGATGTGGATGCTGTTTCTGTAAAGAGTAACAATACAGCATTTTGTTGGTGCCTCATTCTCCCTCTCTCTCTCTCTGGATGTTTGACAGTAATAGTAACATATTTGTTTACCAACGAGTGCTGCCAGGCAGCGGCACAGGTGTTTGGAATGACCTTGTGGACAATGGCTAATTATGGGCAATTTTTTAACAGGCAACGGTAATGACTGGCGAGTCCCCTGGCTGTGTCCCTGTGCACTCTGGGTATTAATCAGAGCTCATTTGCCATAATAAAAACAACAACAGCAAACAACAACAACAGGTAAATAGAGTCACACACACACACACACACACACACACACACACACAGGGATGCTAAACTTTGATCATAAAGCCCCCTTAACATAACCTTAACCCTAACCCTCACCCTCAAACACTTGGATTCAGGATAAAAGTCTTTATGTGACATCATATGAAGCTCCTCATTTTAATTAATCAGTGCTAACGTCTTATTCTCTTACCTTATTTAAATAAGTACCACCTTGTAATGCGGCATTCGTAACCAAGTGGGAGGTGGGCATTTAGCATTTGTGAACTTGTAAATACCAGTTGGATATATTCAAGTTCTCTGAACTCGTTGAGAAAACAAGCTGCTAAACCGTGAACTAATAGTACAGCTATCATGCTCGTAAACAAATGTGACCGACAGGCTCGATTCGGTCTTATGTAGCAACATTTTATATTGTGTTTTTACATTAGACAATAGTAGAGACTCAGAGATGGACAATTGTAAATCATACACTACAGTTGAGGAACAAGGGGAAAGTAATTGATGAACTTGTAACCGCACTTTTGAGAAAATAGCATAACTGGTGTACTTTAACACCAAGAAACCCAACCGATTAAAAATGTATTTAGTATTTTGTCAATCTAACAAACCAGGCAACTAAACAATGTTCTGGTTTGTTTCTGTCACGTGAGGGTGCACACACAGATCAAGACGCAAAGCAGGGATTATAGTTCGACATTCCTTTTATTATACTACGTATATAAATGTACAAATGACGAACTATACAAAACCGAAACAAACACTATTGACAAAACGTCACGTTCACATAAACAGACACGAATGAACGGACGTAACACTGAAGCACACTTACTTTCCCCGTGACTGCGACATATACCAACAACGACCCACACCAGAGTGAAGGACAGACAAACATATATAGGATCCCTAATTAAAGACAATGCGGTGCAGCTGCCTCTTATTAGGGATCCAACCCAAAACCCACACAGAAACAGAAAAGAAAGACACTGTCAGACTCTGACCATAACTACATAGAGAAGCAAATAGGCTTCTCTATGGCCGGAGCCTGAGAGTTTCTAGCTTGTTAGTTTTAGGACTTTACGACAGGTCATAAATTCATGGCTGAGTCTCTCTCTCGCTGGACATGCAGAAAGAGAGTCAGAGGATGTCTCTTGTTAGAAAAAAGGATTCTCCCGCCGAAACTCCGACACCCAAATAATGGATAAATATAATAATACTTATATTTTGAGAATGTGGGAAACGGTCGGGGGAAATGTTCATTCTGTGACATCATGGAAGACAGTAGGACAACATAACTGTATCTCTTAAAGCAACGGCCCTCAACCACCGGGCTGCGGATCAGTACCGGGCCACACAGAAAGGATAAATATATATATATATTTTTTTTTATCTGTAAAATAAAATACTAATTATATACAATTCTAGGCTATTTGTGCAGTAATTACATTGAACTTGGTGCAGTCTGTTGGTCCTTTTCTCACCACTCTAATATCTCTGTCACGCCAAACATTAGCGTGGATTTTGGGAGAGACTGAGATTGGGTTGTCTTTCTCCCAGCTGGTGTGCGATCACCTAACTTCGCTGTCAACGGAGTTGAATATCCTGAGAGAGCCACAAAAGCACTGAAAACGTTGCTACCATTTCCAACATCCTATCTCTGCGAAGCGGGGTTTCCTGCAATGACGGCAACTAAAGCGAAATGACGGAGTAGACTGGACATAAGGAACATCACTGTCTCCATCACCCCTAGATGGGACCGTTAGCACTCCCACTGATTCAGCGACATGGAATGTTTTTATTATATGGTCATTAGAGAAAAATATACACTTTGTTTTTATAATATCATCACGTTAGACCTACTTAAAATAACATTTTATGAAAAAGCGGCTATACTAAACTTATAGGGCTAATCGATATTCCGGTCGTGACGATATCCCCGCTGGCCTACAATAACTTGAAAGTATTTAAAAACATTACAGCATTCACATTGAAAGAGTGGATCTTATTTTGAAGCCTCATACTTTAGAGCCTGAACTTTCAAATGAAGACTGACATACACTATTTATACACAAGTATGTGGACACCCATTCAGCTATTTCAGTCACACCCGTTGCTGACAGGTGTATAACATTGAGCACACAGCCATGCAATCTCCATAGACAAACATTGGCAGTAGATTGGCCTTACTGAAGAGATCAGTGAATTTCATCGTGGCACCGTCATAGGATGCCACCTTTCCAACAAGTTAGTTTGTCAAATCTCTGCCCTCTAGACCTGCCCCGGTCAACTATGAGGGTTGTTATTGTGAAGTGGAAACGTCTAGGAGCAACAACGGCTCAGCTGCGAAGTGGTTGGCCACACAAGCTCACAGAATGGGACCGCCAAGTGCTTATGCGCGTAGTGTGTAAAAATCGTCTGTCCTTGGTTGCATTCATTACTAGTTCTGGCCCGTTGTATTTTCCATGTCTTGTTGGGTTGTTCACAGTTTTTCATTTTTTTGGGGTTATCTTTTTTGGTCCAGTAGCAATACACAAACTGATGAAGAGGTTACAGTGCATTTCAATTATAAATTATAATTATATGAATATTTTATTAAACTCTTTTTTTCTACTGTCAGCTCAGAAAATGACAATGTCTGCAGCATCCGAGGTTAATTAATACTCTATTAATGATAAAGTATTCTTTCAAAGGAATTGTGAAAATACATTCACATACAGTACCAGTCAAAAATACATTCACATACAGTACCAGTCAAAAATACATTCACATACAGTACCAGTCAAAAGTCTGGACACACCAACTCATTCAAGGGGTTTTCTTTATTTTTACTATTTTCTACATTGTAGAATAATATTGAAGGAATCAAAACTATGAAATAACACATATGGAATTATGTAGTAACCAAAAAAATGTTAAACAAATATTTGAGATTCTTCAAAGTAGCCACCACTCTTGGCATTCTCTCAACCAGCTTCATGAGGAATGCATTTTAATTAACAGGTGTGCCTTGTTAAAAGTTAATTTGTGGAATCTCTTTCCTTTTTAATGCGTCAGTTGTGTTGTGACAAGGTAGGGGTGGTATACAGGAGACTATTTGGTAAAAGATCAAGTCCATATTATGGCAAGAACAGCTCAAATAATCAAAGAGAAACGACAGTCCATCATTACTTTAAGACATGAAGGTCAGTCAATCTGGAAAACCTGACAAAATCTGAAAAAGTTCTCTTTAAGAGCAGTCACAAAAACCATCAAGCGCTATGATGAAACTGGCTCTTTTAAGGACCGCCACAGGAATGGACCAAGAGTTACCTCTGCTGCAGAGGATAAGTTCATTAGAGTTACCAGCCCAAATAAATGCTTAACAGAGTTCAAGTAACAGACACATCTCAACATCAACTGTTTAGAGGAGACTGTGTGAATCAGGCCTTCATGGTCGAATTGCTGAATAGAAACCACTACTAAAGGACACCAATAAGAAGAAGAGACTTGTTTGGGCCAAAGAACATGAGCAATGGACATTAGACCCGTGGAAATCTGTCCTTTGGTCTGATGAGTCCAAATTTGAGATTTTTGGTTCCAACCGCCGTCTCTTTGTGAGACGCAGAGTAGGTGATAGGATAATTTCTGCATGTGTGGATACCACCATGAAGCAGGAGGTGTGATCTGACGGGGCAGTGCCTGCTGTGGGAGGTCTGGACCTATCGCCGGGAGCTGCGGGCGTATGCTATACTGCTTCTCGTGGGTGTCAGAACCAGGACTTGAACTCGGGTCTCTGGTGTGAAAGTCAGACTCTCAATCCTTGAGCCACAGGAGAATGGTGAACCCAATAGTAAGACGCACTAAGGAGAACTTGAGATGCCAAAAAATTGTTTAATAAAAGTTGAGGCAATAGTCCATAGCTGGAGCAAAAACAGCAAAAGGTAGTACTCAAAAAACATAACCATCCCTAAAGGGGATTCCAAACATTATTCCAAAAATACAAAATTTCTTAAAGCAAAAAACTCCAGAGGAAAAGTCCACAAAAATAAAGTTGAGAAGGGAATAATCCATAGACAAAAGAAAATACAATATCTCAAGAGTTAGAGAGCACTTACTCAGGCAACTGGCTTCAGGACAACTAAACACCAAGCAAAGAATCTATGAAACAGAGTCACTTAAATACACACAGCAGACGAGACACATGTGAACCTAATAACACTGATTACCAGCTGAGTAAGCTGGGCCTGAGGGTAACATGAGGACCTCTAGAGGTCAAAACACAACATGACAGCAAAATACTGACAGTGGGCCCATGAAAGGTTCCACAAATTGTGTGAGGGGTAGGAATGGGCATATTTCTCCATCCCCTTCTCCAGCTGTTCTATTGGGCAGTTCAATGGGGAGAAATGTCTCAGTCCCTGCTCCCTAACTTTTTAAACCTGCATCAGGGAATTGAGTCTATCATAGTTCATGTGGGATTCAGTCAATGACCCAGCCCAGCTCAGTTCATCCCTACCATTGGGTCGCTGAGTTGTCATAATGCTTCAGCAAATGTACATTATCCCAGAGGAATTGGTAGACACAATGTAAGTAACCTAATGTATCTCCCTCTAACTGCCTTGAATGCCACTACTAATCGTACAGCTATTGTATGCAGTAATCATGTGCCTATGAACCAGAGTTATACTGTTAGCACTGAGGCGGTGTGTCCTAGTAGGAAGAACACTGTGTGCAGCTCACCCTGCACTAACATATAGAACATGAGCATGTCTACTTCCACTAAGCTTCTCAGTACAGCAATGAAAACAATCAAGCATCCCAGAAAAGTGCAAAAATTGCCCATGTTAACATATGTAGCTTAAGAAAAAAGGTTAATGAAATCAATAATTTGCTAGTAACAGATGACATTCATATTCTGACTATCTCTGAAACTCACTTAGATAATACCTTTGATGTTACAGTGGTAGCAATACATGGTTATAAGAGCTACAGAAAAGACAGAAATGCCAAAGGTGGAGCTGTTGCCATTTATATTCAGAACCATATTTATGTAAAGCTTAGAGACGATCTCATGTGAAATACTGTTAAAGTAACATGGCTACAGGTTCGTCGGCTTCACCTAAGCCCATTCTTGTGGGATGCTGCTCTAGATCACCAAGTCAGTATCTGGATAGCATGAAATGTATGTGATATCAACAGAGAGGTATATTTTTTGCGTGATTTAAATATTGACTGGCTTTCATCAAGCTTCCCATGCAAGAAAAAGCTTCAAACTGTAACTAGTGCCTGCAACCTGGTTCAGGTTATCAGATCTAGGAAAACCAAAGTTTCAAAGGCTGGGCCTAATATAGTGTATAAGAGTGCATGCATTAAGTTTTTTTGTGATTCTTATGTTGTTGATGTAAATAATATGTGTTGGTCTGTGGTGTGTAATGAGGAGCAACCAGACGCTGCACTTGATACATTTATGAAACTGCTTATTCTAGTTAGTAATATGCATTCACCCATTAAGAAAATGACTGTAAAAACTGTTAAATCCCCGTGGATTGATGAGGAATTTAAAAATGTTATGGTTGAGAGGGATGAGGCAGAAGGAATGGCAAAGAAGTCTGGCAGCCCAACTTATTGGCAAACATACTGCAAATTATGAAATCATGTGACTAAACTGAACAAAAAGGAGAAACTATACTATGAAACAAAGATAAATTATGTAAATAATGACAGTAAAAAGGCAAACTCAGCTCCATCATTCATTGAATCAGAATCGATCAATTCATCACAAAACCCACTCATATTGCCAACTGAATGATTCTTTAATTGGCAACATTAGCAAAGTTAGGCATGACATGCCAGTAAGAAACGCAGGCACTACACATCCAAGTATAACTGATCAAATTATGAAAGACAAGCATTGTAATTTTGAATTCCAAAAAGTGAGTGTTGAAGAGGTGAGAAAATTATAGTTGTCTATCAACAATGACAACCCACTGGGTCTGACATCGTGGATGGAAAATGACTGAGGACGATATTGCCACTCCTATTTGCTATATCTTCAATCTAAGCCTAATAGAAAGTGTGTGCCCTCAGGCCAGGAGGGAAGAAAAAGTAATTCTGCTACTGTCACCTTGTATGAAAGGATCGGGAGACAGGCGCAGGAATGCGTAATAGGGTTTTTTATTACTACCCAAATTACAACAAGTCTACATGTAACGGCACGGGGACGAAGCCCAAAACAAACACGAATTCAAAAACACAGGATTGTGACCCAAACAAAAGATCGAGGTAAACCTCTAATCAATAGACGGGACGAGACCCGTAATAAATAGATGGGGCGAGACCCGTAATAAATAGATGGGTCGAGACCCGTAATAAATAGATGGGACGAGACCCGTAATAAATATACGGGGCGAGACCCGTAATAAATACACGGGACGAGACCCGTAATAAATACACGGGACGAGACCCGTAATAAATACACGGGACGAGACCCGTAATAAATACATGGGACGAGACCCGTAATAAATAGATGGGGCGAGAACCGTAATAAATACACGGGACGAGACCCGTAATAAATACACGGGACGAGACCCGTAATAAATAGATGGGGCGAGACCCGTAATAAATACACGGGACGAGACCCGTAATAAATAGATGGGGCGAGACCCGTAATAAATAGATGGGGCGAGACCCGTAATAAATAGATGGGCCGAGACCCCTAATAAATACACGGGACGAGACCCGTAATAAATAGATGGGGCGAGACCCGTAATAAATAGATGGGGCGAGACCCGTAATAAATACACGGGACGAGACCCGTAATAAATAGATGGGGCGAGACCCGTAATAAATACACGGGACGAGACCCGTAATCAATACACGGGACGAGACCCGTAATCAATACACGGGACGAGACCCGTAATAAATAGATGGGACGAGACCCGTAATAAATACACGGGACGAGACCCGTAATCAATACACGGGACGAGACCCGTAATAAATACACGGGACGAGACCCGTAATAAATACACGGGACGAGACCCGTAATAAATAGATGGGGCGAGACCCGTAATAAATAGATGGGGCGAGACCCGTAATAAATACACGGGACGAGACCCGTAATAAATAGATGGGGCGAGACCCGTAATCAATACACGGGACGAGACCCGTAATCAATACACGGGACGAGACCCGTAATCAATACACGGGACGAGACCCGTAATAAATAGATGGGACGAGACCCGTAATAAATACACGGGACGAGACCCGTAATCAATACACGGGACGAGACCCGTAATAAATACACGGGACGAGACCCTTAATAAATAGATGGGGCGAGACCCGTAATAAATAGATGGGGCGAGACCCGTAATAAATAGATGGGGCGAGACCCGTAATAAATACACGGGACGAGACCCGTAATAAATAGATGGGGCGAGACCCGTAATAAATACACGGGACGAGACCCGTAATAAATAGATGGGGCGAGACCCGTAATAAATACACGGGACGAGACCCGTAATCAATACACGGGACGAGACCCGTAATCAATACACGGGACGAGACCCGTAATAAATAGATGGGGCGAGACCCGTAATCAATACACGGGACGAGACCCGTAATCAATACACGGGAAGAGACCCGTAATCATACATGACAATACAAGCGACACAAAAGACAAAACAACAAAGCAGAGGTACTCATGCGAGCAACGGACATTGTAACAATAATCGACAACCCAATGGTGAAACAAAGGGTCCACTTATGACAATCTAATCAGGGGGAATGTGAACCAGGTGTGATGAGACAGTTCAGTGACACGTAGACAACCGGTGACGTAGACCTCCGGAGCTGGTGCACGGATGGAGCAGCAGTACCGGGGGGATCCGTGACCCAAGAATAGTAAAGCCCCCTTTACTGGCTCAGATAGCCAACTAATCAGTCTGTTACAAACCCTTAGTAATCTTTTGAAAAAATGGTGTTTGACCAGATACAATGCTATTTTACTGTAAACAAATTGACAACAGGCTTATAGGGAATGACATTCAACACACACGGCACTTACACAAATGATTGATGATTGGCTGAGAGAAATTGATGATAAAAAGATTGTGTGAGCTGTTTTGTTAGACTTCACTGTGGCTTTTGACATTATCGATCATAGTCTGCTGATGGAAAAATGTATGTGTTATGGCTTTACACCCTCTGTTATATTGTGGATAAAGAGTTACCTGTGTCGTGACGTGTCTTTCATTAATGTAGTAAGTGTTATTAATCAAATTAACTAACTATGTTAGTTTTACCTGATTCAATGAATCATGTAATAATTAACTCATTAGGAATTTGGGGCACCACGGAAGAAGTTGTTTATAGAGTTACCATCTCCCGAATTACCTCTAATCGATAACAGTCACTTATTAATCATTATCTCATATCAGTCTCATTCTGAACGTCGCATACCCCTTGGATCTGCAAGAACCCCAGCTCTATGTAGGATTAAGCACTACACAAATTGGTTTAATCATTTATTTACTATCTAACTAAATTATAACACAGAATACATACACACTTAATACATGAGAAAATGTCCCTAGCGGACTAACAACAGCCTGACTACTTGGTTATCAAAAGAGGGAGGGGTAGGGAGATGGAGACAAAGAGAGAGTCAAACTTATCGTTACTACATTTGGAAACTACCCTCAAAGTAATCATAATACTTTGCTCACAAACTACTGCCTGTTTGGGTAAGGAATCATGAACGTATTTATGTGTATATATCTTTGTTCGTCATCTCTCTGTTGAAACCCGGTTTTAGTGTCCAGTTTCGGTGTAAGGCTCTGCTTGTCCACCAGAGGTCCCAATGTCCTGTGGCCACAGCTCCACATTTTCTGGTGTGATGTGAATTTCTCTTTCAAGGCTTTTTATGCCCTCTTGGTAAAATGGGCGTTCCTACTTCTTGACACGATCACTGAGCTAATTTGGGGCGTGACTACTGACTGTGCATAGTTTATATGAATAACAATTATCTCGTTAGAAAACTAAAATCATTTGTTATTTTTTATACACAACTTATTGAATAAAGACTTGACAGATAGAATGTGTGTACTTTCCAAATTACAGTATTTCCTTGATACCATCCTTAATGACATCACAAAATAATAAACAATGTGACATGATTATTCTTTAGATCCCCACTGACCATTCCAAACATTCAATATTTTTCCAGTGTTTACTTTTTAGACATTATAGTTTTAGCGGCAAAAGTATTCTTGGGGACAAAGGACATTCCTTTAGTAATACTGGAGAGCAAGAGAGAAATTACCCTCCTCCCTAATGTATGACAGAGTGTTAAGGTGTCAAAACCTGCCCAGCTCCCCCTCTCCTCTTCATCAGCCATTTGCCAAGCTGATCTGAGGCCAGGAAAGTCATGACTCTTGTCCAATAGAACACAGAGGGTGTTCTTTAATGGAAGCCTCCCTAACATAATACAGGAAGATTCAGGAATTCCCCAGGGCAACTGTCTAGGCCCCTTACTTTTTTCAATTATTCAATTTAATAATGACATGCCACTGGCCTTGAGTAAAGCCAGTGTGTCTATGTATGCGGCTGATTCAACACTATACAAGTCAGCTACTACAGCGAGTGAAATGACTGCAACACTTAACAAAGAGCTGCAGTTAGTTTCAGAATGGGTGGTAAAGAATAGGTTAGTTCTAAATATTACCAAAACTAAAAGCATTGCATTTGGGACAAATGATTCACTTAACCCTAAACCTCAACTAAATCTTCTAATACATACTGTGGAAATTGAGCAAGTTGAGGTGATTGGATTAACCCTGGATTGTAACTGTCATGGTCATGGTGTCAACATGTTGACACAACAGTAGCTAAAATGGGGAGAAGGCTGTCCGTAATAAAGCGCTGCTCTGCCTTTTTAACAACAGTATCAACAAGGCAGGTCCTCTAGTTTTGTCACAACTGGACTGCTGTTCAGTCGTGGGGTCAGGTGCCACAAAGAGGATCAGAACAGTGAAGCACGGCTGGCCCTTAAATGTACAGGGAGCGTTAACATTAATAATATGAATGTCAATTTCTCATGGCTCAAAGTGGAGGAGAGATTGACTTCATCACTACTTGTTTTTGTAAGAAGTGTTGACATGCTGGAAGCACCGAGGTGTCTGTTTAACAGTAGAATCAGATTTAAAAAACAGATCAAAATACACCTAATGGAACAGCGGGGACTGTGAAGAGACACATAAGACACACACTTTACGTACACATGGATTTAGAACCCTGATAATAGTATTCATCTAATCAAGAACTTGCTTTAGAGGTTGCAGAGGAGGTTATGGAGAAGTAAGCCCTTGACTCCCCTGTACCATAGACGGTGTTCAGACAAGACAATTGTGTAATCCTGTGTGTGTGTGTGTGTGTGTGTGCGTGCGTGTGCCAATCAGATTCCAGATTTCTGAATTCTTAACTGTTAATAATCATTTTTGTTGTAAGATTATCATTTTTTTCAAACAATACAAATCATGCACATACAAATGACAGGATACAGACCCCCACAAACATCAAAGACATCACACCTGGCCAGACTCACCAGCTCACACCCCCATCCTTCTCCTGTGCCCACATCACTCTCCTCCACGTCCTCAAACTGCACCGTTTTGTTTCTCTCTGTCGCCCACGCACTTTTAACATTTAGATAATAAAGTATTTGACCTTTCCGTTGTGTTAGCGGTTGATTTCCAGTTAAGTGGGCAATTTTTCAAGATGATTGATGAGAAAAGTATCGTCCAACCCGTTGGGTATCTCACTGCTCACTCATATGCCATGTCTTGAAATATGCAGACAGACCAGTGGAGGCTGCTGAGGGGAGAAAGGCTCATAATAATGTTCGGAACTGAGCAAATGGAAAGGCATCAAACACTTGAAAACCATGTGTTTGATTCATTTGATACCATTCCATCCGATTCCACTCCAGTCATGACCACAAGCCTGGGTGGGCTCCCGGGTGGCGCAATGGTCTAAGGCACTGCATCTCAGTGCTAGGGGCATCACTGCTAGGGGCAACTGACCTACCTGGTTAAATAAAGGTGAAATAAAAAGACCCTGGTTCCATTCCAGGCTTTATCACAACCAGACGAAATTGGGAGTCCCATAGGGTGGCGCACAATTGGCCCAGTGTTGGCCGGGGTAGGCCGTCATTGTAAATAAGAATTTGTTCTTAACTGACTTGCCTAGTTTTTTAAATTAAGGTGCCACAAGTGGTCCTTGGCTCTTGGACAACTCTTCTGATTATTTTTCCACTCCTCTGTCAGAAATCTTGCGAGGAGCACCTGGTCGAGGCAAATTTATGGTGAAATGATTGTCTTTCCACTTCCGTATTATGGCCCCAACAGTGCTCACTGGAACATTCAGAAGCTTAGAAATGCGCCTATAACCAATGCCATCATTATGTTTTGCAACAATTAGGTTGCGAATGTCTTGAGACAGCTCTTTGCTTTTACCCATCATGAGATGTGTCTTGTGTGACACCTTGGCAATGAGACATTTTTGTAGGCCATCAGTTGGGACTGAACCAGCTGATATTAATTTGCACTGACAGGGGGCTGGATTGCTTTTTAATTACTGATAGTTTTTAGCTGTTGTCTTGGCTTTCCATGCCTTTTTGAACCTTCCTTTCTTCATGTGTTCAATACTTTTTCCCTGTGTCATTTCACATTATTACACATAACTTAATTTCTGAACTTATTTGTTTTGGTTTCTTTGTATGTATGGATTACTTGGGTTGTTACCAACATCTGGTGAAACTTTCATGTCAATAGCACCTTTGGAAATATATTTACTGAGAAAAATGGTGACGTGTTCAATACTTATTTCACTCGCTGTACCTAAAAACCAGTCAGTCTCTGGTGTGACCACCATTTTCCTCATGCAGCGTGACACATACAGTTGATCAGTCTGTTGATTGTGGCCTGTGGAATGTTGTCCCACTCCTCTTCAATGGCTGTGCGAAGTTGCTGGATATTGGCAGGAACTGGAACACGCTGTTGTACATGTTGATCCAGAGCATTCCAAACATGCTCAATGGGTGACATGACTGGTGAATATGCAGGCCATGGAAAAATTGGGACATTTTCAGCTTCCAGGAATTGTGTGCAGATCCTTGCGACATGGGGCCGTACATTATCACGCTGAAACATGAGGTGATGGCGGCGGATGAATGGCACAACAATGGGTCTCAGATCTTGTCACGGTATCTCTGTGTTCATTGTCCGTAGCTTATGCCTGCCCATACCATAACCCCACCGCCACAATGGGGCACATTGACATCAGAAAATCGCTTGCCCACAAGACACCATACACATAGTCTCTGGTTGTGAGGCCGGTTGGATGTACTGCCAAATTTGATAAAACAATGTTGGATGCGGTTTATGGTAGAGAAATGAACCTTAAATTCCCTGGCAACAGTTCTGGTGGACATTCCTGCAGTCAGCATGACAATTGCACGCTCCCTCAAAACCTGTGTTTCTACAATGTAGAACATAGTAAAAATAAAGAAAAACACGAATGAGTGTCCAAACTTTATACATATACACACTACTATTCATTATCCTGTGTTTTTTCATAGCTGCTTGACGAAGAAATTTCCCCTCGGGGATCAATAAAGTATCTATCTATCTATCTATCTATCTATCTATCTATCTATCTATCCTTTGGTTCTGTCTCTGTGGCCCTTTCATGGTGTCTCATTACAGTGAGAGAGTATACCCAGCCAACACAGTTCTATGGTTCTCTGCTCTTCTCTCTGTTCTACGCCCACTAACACCACCACAGTCATTCAGTCCTAGTCTGTTGGAGACATCGGATCCCTTAGCTACACCAGATCACATTTTAGAACAAAAAGAGATAGTGAAGGCAGGCAGGTGTTAGGAATGTTAAACGTGTGTAATGTACTGCATGGTTTATAAGAATACTGTTTCCATTCTGTTTGAGGATGGGGTTTGAAGGTAATGTATAAAGGGGGAAGCCCTGGATACGTTGTGTTGTGTTGAAGGTACTGTATAAAGGGGGAAGCCCTGGATACGTTGTGTTGTGTTGAAGGTACTGTATAAAGGGGGAAGCCCTGGATACGTTGTGTTGTGTTGAAGGTACTGTATAAAGGGGGAAGCCCTGGATACGTTGTGTTGTGTTGAAGGTACTGTATAAAGGGGGAAGCCCTGGATACGTTGTGTTGTGTTGAAGGTACTGTATAAAGGGGGAAGCCCTGGATACGTTGTGTTGTGTTGAAGGTACTGTATAAAGGGGGAAGCCCTGGATACGTTGTGTTGTGTTGAAGGTACTGTATAAAGGGGGAAGCCCTGGATACGTTGTGTTGTGTTGAAGGTACTGTATAAAGGGGGAAGCCCTGGATACGTTGTGTTGTGTTGAAGGTACTGTATAAAGGGGGAAGCCCTGGATACGTTGTGTTGTGTTGAAGGTACTGTATAAAGGGGGAAGCCCTGGATACGTTGTGTTGTGTTGAAGGTACTGTATAAAGGGGGAAGCCCTGGATACGTTGTGTTGTGTTGAAGGTACTGTATAAAGGGGGAAGCCCTG
Organism: Thymallus thymallus; assembly: GCA_023634145.1. NCBI lineage: Eukaryota > Metazoa > Chordata > Actinopteri > Salmoniformes > Salmonidae > Thymallus > Thymallus thymallus. The sequence continues at coordinate 24,316,038 of CM042421.1, read as the reverse complement.
GATACGTTGTGTTGTGTTGAAGGTACTGTATAAAGGGGGAAGCCCTGGATACGTTGTGTTGTGTTGAAGGTACTGTATAAAGGGGGAAGCCCTGGATACGTTGTGTTGTGTTGAAGGTACTGTATAAAGGGGGAAGCCCTGGATACGTTGTGTTGTGTTGAAGGTACTGTATAAAGGGGGAAGCCCTGGATACGTTGTGTTGTGTTGAAGGTACTGTATAAAGGGGGAAGCCCTGGATACGTTGTGTTGTGTTGAAGGTACTGTATAAAGGGGGAAGCCCTGGATACGTTGTGTTGTGTTGAAGGTACTGTATAAAGGGGGAAGCCCTGGATACGTTGTGTTGTGTTGAAGGTACTGTATAAAGGGGGAAGCCCTGGATACGTTGTGTTGTGTTGAAGGTACTGTATAAAGGGGGAAGCCCTGGATACGTTGTGTTGTGTTGAAGGTACTGTATAAAGGGGGAAGCCCTGGATACGTTGTGTTGTGTTGAAGGTACTGTATAAAGGGGGAAGCCCTGGATACGTTGTGTTGTGTTGAAGGTACTGTATAAAGGGGGAAGCCCTGGATACGTTGTGTTGTGTTGAAGGTACTGTATAAAGGGGGAAGCCCTGGATACGTTGTGTTGTGTTGAAGGTACTGTATAAAGGGGGAAGCCCTGGATACGTTGTGTTGTGTTGAAGGTACTGTATAAAGGGGGAAGCCCTGGATACGTTGTGTTGTGTTGAAGGTACTGTATAAAGGGGGAAGCCCTGGATACGTTGTGTTGTGTTGAAGATACTGTATAAAGGGGGAAGCCCTGGATACGTTGTGTTGTGTTGAAGGTACTGTATAAAGGGATACGTTGTGTTGTGATGGTTGTTGGCATTCACTCAACCCGCTGATCTACTCTAAGCTTCATGGATAACAGTGGTGGTTTGATGAAACATGCTAGCGCTATGTGTAACCTTGTCTGATGCCTGCACAGCACATTGGACAGTGTTACCTAGCGTTGATTTTTCATTGAACAATTTCTAGAGTTTATTCAGGTGTTTAACACTCATTGGCAAAAAAAATATAACCCCAGTGTTTGTGTTAATAACCAAGTCCTGTTGTTTTTACGGTAACTTACTGGCAGCCAGATACCTGTAAGAAAAAAATATACCATAAATAAAAGGTACAGTATGTTACCGTTAAACATTTTACAGGTATCTAATACTGTAATTGATTTATGGTATCAATAATGCTACTGTATTCATTTCCCAGTAACAAATATTCTTAATGTAATCTTTGTTACCATTGTTTTGCAATCGTTTACAGGTAACTACACTGTTAAAAATGTCCTGTAATTTACGGTACACTACTGGCTACTGGATGCTGTGCAAATACCGTAAATATACAATAAGTTAGTGTTGTAGTGGTAGTTGTATAACCCATTATCATGTTTGGTGTTTTGACGGATTTGTCCAAAATTGTGTGACATAAAACATTACTTTTCTGTCCTTGCATTGATTTATAGCAGTGTAAGTTGTCGTTATATCATGTATTAAGCATTTATCAGTTAAATTAGACATTGAACTTGAACCCTGTGAGAATCCTGTATAGAGATCCCAGAAACGCAGTGTAACTACGTAACATTCCGTGTCGACTTATGTTACAGGGTGAAAACAGTTTTCATGGTCATACAAATCCCAAATATTGTTTGCATTGCAAAATCAAATGCTTCTAACCGGAAGAGTCACCTTGCCTTGATACTTAAAACCTAAATCAATACGGTCATTAACTTGATTCTTCAATAATTCTGCGTAAAACTTGTTGGATGTGCATTTGGTGGCCAGCTGATTAGTTACGCCTTGATATTTTATTATTATTATATTTTCAGAATGACATTCAAGCGACGAAAAGCTGTTGTGATAGTGTAGCCCCTCGAGTCGCTACTTTGCTGGACTGATACGCACACACAGGATCATGGGGTTCAGGCAAGTGACCCTTTCATTGTAGTCTGGCAATAAAGCACACAATGTAGGAGTTCAAGTTAGAATCAGACGATTATGAATTGACATTCCTCCAGCTGTTTCTTCGCCATAATCAAATATGGCTTACAATAACACAATGGGATCGTATAGTTTTACATAGAATAATTTCAAAGAATAAATTCAAGAGGATCCATGTTTTTAATTTACGGTAACGTGAACCAAGAATCTAAATAGGAGTAGAACAACCAGCTAGCTTCAGAGATACCGTTATAAAATTACATTTTAAACACAGTAAATAAATGACAACATACCTGGCAATAAAGCACATAATGTAGGTGTCAAAGTTAATCAGACGATTATGAATTTACGTTCCTCCAGCTCCTGTACATGAAAATAAAATACAGTCAGAAAATTGTCTTGACCGTTGGTGGAAACGTTAGCCATTAGCTAGCAAAGTAAACATTCGTAACCTAAGTTTAGCAACAAGTAGTTAGCTACAGTGGTTCCTCTTTTAAAAGTTGCGGTGTACTGCAGCACAGCTTGCGGGCTGCCGAATAATTCTAAGGATTGATATTTAAGTGACAGCCATTGTTGCCATTAATGCTAGTTAGTGCTAGCTTACCTATTGGCAAAGCATACAGTACAAGTCATCCATGTCTTTAAATACAGTCAAGCATTTTAGTTATAAAACTAAATAACAAAGTGAGCCTTGAATAATTCAACAATGAATAAATCGCAACACACAAATGCCATTGACTGTTTTTAATATTGGCAGTTTTTTATTAGAACAGACTATATGGGATAGACATTTAGACATTTAGCTTGATTCAAATTATGGTGTTTCTATTCCAAGAAAAACTCAAATGCATTTTTTTACAGTAGCAGTTTTAGCGTAACTTACTGATTGTCATACAGGCCTACTTCAATATACAGTATATCAATCAATCATTAACTTGTGCTTGTCATCACACAGCCTACAAGTCATCCATGTCTTTAAATAATAGCATTTTAGTTATAAAACGAAATAACAAAGTGAGCCTTGAATAATTCAACAGTTTATAATCCGCAACATGTCAGCTATAGCGATTTAATTCACAGATGCATTTGGCTGTTTTTAATATTGGCTGTACTAGAGACTTTAAAACCTTTTTTTTGTTAGAACAGACTACATGAGATTGATTTTTAATTTTATATTAATTTGATTCATATTTTGGTGTTTCTATTTTTTCAGTAGCCTATGCCCTGAACAACGTGACCGGTCAGGAGAAGGCCTAGCCTACTATGTGAATGCGAATAAAGAGCGAAATAATCCTAACATCTCTGCACCCTAATTGTAGGCTAACCAATACCTAACCAGAGATTCATCCTGCTATGCATGGATGAACCCACTCGCTCAGAAAGCGAACCATGCTACAAACTTTATTTCTAGAATTAACTTGTAGGCTATCAAGTGGGAACAATGTGTTCGTTCGGCACATTAATTGTTAAATAATAGACCAGTCCCCATGCTTGTCTCAGAGCAGCGTGAATCGGTGCTGAAATGGTTGACCACATGCGGGCAGGCTATTGCTTCAAATCCTATTATAACAATTGGATGACTTTGGGTGTTTCAGTAAGCAACAATGTTGCTTTCATTAGCCTACTTTATTCAAATATTTATGTCATTCAGTGATGTTTATTCCCATAGTGATTTGTTATGGATCCATCCAGATGTGGTTAGAAAACAATGCATGTGTTGGGCTATGCAAAGAGATGGGTGTAGTGAAATGCCTCGCAAACATCCATTAATATATTTAAAGTCCCAAAACTTAGCAAGAATATATTGTCCTGCTGATAGCCCATCAAGAGTCTATTGTCCTGCTGATAGCCCATCAAGAGTCTATTGTCCTGCTGATAGCCCATCAAGAGTCTATTGTCCTGCTGATAGCCCATCAAGAATATATTGTCCTGCTGATAGCCCATCAATAGTCTATTGTCCTGCTGATAGCCCATCAAGAGTATATTGTCCTGCTGATAGCCCATCAATAGTCTATTGTCCTGCTGATAGCCCATCAATAGTCTATTGTCCTGATGATAGCCCATCAAGAGTATATTGTCCTGCTGATAGCCCATCAATAGTCTATTGTCCTGATGATAGCCCATCAAGAGTCTATTGTCCTGCTGATAGCCCATCAAGAGTATATTGTCATGTTGATAGCCCATCAAGAGTCTATTGTCCTGATGATAGATTCTACAATGTAGAAAATAGTACAAATAAAGAAAAATACTTGAATGAGTGCGTGTGTCCAAACTTTTGACTGGTACTGTATATATACTTATTTTTTCTCTTGTACAGTCATGTGAAAAAGTAAGTATACCCGCTGGAAAGTTCTCTTTTTTTACCTATTTGGACAGATGGATATGTAATCTTCACTTCAACACTATTGACAGATAAAGGAAACCTAATTTAACAAATGACACTGAAAGAATATACTTTATAATCATCTATTCATCAGAAATCAACAGAAATGCATTTCCATAGTTTAGAATAAATAAGTCCACCTCTAGCTTCAATAGCTGGTGTTTCACCCTTTGGCTGAAATAACTTCATGTAGACGTTTCTTGTAACTGTCTATCAGTCTCTTACATCGACTGGGAGGAATTTCTCCCCACTCTTCTTTACTGTACTGCTTCAACTGGGTCATGTTCCAGGGCTTTCTTACATGTACAGCCCTCTTCAAGTCTCCACACAGCATTTAGATAGGACTGAGATCTGGGCTTTGACTCGGTCGTTCCATAACACTCCATTTCTTCTTTTTGAGCCGTTCTGTTGTAGCTTTGCTTGTGTGTTTTGGATCATTGTCCTGTTGCAAGATCCATGTTTGGTTCAGCTTCAGCTTTTTGACAGATGGCCTCACATTCTCCTCAAGATGTTTCTGGTACAATATAGAGTTCATGGTTGAGTCAATGATGGCAAGTTGGCCCTGAGGCAGCAAAGCAGCCCCAAACCATAATGCCACCGCCTCCATGCTTTACGACTGGTATGAGGTTCTTCTGTTCAAAGGCAGTGTTTCATTTTCACTAAACATGGCACCCAGGTGCTGTCTGGCAATCGTCAGTTGTGTCTTGATATTATTTTTTAAATTATTCTTCCTTCCTGATCTCCCATGTAGGCCAAGTTTGTGCAGTCTCTTTCTGACAGTGTACCCATGCAATTTGACATTGATTGTGGCAAGAGAGGCCTGTAGATCCCTTGATGTTACCCAGGGGTTCTTAGAGACTTCTATGAGCATCTTTCGGTCAGCTCTTGGGCTGACTTTGGTGGGACGACCTGTCCTAGGTAGATTGCCAGTGGTCTGGAATTTTCTCCATTGTAGATGAGCCGTCGGACAGTGGAATTGTGTACTTTGAATTGCTTGAAAACCCCTCCCAGACTCATGGGCATCAATAATCTTTCTTCTGAGGGCCTCTGGTAGGTCTTTTGATCTTTGAATGATGTGTTACCACACATCCATATGGTTAAGACCAAATCAGACCAATTTTCTTATCTATATGGAAGGCTTCTCTCTAATGTTTTCTAATCATATGCATTTGTTTTGGTACACCTAATTATAATTTTAGCCATTTTATGTGATGGTAAAGGTAGGGGTGTGCTAACCTATTCCGCATAATGAAAAGGCATTTTAGTATATTTTTTCTAACATTTTCAAAGTTTTTTGTGTGATTTGTTAAATTGAGTTACCTTTATCAATGAATGTGGTGGAAATGTAGCTCAAATATCCATGTGTCCAAATAGGTTGTGAGTTAAAAATGAGGTATAGTCCCAATTAATTAGCACTCAGCAGCATACTGTCCTATTACAGCAAAACACCTGAATTTAGCAGTGAAGGCAAAGTCACTTATTGTATACAGTGCCTTCAGAAAGTATTCATAGCCCTTGACTTTATTAACACATTTTGTTGTGTTACAGCCTGAACTCAAAATGGATGAAATAGATGTTTTTCTACATACTATTGACACAGCGCAGGCAAGTGGACCCAAATGCGGACACAGGCAGAGTAGATTCCAATAGAAGATATGATATTTAATGGGTAGACAATCCCGTAGTCGGAGGACAAGCAAAGGTTGGCAACAGGATAGCACGGCAGAGGTACACTGGGGTAGGCAGGCTCGTTGGTCGGTGGACAGGCAGAAGGCGATAGTCGAGGCAGAAGGGCTGAGGTACAAAGGAGTAGGCAGGCTCGTAGTCGGGTAAAACAGGCAGATATCGACACCGGGGAATAAACAGAACTGGACACGCTGGAAACGACTGTACAGGACAAGATGATCTAGCAGCTGACAGAACAGAGAACAGGGGTTAAATACACAGAGGACTAATGGATAGTGAACACCTGGTGTGGGGCGGAGACAAGACAACAGGTGAAACATCTCAGGGTGTGACAACAATACTCTATAATTACAAAGTGAAAACATGTTTTACATTTTTGGTGCACATTTATTGAAAATGAAATACAGAAATATCTAATTTACACCCTTTTAACTGAGTTCAGGTGCATCCAATTGTCTTTGATCATCTTTGCAATTTCACCACTGTGGCCAATTCAATTGTTTGGACATGATTTAGAAAGACACACCTGTCTATATAAGGCATGTCAGAGCAGAAACGATATCAAATAAAATAAAATGTATTGGTCACATACGTGTTTAGCAGATGTTAATGCTGGTGTAGCGAAATGCTTGTGTTTCTAGCTCCGACAGTGCAGTAATATCTAACAAGTAATATCTAACAATTACACAACATTTACCCAATACACACACATCTAAATAAGGAATGAATTATGACTATATTAATATATGGATAGAGCCCTCACCTCCTCCCTGTAGGCTGTCTCGCCATTGTTGGTAATCAAGCCTACTACTGTTGTGTCGTCTGCAAACTTGATGATTGAGTTGGAGGCGTGCTTGGCCATGCAGTCATGGGTAAACAGGGAGTACAGGAGGAGTCTGAGCACTCACCCTTGTGGGGCCCCTGTGTTGAGGATCAGTGAAGTGGAGGTGTTGTTTCCTACCTCCACCACCTGGGGTCAGGAAGTCCAGGACCCAGTTGCACAGGATGGGGTTCAGACCCAGGGTCTCGAGCTTAATGATGAGCTTGGAGGGTACTATGGTGTTGAATGCTGAGCTATAGTCAATGAACAGCATTCTTACATAGGTATTCCTCTTGTCCAGGTGGCATAGGGCAGTGTTCAGAGTGATGGTGATTGAATTGGGGCGGTAAGCAAATTGAAGGGGGTCTAGTGTGGCAGGTAAGGTAGAGGTGATATGATCCTTGACTAGAGTCTCAAAGCACTTCATGATGACAGAGGTGAGTGCTACGGGGCGATAGTCATTTAGTTCAGTTACCTTTGCCTTCTTGGGTACAGGAACAATGGTGGCCATCTTGAAGCATGCCATCTTGAAGCACGGCCCGCTACCACAGTCCTTGGTAGCGGGCCGTGTCGGTGGCACTGTGTTATCCTCAAAGCGGGCAAAGGTGTTTAGCCTGTCCGGAAGCAAGATGTTGGTCTTGGCAACGTGGTTGGTTTCTTTTATAATCCATGATTATATACCATGAAGTCCAACGAACTGTCCGTATATCTTTGAGAATTGTGACGAGGCATATATCTGGGGAAGGGGAAAAATTCTTTCTACAGTGTTGAGAATTTCCAAGAGCAAACTGTTCTTCATTATTGGGAAATGGAAAAAAAGATGCAACATCACAGACTTAGCTGAGCTGGCCGTCCAACCAGGGAGTTGACCAACAACCCCTCTGACAGAGATGGAAGGACCTGCAGGAAGGACAACAGTCCCTACAGCGCTTCACCAATCTGGGCTTTACATTTTAGCAGACGCTCTTATCCACAGCGACTTACAGGAGCAATAAGTGACACGTCTCCATGCCAATCATTTGATTGGTCTCAGTGAGTTTCATGGGAATATACATTTAGATCTTCTAGACTTGCTGATTCGTGAGTGAATTGGGTTTAACACTGAGACTTTACAAACTATTAGCCTTTCTTGTATTTAATGTTTCTTTAACAATAATACTGTATATCCTGCTCTGTTGAGTTTTGGCAGATAAAAAATATATAAATAATATGACTATTCAGCTTCAGCTAACCATCCTAAAATCTCATTATAAATGAGCAGGTGTTTTTGGTGAACATAAAAAATTCAGCTTTTGGAGTGGTGTATTCATGCATCTCAGTCAACTATAACCTAAATGCATTATTACATCCAACTTGGCCCAGTTCACATTTCCAATTGCTCACCCTGACATACCAAGCTAAAACGGGCACTGCGTCTCAACCTTGGGCTTTGCGGTGGCAACTCTGGTTTGGGTGTCCCCGGCAGACCAGTGTTGCCGTAACCAAGTGGTCACATATACAGTAGTTCTGGGTTTCACTGCGCAAGAGTAGAGGCAGATACACAATGAATAAGGATTTTTATTTCATAGTTCTGAATGGCCAAAGTGTTCAAGCCCCCGCAGCGCACACATGTAGTCTATATAGTTCTCCACCACAGAGACGACAAGGAAGAAAGTCACATTTACAGGCTGCTATACATTTATTTGGTCTGTCCTTCTATTGTTTATCATGGAATTTTAGTGGTAATTAAATATAATTTATTTAGATAGTTTTACCAGCTCCTTGTATTCTGAAATTGAAAAAAGTGATGGAGCACCGCTCCTCCACACTCCAGCAGCATTACACCCACTCTGGCTAGATTCCAATAGGAATGACACATCACTGTTCAAGCAATCATAATGTGACTTGCAGACAACCATCAGTTTCAGACCAGGGTAAAACTAGGCACTCAACATGAGGTCTTATTAAGTAATACATACTTGTTGTATTGTGTTTAAGAATTTAATTGCTTAGAATCTCAAATATTTGCAGTGGGCTAAAGCTGTCTTGTGGCATGCAGGAGAACTGGGGTTCAAATCCTGGTAGGACACATTACCTTACTGTGCAATTGGTTACTGAAACTGTGGCCATGAAATTAGAGATGTGTTATGACTGTAATAGCCAGGGCTTGATAGACATGTCTTGGCTTACCTCCTTACGAACTAAGGACAGATGAAGGCAAGACATGGCCGACATCATAATTCATTTCGCCTCATTAGTGGGGTGTTGTTTTGAACAGTTAACCTTAACGAGACTAACCAGCCAATTAGCACGAAGAGAGGGGCTGACTCCCCTCCACCCACACACACACACACACACTGCCCCATAATATTGTCTAGACACCATGTTGTTTTGGACGAGACACCAGATGTGATTTTCAAACACAGAGAGAGTGGTTATCAAAGCTATTAGTCATTTAGCCACGCTTAATTCAGAATTCATTACTTATACCAACATGTTGTTATTCATTGTTGTGTGTGTGTGTATGTGTGTGTGTGTGCATCTGCCCGCATCTGTGAGTGTACGTGCGCTCATGTTTCTGGGGATGGCTGAAGAAGAGAAGAGAAAATTGATTAAATACAGTAGCTGTTCATAATCTGTTAGATAGGACTGACATTCAAGCTCCAGTTTAGTTCTGTCTCTCTCTCTCTCTCTCTCTCTCTCTCTCTCTCTCTCTCTCTCTCTCTCTCTCTCTCTCTCTCTCTCTCATACAATTGCTTCTGCACCCTATGTTCTAGCGAGAGCCAAGTGATTGTTTAGAGTATCACAATTATAATTGCTTGTCACATCCATATAGATTTAACGATAAATTGGTGATTGAAAGGGACATATGGCTATTGGACAGGAAGCTGCAGACTGGACAGGAAGCTGCAGACTGGACATATCTACGACGAGCCCATTAAATAAACAGGGAGCTCTTATTTAACAGTAATCAGTAGAAGCACTGTAGGTCGTTTCATTTCAGCAAGCCATGATAGCCACCATCTCAAATTTTAAAAAATTGTTTCTGTAGTTAGAATCAGATCAGATAAGCATTCCGGAAACATTATTTTGTTGAAATATAACTTGATGTCTGAGAAATTAAGGGAATTGATTGCACCCAAATTGGCCATTTTAATGTATAACATTCAAATAACATCAAATAATGATAGCGCCTAACATCCGATTTTTACCAAACTGTTTTCTAACAATGGCATGAGGAATCCAAAGAGGTCAAAAGCCGTACAAGGACCACAATCCCACCCAACAACGAGTACATACTGTAGTGTCAGTTCTCTATGTTTAACTAGTGGAGCTGCGGCTCATACTTTAGGATGCTTTGGACATGAAGCGTGAAAGTTAACGAATTAGATTAATTTCTCAGAGATCAATTTATATTTCAACAAAATAATGTTTCTCTAGCTTTTCATTATACAGTGTGGGAAATGTAATAACATAAACATCTTTGGTGGCCTGAATGTCGAGCCGTACGCCATCCACGCCTGAATGAGCTCCCAGCAATGTCTACGGTAATGATAGTAGTCAGCCTGACTCCATCAACCAAAGGTATTGTTGACGGCTCCATTAACTAAAACAAATATTTTTCCAGACTGTAATTGGTGGGGGAGCATTGATTTGGAACGACCTTCAAAACAACTTATGCAAATGGTGATAATGGGGTAATAGCTGGTTGTATAAGACGATGGTTATTCATCTTAGCTGTGAAGAAAGCTAGCAGATAATACACCGTTATGCATTTAGTTATCGATTCATTTGAAATGTACGTATAATGATTTAGATTTACTACAAGCAATCAAACCTCATATTCCTCATACTATATGATAATGATTGCCATGTTCCTTTATGGTTCTTGAGATTTAGAGCATGATAAAACCGTAATAGTCTTGGCTGAAGTTAGGCCTGCATACAATCCACAAGGACAGGAGAAGTAGTTAGGGTTTTCCATTGAGGTTTGCCTTTCTTCTGATATCTTTGGCCTCATAGCGATAATTGTGTTTGAGACGTCTCAGAGCCTGTATGTACTGCAAACTGTTTTGCAAAGCTGATAAAAGTTTTGTATTTGACATGTTTGAGAAACAGCATATAGATCATGGAGTCATCTTGACTTCGGAAACATGAAGGTGAGTATTTTCCATTGACAAGGATCATTTGTCCTCAAAAATGTTTTGTAAAGAACTTGATCTCTTAAACAAAGAAAGGAGCTGACTCCGTATTTCCAGCAGAGAAACAAAATTGCAACCTACCAAGGATGTTTGATGTGGGGAATGAGAGTCATGATCCCCCACAAATGCCAACATCAAGTCTTGCAGCAACTACATGAAGGTCATGTTGGAATTGCCGAAATGAAGCTGCTTGCGAGGAGCCACTTCTGGTCCAGGAGCCCGGTCTGGATCAGCAGATAAAAAACATGGCGAAGAACTGTAGAGGATGTTTGGAAACCCTTCCCATGCCTGCTCCTGCCACAGTCCGCCCATGGGAACGGCCCACAGAGCCATGGCAGAGAGGTCATGTGGTCTACGCCGGTCCCTTTGAAAAACACATCTTTCTGGTTATTGTTGATGTCCATTTCAAATGGCCAGAGGTGTTTTGCACTGACTCCTTCGCCTCAGCTCAGACTATAGAGTGTCTCAGAACAACGTTTGCAAGCTTCGGATTGCCTCCGCAGCTGCTAAGTGACAACGTGCAAGCTTTTGTAAGTGACGAGTTTATGTCAGTAAACGGAATCAAACACTCAATCTCAGCTCCTTACCACCCTGCCACCAATGGGCTGGCAGAACGCTTTGTGCAAACCCTAAAGCAAGGACGACGAAAGGACTTCGCAAACAAAACTGGTCATGTTCCTGGCCTCCTACCGAAACACCCCACATGCCACGACAAATGAAAGCCTCCAGACAAGCCAAGGCACTACCCAGAACGAAGGCACCGTCCACCAGACAGACTGGACTTATAAACAAACAAACACTACCAAAAACTAAGACTGTTCAAGTTCAAATCAAAGATTGAAAATAACTACAAGAATTTCTGATAAATGTTTTGGTTTGGTAAAAGTAACTCTGAATGTATAAGAGAAGGAATGTTATGTTCTGTTAATTACCTTTAAGAATGGAGCTCCCTTGGTCATGCGCGGTGTGTTATTCTTGTACTAACTTGTTTGTAGTAAATAAATAAGTAATAAGACACTACAAGAAGTTTGAGAGGGTGAATACTGCGCAGGAGTTGAAGCCCATCAAATTGTTTCACCATGGCACATTATCGGTAAGTGTCCCAATTAAAATTTGCCCTTATAAGTTGTTTTGTAAGGGTTGCTTTCTTTGATTACATTAGAGTTCAGTATTATGTGTGTGTGTGTGTGTGTGTGTGTGTGTGTGTGTGTGTGTGTGTGTGTGTGTGTGTGTGTGTGTGTGTGTGTGTGTGTGTGTGTGTGTGTGTGTGTGTGTGTGTGTGTGTGTGTGTGTGTGTGTGTGTGTGTGTGTCAGTATCCTTACAAATATGAACATCTGCATACTGTATGACACAGACACGGGTAAGAATTAAGTAATCTTCTCTCCAACACTTTAAATGTTAGGGGTGGACCTCGGAAACCTCACCAAATCCAGGAATGGCAACGGCTGGTGTCTGACGGCGACCCATCACTTTACCAAGTGGGTGGAGTCAATACCCATTAAGGTCAGTAAAGGAAGAGTACGTGCTGAACTCTAAATTCCCTTCTGTAACCAGTAAAAAGGGTGCTTGGGTATTTAGCCCGTCTTGTAGGGGAAATTTGTTAGCGCTGCCCCGGAAGACTGAATAACGAAAGGATCTTTGTCCCGCTCTTTTAGTCTTGTTACACACTAAATGTATGCATGTTGTGTCCTACTTTATTGGGATGCACACTACAGACCGACGAGGGTAGGCTTCAGTTTGAGTAATGTCACAAGATGGCTTCCTGAAGTAAAAGTATATGTGAAACACAGCCTAATATACTCCCCCCTCCCCTGGTCTAATAAAGTAGCTGAGACGCCCCTACTCCTTGACAGCTCTAAACAAAAAGGTACAATGCAGGTAAGTACGGAAATTAAACAATATTTATTTTCTATGTATTTTTTTCTTTCTTGTAATCAAGTGTTAATTCAGTGTTAATAATCACTAAATAAAAGAAAATAAATAAAATGTATGGTCTTTGAGTTTTCTTTTAAACTCACCACAACACAACCACCTTCAATGTAAAAGCTCTAGACCATTCAGTTGTACAACGGTAAATCTCACTTCAAAATGAAAAAAAAAAAACACTTGTAAACACCCCTTAGGATGAGTTCTCAGTTTTCAAATGATCAACTTCAAATGATCAAACAATTACATTTGAAAAAACCAACAACAATGGTATACATATTGAAATGTCGCATCTGGAAGAGCACTTACGTGAAACGTCCCTTTATGTGTTCACTCACAGTTCACTTTAGGTTCTGTAGTTAAACTGAACTCTCACAGTTCACTGTTCATCGGATCAACATATAAAAATAAAAATAAATGTAAGAGTTGAGATGCGTTGTCTTGACGTAGCGTGCGTTGAAATTAACTTGAGATTGCGTAGTCGAATCACTCAAGCTCAATAAAATGTCCCAAAGAATTTAATGGATCAAAAATGAGTCAAAAAGCAAATGAATCAAACTGAGATACACCAACTGAGATGTGTAAAACTGAGATACACCAACTGAGGTGTCAAACTGAGATACACCAATTGAGATGTGTCAAACTGAGATACACCAACTGAGATGTGTCAAACTGAGATACACCAACTGAGATGTGTCAAACTGAGATACACCAACTGAGATGTGTCAAACTGAGATACGCCAACTGAGATGTGTCAAACTGAGATACACCAACTGAGATGTGTCAAACTGAGATACGCCAACTGAGATGTGTCAAACTGAGATACACCAACTGAGATGTGTCAAACTGAGATACGCCAACTGAGATGTGTCAAACTGAGATACACCAACTGAGATGTGTCAAACTGAGATACGCCAACTGAGATGTGTCAAACTGAGATACACCAACTGAGATACGCCAACTGAGATGTGGCAAACTGAGATACGCCAACTGAGATGTGTCAAACTGAGATACGCCAACTGAGATGTGTCAAACTGAGATACGCCAACTGAGATGTGTCAAACTGAGATGTCATTGGATGGCAGGGTAACACAAAATAGTCTTAAACTCAAATCTTCTCGAAAACCTATGTTCAGCACCAACTGCAAACAGCAGTTCCCATCTCACGTGCGACGACACTTGCAGAACACTAAAATACGCGTGACCAGTCTGGTTAAAACGTTAGTTCTTAAGGCTGCTTCTCAATCAAGATGAAAGGAGTGCAAAACTCAGCAAAAATGTGAAAAAATATCTTCAATCGTCACCAATCAAGCTAAACTTGTACTTTAAATGCACTCACAGTTCTCGTAGTCTTCACAAAGCATTACTGCGTCACTCTAGCAGTCCAATGCAATGCGATTCACGAAACGCGGGACACAGCTCACAAAAACCACTTGATGTCGTCCTTTATTCGACTTAAGCCCCGATTAACTTCCGTTTAAGTTACTTTATCGAACGAGCTTCTCGAACACAACACAACTCACTTTTTTCTGTGCGACACTGTCACGATCCCTGTTCCCTGAGTCTGTGTTTGTGTCTGTCTTGTTTGTTTATTGTCCGTCTCATGGTACCGGGGTCAGTTGCCTGGTTACTGATGAGTGGGCGGGGCTACATTCATCCGGAGCCTGTCATGTTATTCCTGAGCACTACACACCTGTTCCAGATCTGCGGTCATCACTATTTAAGAGACGACCTGACATCCAGTCCCCGCCGGATCGTTAAGTCACCTAGTATGTGTATCTGCGTACCAGCCATCTGAGTTATATATATTGTACCAGTTGTTAAAGTTGCCTTGTCGTATTATACCCTGCTCAGTAATTCCGTCTGTACTCTGTTTAGGAATCCTGCCTGGATATACCCATCATCACGCCGCATCCTACTCACCTCTTCCTCCACTCACCTAGGATACGGATTCGAACAATCACGGACCACTTATCTGCCACCTACCTGGATACTCAGCCACCAACCTACCAACTCCCTATTCAACCACATCCTCTTCAACAATTCTCTATTACCACTCTTCAATAAATATCACCATATACTTACATTGCCCGGTCTGCGTTTGGGTTCCTATCACAAATCCTGACAGTACGATCCGGCCTTAACAGGAATCCAGCGGACCTGGACAATGTTCGTCAGGCTGTTTCACACCAGGGAGCCATACTGGGTCAGCATGGTTCAGCCCTCCAGGAGATCATGACGAATCTGCAAGGTCTATCGGTTAGCATTTCCGCTATTCAGACCCAACTCGGCATCCCAACTGTTCCACCTGTCGCTATACCAACACCTGCACATTCGGAGGCCACCCCAAGTCCTGTCACTGATCGAGAACCCTGGGTACCCCCTCCTGAAAGGTATGATGGGGATCTTGGGCACTGTCGATCGTTCCTAATGCAGTGTGGTCTGGTTTTTGAACAACAGCCCCGTACTTACGCCACGGATAGAGCCAAGATTGCATATATGGTCGGTCTGCTTCGTGGTGAAGCCTTGAAGTGGGCATCTGCAGTGTGGGAGAAACAGGACCCGATTACTAATTCGTACCTTGCCTTTACCGATGAGATGAGGAAATTATTTGATCACCCGGTCCGTGGTAAGGATGCATCCAAGCGATTAATGTCACTGCGCCAGGGAATACACAGCGTGGCCGAATATGCAATTACATTTCGCACACTAGCCGTGGAGAGTGGGTGGAATGAAGAATCCCTACAAGCAGTTTTCGCCAACGGACTGAGTGAACAAATCAAGGATGAATTAATATCCTACCCCGAACCTTGTAATTTAGACGAATTGATCACGTTGGCTATGCGGGTGGATAACAGGTGTAGGGAGCGCCGGAGAGAGAAGCGACGAGTAGAACTCACGGCTCAACAACCAATCAGAACAACGGGACCCGAGAGAGGAGCGAATTGTTCCCCAAACCATTCATCACGGGAGACGACTAAAGAGATGAGAGAATCCGATCCTGAACCCATGCAACTAGGTCGTTTTCGCCTTAATGAAAAGGAACGCCAGCGCCGGAGAGACAACAATAGCTGCCTATATTGTGGTGATCCGGGACATTATCTGGCGTCCTGCCCACACAGGCCGGCAAACCGGCAGGCTCGTTAGACGTGGGGAGGATCCTAGCGAGCCAAACTACCGATATCCCCTACTCTCGTTCCAGAACTCTATTCCACGCTACTATATCCATTAAAGGTCAGTTTTTTAAATTTCAAGCATTGATTGATTCAGGTGCAGATGACAGTTTCATCGATGCAGAGTTGGTGAAACAGCTGGGGCTCTCCACAGAAATCCTAGAGGAGGTCATTGAAGCGAATACCTTAGATGGCAGGTTACTAGCCCGGGTCACGTCTAGAACTGAACCGGTTCAGTTGTTACTGTCAGGCAACCATTCGGAGGAGATCAGTTTTCTTATAATCCACTCTCCTCAAATTCCTCTCATTTTAGGTCACACCTGGCTGGTCAGGCACAATCCCACCATCGATTGGAGGACAGGCCAGGTAACCAGTTGGAGTTCTGCATGTCATGCTAACTGTTTGAAATCTGCATGTTCACAATCTATGCGCAGCCAGGTAAATGACACTCAGCTTCCTGACTTGACCCACGTGCCAGTGGAGTATCACGACATCGGTGAGGTATTCAGCAAACAGCGAGCTCTCTCCCTACCACCTCATCGTCCCTACGATTGCGAGATTAAGTTGATTCCTGGCTCTACTTACCCCAAGGCCCGACTCTACAGCATCTCTAAACCGGAACGGGAGGCTATGGAGAGTTATATTAAGGAATCTCTGACGGCTGGTCTCATCCGCCCTTCATCCTCACCTTTTGGAGCTGGATTTTTCTTTGTGGGTAAGAAGGATGGAACCCTTAGACCTTGCATAGATTATCGGGGATTGAATGATATAACTGTAAAGAACAAGTACCCTTTGCCCTTGATGAATACAGCTTTTGACTCACTTCAAGGTTCAACTGTTTTTACCAAACTTGACCTTCGTAACGCATACCATTTGGTCAGAATCAGGGAGGGGGATGAGTGGTTGACAGGCTTCAACACACCCATGGGTCACTTTGAGTATTTAGTCATGCCATTCGGACTAACCAATGCCCCTGCTGTTTTCCAGTGTCTGATCAATGACGTGTTGAGGGACATGATTGGTCAATTTGTTTTTGTATACCTGGATGACATCTTGATTTTCTCCAAGGATCCCTCTGAACACATACAGCATGTTCGACAGGTACTCCATAGGTTGCTTGAGAACCGGTTATATGTCAAAGCTGAGAAATGTGAATTCCACGCACTCACCACCTCCTTCTTGGGATACATCATCTCCGAGGGACAGGTTCGGATGGATCCGGCGAAGCTTGAGGCGGTTCTGGAGTGGCCGAGGCCAGACAGCAGAAAACAGCTGCAGAGGTTTTTGGGGTTTGCAAATTTCTACAGACGGTTCATTCGTGACTATAGCCGGGTGGTTACACCATTAACTACTCTCACCTCCAGTGCCAGATCCTTCACATGGACCCCGGAGGCCGAACAGGCATTTCTGGATCTTAAAGGACGGTTCACCTCAGCACCCATTCTCTCCCAACCAGATCCTGCCCGGCAGTTTGTGGTCGAAGTGGATGCTTCAGACGTGGGAGTAGGAGCAGTCCTGTCTCAACGGTCCATCGAGGACGGTAAGCTTCATCCCTGTGCTTTTCTTTCTCGCCGTTTGTCCCCAGCGGAGATAAACTACGATGTAGGTAACCGAGAGCTGCTTGCGGTCAAGATCGCCTTAGAGGAGTGGCGCCATTGGTTGGAGGGGGCAGAACTACCATTTGTGGTCTGGACTGACCACAAGAACCTAGAATATGTGCGATCTGCCAAGCGACTTAACTCACGACAAGCCAGGTGGGCTCTATTTTTTGGACGTTTTAATTTTTCCCTAACCTACAGACCCGGTTCTCGGAACATTAAGCCTGATGCTCTGTCCCGCGTGTTCAACAAGGAGGAGGAAGTATGTCCACAACCTGATACCATCATACCTAAGAATTGCATCCTCGGGGCTGTTTTGTGGAGGGTTGAAGAGGAGGTTAAGACTGCTCTCCGGAATAATCCAGGTCCAGGTAATAGTCCACCGGGTTGCCTTTTCGTTCCCGAATCTGTCAGATCAGCTGTGTTGCAGTGGGCACATTCCTCTAACCTTACATGTCATCCTGGTATAGCCCGAACCATGTCCTTTCTTAGGAGACGGTTCTGGTGGCCAACCATGAGAGAGGATACCAAGACTTTTGTTTCTGCCTGTCCTACCTGTGCACAGAACAAGGGCTCCAACCAGCCCAGTGCTGGTCTCCTGCGTCCTCTACCCATACCTCGTCGCCCCTGGTCCCACCTGTCTTTGGATTTTGTCACTGGTCTACCGACTTCAGAGGGTAACACAGTCATACTTACCGTGGTTGATCGTTTTAGCAAATTTGCTCACTTCATTCCCTTACCTAAGCTCCCCTCAGCCAAAGAGATGGCGGCCCTGCTGGTCAAGGAGGTATTCCATGTCCACGGTCTTCCTTGTGACGTCGTGTCCGACCGTGGTCCCCAGTTTACATCAGCTGTGTGGAGGGATTTCTGTTTAGCCATTGGTGCAACCGTGAGTTTGTCTTCTGGATTCCACCCTCAGACCAATGGTCAGGCGGAGAGGGCTAACCAGAAGATGGAGACGACCTTACGGTGCATGTCCTCATCCAATCCCACATCCTGGTCCTCTCAGCTTCCCTGGGTGGAGTACGCCCACAACACACTCACCACATCAGCCACAGGTATGTCCCCATTTCAATGCCTCTACGGCTACCAACCTCCCCTGTTTCCGTCCCAGGAGAGGGATCTGTCCGTGCCATCCGTCCAAAACCACATCCGTCGATGCCATCGGACCTGGCATCGTGCCCGGGAGGCACTACTCAGGGCTTCCGGCCAATACCAACACCAAGCTAACCGTCACCGTGCACCTGCTCCATCCTACACCGTAGGAGATAAGGTATGGTTATCCACCAAAAATCTGCCCCTTAAGACTGATTCTCGAAAACTTTCCCCCAGACACATCGGGCCGTTCGTGGTAGAGAAAGTAATCAACCCTGCGGTGGTCCGATTAAAACTTCCTCGTACCCTCAGAGTTCATCCTGCTTTCCACGTGTCCTGCATTAAACCGGTTCGCCTCAGCCCTCTTCTACCTCCGCCACCTCGACCTCCTCCTCCCCGCATCATTGATGGTAGCCCCGCCTACACGGTGCGACGAATTTTGGACTCTCGACGCCGGGGTCGGGGGTTCCAGTACCTGGTGGACTGGGAGGGTTATGGTCCTGAAGAGAGGTGCTGGATTCCCCAACGCCAGATCCTGGATGCGGGCCTGATTCGTGAGTTCTACCGCCATCGGCCTGGGGCTCCAGGTGGTCCGCCCGGAGGCGTCCGTCGGGGGGAGGGTACTGTCACGATCCCTGTTCCCTGAGTCTGTGTTTGTGTCTGTCTTGTTTGTTTATTGTCCGTCTCATGGTACCGGGGTCAGTTGCCTGGTTACTGATGAGTGGGCGGGGCTACATTCATCCGGAGCCTGTCATGTTATTCCTGAGCACTACACACCTGTTCCAGATCTGCGGTCATCACTATTTAAGAGACGACCTGACATCCAGTCCCCGCCGGATCGTTAAGTCACCTAGTATGTGTATCTGCGTACCAGCCATCTGAGTTATATATATTGTACCAGTTGTTAAAGTTGCCTTGTCGTATTATACCCTGCTCAGTAATTCCGTCTGTACTCTGTTTAGGAATCCTGCCTGGATATACCCATCATCACGCCGCATCCTACTCACCTCTTCCTCCACTCACCTAGGATACGGATTCGAACAATCACGGACCACTTATCTGCCACCTACCTGGATACTCAGCCACCAACCTACCAACTCCCTATTCAACCACATCCTCTTCAACAATTCTCTATTACCACTCTTCAATAAATATCACCATATACTTACATTGCCCGGTCTGCGTTTGGGTTCCTATCACAAATCCTGACAGACACTCATACACCGTGCTCTTCTTCTTCTCCTCTCGCAGCACACACTGAACGCCGATCCTCCCGTCAAAATAAAAGTCAGCCAAAATAATAATTATTTTTAGATAATATCTACCCGTTACATTTGGAACCAAACATTTATTTTCATTTTGTACGATACCCATCAAGGACGAGACTGGCAAGGCCATCTTCAACACCAACGGTTCTCCTGAGATAATCTTGAGTGACCGAGGTCGTGAACGCTGGAACAAGGTACGGATGTTATAGGTTATATTCTGTCACCAATGGTTTGTTTTAAATGTTTTAACAATTTGTTTTTCCATGGTACATAATCAGACATATTTCAATATCTTACATTGTCAATAGATCCCTTCCCTACCCACTCCTCCAGGTTTGGGTGAAAGGCCCAACCAGACCCTTCTCTTTGCACATCAGCTGGAAAAGGCTGATTTTTTATGGAATATCTACATAGGCGTACAGAGGTCCATTATCAGCAACCATCACTCCTGTGTTCCAATGGCACGTTGTGTTAGCTAATCCAAGTTTATCGTTTTAAAAGGCTAATTTATCATTAGAAAACCCTTTTTGCAATTATGTTAGCACAGCTGAAAACTGTTGTACGCCTATGTAGATATTCCATTACAAATCAGCCGTTTCCAGCTACAATAGTCATTTACAACATTAACAATGTCTACACTGTAATTCTGATGTTATTTTAATGGACAAAAGATTTGCTTTTCTTTCAAAAACAAGGACATTTCTAAGTGACTCCAAACTTTTGAACGGTAGTGTATGTAAGACATATTTTAGTAATATGAAATATAATTGCATATATTCCTGTTATATAAAACAAAGGTTAATAAATAACAAGTAAAAAAGGTGAATAAATAATAATAAAAATCTAAAATAATAAATAAAAAATAAAAGTCTAAAATCTAAAAAAATAACTATTTGCATTTGAACACAAAATAACTGAAGCTAGTTTTAGTTTCCCTAACACTGATATTTGTCTCTTTGTCTTTCTAGGGTTACCTCGGTGGAAGCCAACAATCTTCTCCAGTTGGACGGTCGACTGTGCTCTTGAGTCGGAGTGGGACCAGTCTGAGGCTATACCTTCCAAAACTGTTGAAAAATACATACAGTGCATACGGAACGTATTCAGTCGCCTTCCCTTTTCCTACATTTTGTTACGTTACAGCCTTATTCTAACATGGATTAAATAAACTATTTTCCTCATCAATCTACACACAATACTTTTAATGACAAAGCAAAAACTTTTTTTTTTTAATGTTTGCAAATGTATAAAAAGTGTAAAACATAAATACCCTTCTATACATAAGTATTAAGAACCTTTGCTATGAGACTCGACAATGCATACTGTTTTCCATTAGGAGTCCACCTGTGGTAAATTCAATTGATTGGACATGATTTGGAAAGGAAAACACCTGTCTATGTAAAGTCCCACAGTTGACAGTGTATGTCAGAGCAAAATCCAAGCCTTGAGGTCGAAGGAATTATTCGTAAAGCTCCTAAACAGATCTGGGTACCAAAAAATATCTGCAGCATGGAAGGTCCCCAAGAACACAGTGGCCTCCATCATCCTTAAATGGAGGAAGTTTGGAACCATCAAGACTCTTCCTAGAGCTGGCCACCCGGCCAAACTGAGCAACCAGGGGAGAAGGGCCTTGGTCAGGGAGGTGACCAGGAACCCAATGGTCACTCTGACAGAACTCTAGAGTTCCTCTGTGGAGATCTCTGCAGCTCTCCTCCAATCAGGACTTTATGGTAGAGTGGCCAGACGGAAGCCACTCCTCAGTAAAAGGCACATGACAGCCTACTTGGACTTTGTCAAAAGACACCTAAAGGACTCTCAGACCATGAGAAACAAGATTCTCTGGTCTGATGAAACCAAGATTAAACTCTTTGGCCTGAATGCCAAGCGTCACGTCTGGAGGAAACCTGGCACCATCCCTACAGTGAAGCATGGTGGTGGCAGCATAATGCTGTGGTGATGTTTTTCAGTTGCAGGCACTGGAGAACTAGTCAGGATCAAGGGAAAGATGAATGGGATAAAGTACAGAAAGATCCTTGATGAAAACCTGCTCCAGGACCTCAGACTGGGGCAAAGGTTCACCTTCCCAGCCAAAACAACGCAGGAGTGGCTTTGGGACAAGTCTTTGAATGTCCTTGAGTGGCCCAGCCAGAGCCCATACTTGAACCCGATCAAACATCTCTGGAGAGACCTGAAAATAGCTGTGCAGCAACGCTCCCCATCCAACCTGACAGAGCTTGAGAGGATCTGCAGAGAAGAATGGGAGAAACTCTCCAAATACAGGGATGCCAAACCTGAAGCGTCATAAGACTCCAGGCAGTAATCACTGCCAAAGGTGCTTCAACAAAGTACTGAGTAAAGGGTCTGAATACTTACTTCAGTTTTTTATTTGTAATACAATCGCAAAAAAATTAATAATGCTTTGTCATTATGGGGTATTGTGCGTAGATTGATGAGTGTAAAAAAAATATTTAATACATTTTAGAATAAGGCTGTAACGTAACAAAATGTGGAAAACGCCAAGAGGTCTGAATACTTTCCGAATGCCCTGTATCTCCTATTTATAACACTGAACTAATCCATCAAGTTTTCTCACAGTAAAGTGTAACCTGTGTGTTTTCTTGTTTACGTCTCTGTCTCCTCCCCTGTTCCCTTTAACTCTGCTCCTGTTCTCCAGGACCTAGGGGTTCTGCCCAACACCCAGACGTGGATCCATCTTGATTACCCCTTACCAACCACCCTCCAACTTTTCATTACTTCATCTACAGCTACTGTTATTGTCATGATTTCCTTATCTGCTAAGAACGTTTTTTTGCTCTGTCACACTGGGCACGTAATATGTGAGATACACAGATGAACTAAAAACACTGGCACTGCAACCACTCCGAACAAAGTGAGCATCAGTGCCTGGACTTCGAGTCCCCCTTCTGAGACTGGCTGCCTGCTGAGAACAAGTGACAGGCAGAACCTCCCACACAGCAACCACCTCCTCTATAGTCCACACACCAGAATTCACTATTTCAGTCTATGATTGACATGTGAGTGAAAAACAAATCTGTGAAAATGTGTTAATGACAAAATTGTACCAAAACAATATCAAAGTTTATATATTAAAATCTTGCCAGGTTGGTTTTCACAGCTGTTTCACAATGTGTTCATTATTGTAAATTGTAAGATATCCCTGGATGGTATTTAGCTCCTAAGTACAAGCATTTCGCTACACCCACATATGTGTCTG
This sequence comes from Thymallus thymallus, assembly GCA_023634145.1. Lineage (NCBI taxonomy): Eukaryota > Metazoa > Chordata > Actinopteri > Salmoniformes > Salmonidae > Thymallus > Thymallus thymallus. The sequence continues at coordinate 24,292,705 of CM042421.1, read as the reverse complement.
TGACCAATAAAATGTGACTTGATTTGTATCCTAGGACCTAGGAGACATATATAGTCAACCACAAGTGTGTACTAATAAGCTAATAGAAAATTATTTGTCATAATAAAGGACTTCTGAAATAAGAGGACAGGTTTTGGCATGACAGGCCCCCAGGAAAATACAGCGGTTCCTAAATGAGAACCCTGTCTCATTGCACCAGTTTCAAAGTGTTTACTTTCCCTTGGCTCAGCTCTGAACGCCCCTCAGTTCTCGGTTAGATTTGGAGTGTGTTGAGACAGACGTGAAGATGTGGAGCTGTGTAGCGAGGCAGGGACATTATGCAAACATACATGAGGGGTGTTGTTCAATCAGAGGATTCATGCTCAGCGGGCATAAACGTGCACACACACACCTACACAAAGTAATTTATAGAGTACAAACACACACACACACACCTACACAAAGTAATTTATAGAGTACAAACACACACACACACACACACACGGTCCTTTCAGATTGTCAACTCAACCTTTAAAATGTTTAAATTGAATCAGCATTGACAACCTTTCAACCTGAAGCTCCCTTTCAACCTGTTGACACAATAGTGTTGAGGTGTAAACATTTTTGAAAGCCTTTTTATCCTCCAATTGAATCCATTAATAATGTTCTATGTGATGAGTGTCAGATTTGGTCTACTTTAGTTGAAATATGTCTGAATTAGGCACTTTGTGCATCGGGCTGTTAAATACATAAATCTAACTTTAAACAAATACACACACGGCTTGTCTCAACCGCTTTGCAAAGTAATTCATCTTGTAAGGACATAATTCAGTTATGCAGGCAAACTGACAACTCATCCAAGGCAGTTGTCCTTGTTGTCCCCCTTAAGGTCATTTGGATTGTGGTACAGATTGAATAGACATGCACTGGCCTTTATTGGCTGGCCCAGAAGACAGGAAATCAGCCATTGCATGGCAACCTGCTTAGACTACAGCATGCTGAGGATGGAAGGAGTAGGGGAGGGATGGTATGAGGGGAGTAGGGAGGATGGTTACAGTTCATATCAGAAAATCAGTCAACTGAAATAAATAAATTGGGCCATGATCTAAGGATTTCACATGACTGGACAGGGGTGCAGCCATAGGTGGGAGTCAGGCCAGTGAATCAGAATTAGTTTTTCCCCACAAAAGGACTTTATTACAAACAGAAATACTCCTCAGGTCCTGAGCTGGCATGGTTACACATGGTCTGCAGTTGTGAGGCCGGTTGGACGTACTGCCAAATTCTCTAAAACAACGTTGGAGGCAGCTTATGGTAGATAAATTAACATTACATTATCTGGCAACACCTCTGGTGGACATTCCTGCAGTCAACAGCTCTGGTGGACATTCCTGCAGTCAGCATGCCAACTGCACTCTCCCTCAAAACTTGAGACATCTGTGGCATTGTGTTGTGTTATTGTGCTGCTGTCTGACCACACCCACCTTGACAAAACTGCACATTTTAAAGTGTCTTTTTATGGTCCTTAGCACAAGGTGCACCTGAGTAATGATCATGCTGTTTAATCAGCTTCTTGATGCCACACCTGTCAGGTAGATGGATTATCTTGATATGCCACACCTGTCAGGTAGATGGATTATCTTGATATGCCACACCTGTCAGGTGGATGGATTATCTTGATATGCCACACCTGTCAGGTGGATGGATTATCTTGATATGCCACACCTGTCAGGTGGATGGATTATCTTGACGAAAGAGAAATGCTCACTAAAAGGGATGTAAACACGTGTGCTTTTTTTATTTCAGCTCATGAAACATTGGATCAACAATTTACATATTTTTGTTCAGTATATATGATTAAAAACATTACATTACATTTCCCAAGTGTGTAACATCAGGCCACTACTCTACTACCACATATCTACAACACAAAAGTCATGTGTACGTGTGTGTATAGTGTGTATATTATCGTGTCTGTGTGTGTGTGTCTGTGCCAGTGTGTGTGTGTCTTTTTAGTCCCTGCTGTTTCATAAGGTGTATTTTTATCAGATTTTTAAATCATATTTTACTGCTTGCATCAGTTACCTGATGTGGAATAGAGTTCCATGTAGTCATAGTACTGTGCACCTCCCATAGTCTGTTCTGGACCAGAGACCTCTGGTGGCATGTCTTGTGGGGTATGCATAGGTGTCTGAGCTGTGTGCTAGTAGTGTAAACAGACAGCTCTGTGCTTTCAACATGTCAATACTTCTCACAAATACAAGTAGTGATGAAATCAATCTCTCCTCTACTTTTAACCAGGAGAGATTGACATGCATATAATTAATTTTAGCTCTCTGTGTACATCCAAGGGCCAGCCATGCTGCCCTGTTTTGGTCCAACTGTAAGTCCCTCTTTGTGGAACCTTACCACACGACTGAACAGTAGTCCTTATGGATTGGGGGTAAAAGCTTTTAAGAAGCCTTTTGGACCTAGACTTGGCGCTCCGGTACCACTTGCTGTGCGGTAGCAGAGAGAACAGTCTATGACTGGGGTGGCTGGAGTCTTTGACAATTTTTAGGGCCTTCCTCTGACACCACCTGGTATAGAGGTCCTGAATTGGCAGGAAGTTTGGCCCCAGTGATGTACTGGGCCGTATGCACTATGCTCTAAAGTGCCTTGCAGTTGGAGACCGAGCTTTTGACATACTAGGCAGTGATGCAACCAGTCAGGATGCTCTCGATGGTGCAGCTGTAGAACCTTTTGAGGATCTGAGGACCCATGCCAAATCTTTTCATCAGTCTCCTGAGGGGGAATAGGCTTTGTCTTGCCCTCTTCACAACTGTCTTGGTGTGTTTTGACCATGATAGTTTGTTGGTGATGTGAACACCAAGGAACTTGAAGCTCTCAACCTACTCCTCTACAGCCCCGTCGATGAGAATGGGGGCGTGCTCGGTCCTCCTTTTTCTGTAGTCCACAATCATCTCCTTTGTCTTGATCACAATGAGGGAGAGGTTGTTATCCTGGCACCACACGGCCAGGTCTCTGATCTCCTCCTTATAGACTGTCTCGTCGTTGTCGGTGATCAGGCCTACCACTGTTGTGTTGTTGGCAGACTTAATGATGGTGTTGGAGTCGTGCCTGGCCATGCAGTCATGGGTGAACAGGGAGTACAGGAGGGGACTGAGCACACACCCCTGAGGGGCCCCCCGTGTTGAGGATCAGCGTGGCAGATGTGTTGTTACCTACCCTTACCAACTGGGGACGGCCTGTCTGGAATGTCCAGGATCCAGTTGCAGAGGGAAGTGTTTAGTCCCAGGGTCCTTAGCTTAGTGATGAGCTTTGAGGGCACTATGGTGTTGAAGGCTGAGCTGTAGTCAATGAACAGCATTCTCACGTAGGTGTTCCTTTTGTCCAGGTGGGAAAGGGCAGTGTGGAGTAAAATAGAGATTGCATCATCTGTGGATCTGTTGAAGCGGTATGCAAATTGGAGTGGGTCTAGGGTTTCAGGGATAATGATGTTACTGTGAGCCATGACCAGACTTTCAAAGCACTTCACTACCAACGTGAGTGCTACGGGTCGGTAGTCATTTAGGCAGGTTACCTTAGTGTTCTTGGGCACAGGGACTATGGTGGTCTGCTTGAAACATGTTGGTTTTACAGACTCAGTCAGGGACAGGTTGAAAATGTCAGTGAAGACACTTGCCAGTTGGTCAGCGCATGCTCGGAGTACACATCCTGGTAATCCGTCTGGCCCTGCGGCCTTGTGAATGTTGACCTGTTTAAAGGTCGTACTCACAGCGGTCCAAAATGCTACCCTTTAGCTCAGTGCAGATGTTTCCTGTAATCTATGGCTTCTGGTTAGGGTATGTACGTACGGTCACTGTGGGAACGATGTCATCGATGCACTTATTGTTGAAGAATCCCAGAACATATTTCAGTCTGTGCTAGCAGAACAGTCCTGTAGCTTAACATTTACGTCATCTGACCACTTCTGTATTGAGCGAGTCACTGGTACTTCCTGCTTTAGTTCATAAACCATGTGCCATGGAATCGGTACGTCAACAATCTCTTTTTATTATTATTATTATTATTATTATTAACTATTTTGCAATCTATATGGCACTGCTGTCAATTTGTTGGTCCTTAAATGAAACTGGTATACTTTTTTATTAATAACAATATTCTTTAAACAATTTTTGTCTTTAAACTCCAAAGGATTGTGTCCGGCCCTTGGGACCCTTGAGCTATCATGCACTAATGTGATTAGTATGACGTTGTAAGTAACAAGAACATTTCCCAGGAGATAGACATATCTTATATGGGCAGAAAGCTTAAATTCTTGCTAATCGAAATGCAATGTTCAATATACAGCCCTTACAGTGAAATAATGCCATGCTATTGTTTGAGGAGAGTGCACAGTTATGTATCAATAAACCAATAAGCACATTTGGGCAGACTTGATACAACATTTTGAACAGTAATGCAATGGTTCATTGGGATCGTTCTAAAACTTTGCACATACACTGCTTCCATCTAGTGGCCAAAACCTAAATTGCATCTGGATTATATGATGGCCTTTCTCTTGCATTTCAAAGAAGATGGCATGTTTTTTTCTTTGTATTATCTTTTACCAGATCTAATCTTATATATTATCCTACATTAAGTTCACATTTACACAAACTTCAAAGTGTTTCGTTTCAAATGGTATCAATAATATGCATCTCCTTGCTTCAGGTCCTGAGCTACAGGCAGTTATATGCCAGCAGGTATATCTCACTGGTCACCCCCAAAGCCAACACCTCTTTTGGCCGCCATTCCTTCCAGTTCGCTGCTGCCTATGACTGGAACGAATTGCAAAAATCATTGAAGCTAGAGGTTCCTATCTCCCTCAATAATAAGCATCAGTTGTCAAAGCTGCTTATCGATCACTGCACCTGTATATAGCCCTTCTGTAAATAGCCCACACTACTACCTCATCCCCATATTTATTTTTGTTTATTTTTCACTAATCTTGCACTCCAGTATCTCTATTTGCACATCATAATTTGCACATCCTTCATTCCTGTGTTAATGATGATAATTCTGTAATTTATTTCACCACTATAGTCTATTTATTGTCCTACCTCCTAACCTTACTGCATTTTTGCACTACATTTTGCACTCTGTATATAGATTTTCTATTGTGTTTTTGACTGTTTGTTTAATGTGTAACTCTGTGTTGTTTTTTTGTCGCACTGCTTTGCTTTGTCTTGGCCAGGTCGCAGTTGCAAATGAGAACTTGTTCTCAACTGACCTACCTGGTTAAATAAAGGTGAAATAAAAAAATAAAAATAAATTTTAGGCGAAAATTGAAAAAAAGCGTCCGATCCAAAAATCTCTTCCCAACTATTTTTCAATCTAAATGGGACGGCTGTCAATCCTTTGGTCTTTAAATTAAACTGGTACACTTTTTTATTTATCACAATTCTCTTTAACAATTCCTTCCTTTTCTCCCTTTAGCTTTACCCCTTCCTTTTCTCCCTTTAGCGTTACCCCTTCCTTTTCTCCCTTAATGCTGCAGTTAGTTGGTTGTATTTTTGCAGAGCAGACATTTCCATATATCTGTGTTAGCTGCTATGGACTCCACCAGTCCTACCTTGAACATCATTTACGAAGATTATACCTTTTTTTAACATATTTTTATCAATTAGTATATTTGAATTTAACCACAATATTTGTTGCTTTATTTATTATGTCCTTTCTGGTGGATTAAATTGAAATTGCAACTGTAAGGGCCTGACTGAGGCCAGGTCTCTGACTCCCGCTAGAGGGAGTGGGATGGCCACAGTCAGGTCCTGACATTCACTATGGGTGTTGGGTTTGATTATCCCCAATTAGAGGCAGCTAGGCTGGCTGTCTGGGGCCGGCAGCCAACCTAGCTACACGGCTGGAACTCACCTCTGCGTCGGTGCCCAGGCTGGGCACGGCGTGCAGCCCCGCTTTGGAGCAGGAGCTCCTTAGCGTGCCGGTGCCCAGTCTGGGGTCGGCAACCAGCCAAGCTACACGGCTGGAACTCACCTCTGCGTCGGTGCCCAGGCTAGGCATGGCGTTCAGCCCTGCTCCGAGGTTGGGGCTGTACACTGGACCGGGGGCTCAACCGGGACCGGTCGTCTGCTCCACTCCACCTCCAGAGCAGTCCGCTCCACCAGTGCCCAGTCCGGGACCGGTCGTCTGCTCCAAACCAGCGCCGGAGCAGTCCGCTCCACTGGTCGTCAGCCCTCCTCCAGGATCGGAGTCTCCCACACCAGGGTCCAGACAGGACTTGGTGCGTCATGGGAGTACTGAGGGGGTGTCCATCGCGCCATGGTCCGGACAGGAACGGGCGTGCAACGCGGAGGCAGGGAGGGAGCTGCCTTCTATGTCTGCGTCACGCCCGGAGCCGGAGCCAACAACCTCCCCAGTACTCCGCCCTTTCCCCCCTTTTTGTGTTTGGACTTTGTGTCTTTTGGTTGGGGGGAAGTATTGCGGTCGGGAGCCCGCGCCTTAGGGGGGGCCAGGTCTCTGACTCCCTCTAGAGGGAGTGGGATGGCCACAGTCAGGTCCTGACATTCACAGGGTTGGTGTTGGGTTTGGTTGATCCCCAATTACAGGCACCTGTCTTGAGTTGTCTCTAATTGGGGAGTGTATTTATGTGCACTTCACATCCACCTGTGTGTGGATCAATGTGTGTGTTCACGTGTCTATGTGTTTGCACTGAACACCAGCGCACGGTATTGCACGTTTGTTGTTTTGTTTGTGAAATCAATATGTTTGCACCGACGTCTCGTAACAGAGACTCGTACGAGACGGTGATGTAGTGTTTCTGGACATAATCCTAAATCAAAATGAAAAAGCAACAATAACACAGGTTGTAAAGTGAAGGGTCAAAAAAGAAAGATGCATCAAATGCTGGTACTAGTGCTAGTGCCAATGCTAACATCAAAGTGTAGCCCATAGCGAGGAGGACGTCACAGCCCCAGGTCAAAGGGTACTAGCAAGAGAAGAGGACAGCGACAGCATAGCCAACGATTGTGAGCCGAGTGCAAGCAAAGCAAGTGCAGCCGAAGCGATAGGCATGGAGGGAGACATAGATAACACAACATCCAACTAACTCTACCAATAACATAATGCCAGCCAGACAGTTTGTTGATTAATGTACATTTATTTTTATTTTACCTTTATTTTACTAGGCAAGTCAGTTAAGAACATATTCTTATTTTCAATGACGGCCTAGGAACAGTGGGTTAACTGCCTTGTTCAGGGGCAGAACGACAGATTTTTACCTTGTCAGCTCGGGGATTTGATCCAGCAACCTTTCGGTTATGGGCCCATCACACTAACCACTGGGCTACCTACATGCCAGCAATATCAGTAATTTCAAGCCCTATTCCTCAACTTTTGATGAATAGGAACTACATCATATATGATATTTCATAGTTTCATATTTCCATCATATTTTTACTATGTACTTGAGCTTGTGTCCTCAAAAGTGAGTACACCTCAGCAACAATTTTCACCAGAACGATGAGATTTTAGTCTTTCTTGAAGTATGTAGCATTACTAATTATTGTTTATGGCTCTCTCATGATGAATAATTCATTTTGAGTATGTCAAATGATGGGGCTGCTGATGTGTTCTTTGTATTTTGTCAAAATATTGTAATTAATTAGATTATTCATTCATATCCAAGTTGATGTTAGGCCAAGTTCAGCTGCAGTGAAATAGAGTCAGGGAGAGCCAGGATGCTTTTGATTATTTCAAGAGACACAAAATAAATATGTTTTTTTGTTTTCCACCCAAAAATATAAAAATAAAAAGTGGTTTCTGTTTTTCTGGTTTAAAGAGGGCACCATTTGGAAGTGGCTGTCATGTTAAATGTGTATGGCATTGGCCAAGCCCACTGACAGCAGAGGACACCAGTGTTTTTTGTAGATAATAATACTACTTCAAAAATAGTTACCGTGATCAACACTGGTGCCCTCTGCTGTCAGTGGGCTTGGCAAATGCCATACACATTTAACAGTATAAAGCATTTGCTTCTGTCTCAGTTAGGATTATAGATATTATACTTTCTCTGTTTTATTCTAGGCTTCAGATGATGGGATGTTGTTTAATCATGACAATTTAGTATACAGTATATTCTGTAGCACTGCATTAGTGTACAATAGCTGTGATGCAGTGGTGGTGGTATTAGGGGCTGGTGTGCGTGCGTACGTCGGCAGGGTGGGGGCAGTGGCTGTTTTTTGGGTCAATGTCCAGGACCGTTCTTAAGTCCCAGTACGTCCCTGCATAAGGGGAGGTCCAAGGCAGGTTGGATTAATTTACATACATCTGTTAGCTATCAGTCAAATTGTGCAGAAGTGAAAACAAAGCTTAAAGGGCGACTGCACTTCCTGATTTGGCTTCGTTTTAAATTTGGTTCATTAAGAAATGATTGAATTCAAACGTGAGTTGGTTTTGGGATGTGGTTTGATGTGAGTATCTCTTATGTGTGTTCACAGGTAGGAAGAGTTAGCCAAATTATTTTTCCAATTAGTTTTAGCTGGTTGGTGTGTGACAGTGGCAAAATTGGTTTAACTTTGGATAGCTTCTCTCCGGGGCTAGTTAGGGACCGTCAATAAATTACATAATGTAAATGAGACAATGTTTAAATGTTGCACACCTTTTAGTTTCCTCATTAAGTGCTTTCAATATTTATATATGAATTTCTACAATTTATAGTTGGTTTTAGGTTTTTAAGTCATTGGAATTTGTACATATTGTCTTATGTATATTGTTTAATTTACCGACGGTAACAGGCATAATGATTGGGTCACGTGCAGCTACACTCGGAACTGATGATTACTTGTGTGCTGTCAGTTGTGGGAATGTGGGCAGGAGTGAAAGATTTACATTGTGATGTAGTCTCACAAAATGATCCTATTAACACTTCAATTTTGACAGTAGAATAAATCAATGCTGTTTTCTAAATGAGAAATGTTGTTTTAAGGCAGTTGCCCTTTAAGTTTAGCCATTAAGTATTAAGGTTTGGGTGAAGTTAAGACATTCTTTTAGAGTGTTTAAGGTTAGGGTTAAAACAGAACCATTTCAATTACAAAACCCACAAGTTTAACCCATCCTCATCCCCATGCTCACAGGTGTCAAACTCATTCCACGGAGGGCTGAGTGGCTGTTTGGTTTTTGAATTGATGAATTACCTTCACTAATTAGTAAGGAACTCCCCACACCTGGTTGTCTAGGGCGTAACTGAAAGGAAAAAAAAAACCTGCAGACACTAGGCCCTCCATTGAATGAGTTTGACACCCCTACCCTAGCTCATCGTGAGCCTACTAGATGGTAACAGGCACTCGCATTTCCCCTAGTGGACGGGATGAGAGCGTCTGCTAAATGACAAAAAAGCTATGGGTGTACATTTTTTACAGTATCTATGGGCTTATGCTAATGTTGTATTCATGAGAGTGAAACTGAGGACATGAGCGTGTGTGTGTGTGTGAGGAGTACTGTTAGCCTGGGCCAAATGTACTGAGGATAGACTGAGACGCGCTACGATATGCCAGCTGGGCTGCCTTATGTGAGGTTCAAAACAGCACTCACTCTTTCCCTCACTCTCACAATCTTTCACTTTCCCACTTCCATACCAATCGCTCTCTCCCACACTTTTCCTCTCTTTCTCTCTCCTACAGTGGGGAGAACAAGTATTTGATACACTGCCGATTTTGCAGGTTTTCCTACTTACAAAGCATGTAGAGGTCTGTAATTTTTATCATAGGTACACTTCAACTGTGAGAGACGGAATCTAAAACAAAAATCACATTGTACGATTTTTAACTAATGAATTTGCATTTTATTGCATGACATAAGTATTTGATCACCTACCAAACAGTAAGAATTCCGGCTCTCACAGACCTGTTAGTTTTTCTTTAAGAAGCCCTCCTGTTCTCCACTCATTACCTGTATTAACTGCACCTGTTTGAACTCGTTACCTGTATAAAAGACACCTGTCCACACACTCAATCAAACAGACTCCAACCTCTCCACAATGGCCAAGACCAGAGAGCTGTGTAAGGACATCAGGGATACAATTGTAGACCTGCACAAGGCTGGGATGGGCTACAGGACAATAGGCAAGCAGCTTGGTGAGAAGGCAACAACTGTTGGCGAAATTATTAGAAAATGGAAGAAGTTCAAGATGACGGTCAATCTCCTTCGGTCTGGGGTACCATGCAAGATCTCACCTCGTGGGGCATCAATGATCATGAGGAAGGTGAGGGATCATTCCAGAACTACACGGCAGGACCTGGTCAATGACCTGAAGAGAGCTGGGACCACAGTCTCAAAGAAAACCATTAGTAACACACTACGCCGTCATGGATTAAAATCCTGCAGCGCACGCAAGGTCCCCCTGCTCAAGCCAGCGCATGTCCAGGCCCTCTGAAGTTTGCCAATGACCATCTGGATGATCCAGAGGAGGAATGGGAGAAGGTCATGTGGTCTGATGAGACAAAAATAGAGCTTTTTGGTCTAAACTGTTTGGAGGAAGAAGAAGGATGAGTACAACCCCAAGAACACCATCCCAACCGTGAAGCATGGATGTGGAAACATCATTCTTTGGGGATGCTTTTCTGCAAAGGGGACAGGACGACTGCACCGTATTGAGGGGAGGATGGATGGGGCCATGTATCGCGAGATCTTGGCCAACAACCTCCTTCCCTCAGTAAGAGCATTGAAGATGGGTCGTGGCTGGGTCTTCCAGCATGACAACGACCCGAAACACACAGCCAGGGCAACTAAGGAGTGGTTCCGTAAGAAGCATCTCAAGGTCCTGGAGTGGCCTAGCCAGTCTCCAGACCTGAACCCAATAGAAAATCTTTGGAGGGAGCTGAAAGTCCGTATTGCCCAGCGACAGCCCCGAAACCTGAAGGATCTGGATGGAGGAGTGGGCCAAAATCCCTGCTGCAGTGTGTGCAAACCTGGTCAAGAACTACAGGAAACGTATGATCTCTGTAATTGCAAACAAAGGTTTCTGTACCAAATATTAAGTTCTGCTTTTCTGATGTATCAAATACTTATGTCATGCAATAAAATGCAAATTAATTACGTAATCATACAATGTGATTTTCTGGATTTTTGTTTTAGATTCCGTCACTCACAGTTGAAGAGTACCTATGATAAAAATTACAGACTTCTACATGCTTTGTAAGTGGGAAAACCTGCAAAATCGGCAGTGTATCAAATACTTGTTCTCCCCACTGTAACTCCCTTTTTTGCTCTCCCTCTCGCTCTCTCTCGCTCCCTCTCTCTCTCTCTCTCCCTTCTCTCCTCTCTCTCTCTCTCTCTCTTTCTCTCTCTCTTCTCTCCTCACTCTCTCTCTCTCTCCCCATCTCTCTCTCTCTCTCTCTCTCTCTCTCTCTCTCTCTCTCTCTCTCTAACACTACACTATCACACTCTTTCTTGCTCTCTCTCTCTCTCTCTCTCTCCTCTCTCTATATCCTCTCTCCTCTCTCTCTCTCTCTCTCTCTCTCTCCCCTCCCTCTCTCTCCCTCTATCTCTCAAGGATTTATCTGCCTTAATGATCTTAACTGTCCTGTGTCATGCCCAACTTGTATCAAACATATTTAATCTGGAATCCAGCCTATTAGTAACACTGAACAAGCAGAGACTAATTGATTAAAGGGGAGGATATTTGCAGACAGTGTACTGGCAACAAAATAATCACTATTCATAGTAATACTAAAAACTGTTTTAAGTGAAATATTAGCTTTTGTTGAAGCAGCTTGACACCTGCTAGAGTACTGTAGATGTATTGATATACCATACTTACTCCACAGACGTACTTATTTTTATTTAACCTTTTATTTAACTAGGCAAGTCAGTTAAGAACAAACGCTGGGCCAATTGTGCGCCGCCCTATGGGACTCCCAATCACGGCCGGTTGTTTGTAGTGATAGATAGATAGGTACTTTATTGATCCCGAGGGGAAATTTCTTTGTCCAGCAGCTATGAAGCATGCTAGATAGCTAATTAGCACAGGTGGTCGTCTCTGTCTTCCGTCTGTTTTCTGTAATATAGCGATATGGCCATGTGTCAACACTCACCCTATAAAAAGGTACAGCAGGTGAAATAAGTATTGAACATGTCACCATTTTTCTCAGTAAATATATTTCCAAAGGTGCTATTGACATGAAATTTTCACCAGATGTTGGTAACAACCCAAGTAATCCATACATACAAAGAAACAAAAACAAATAAGTTCAGAAATTAAGTTATGTGTAATAATGTGAAATGACACAGGGAAAAAAGTATTGAACACACTTACTGATATTTATTTAATACTTTGTACAAAAGCCTTTGTTGGTAATGACAGCTTCAAGACGCCTCCTGTATGGAGAAACTAGTATGTATGCATTGCTCTGGTGTGATTTTGGCCTATTCTTCCACACAAACAGTCTTCAAATGGTGTTTTTAGGGTGATGTGCAGTGCCATTTCTCCTCCAAACATGGTGTGTATTATGACATCCGAACAGTTCAAATTTGCTCTCATCTGACCACACTATATTCTCCCAGTATTTCACTGGCTTTTCCAAATGTTGTGCAGCAAACTTTAAATGAGCTTCAACATGCTTTTTTTTCAGCAATGGAGCCTTGCGTGGTGAGCGTGCATACAGGCCATGGCGGTGGAGTGCATTACTTACTGTTTTCTTTGAGACAACAGTACCTGCTAATTGCAGATCTTTTTGAAGCTCTCCACAAGTGGTCCTTGGCTCTTGGACAACTCTTCTGATTATTCTTTTCACTCCTCTGTCAGAAATCTTGCGAGGAGCACCTGGTCGAGGCACATTTATGGTGAAATGATTGTCTTTCCACTTCCGTATTATGGCCCCAACAGTGCTCACTGGAACATTCAGAAGCTTAGAAATGCGCCTATAACCAATGCCATCATTATGTTTTGCAACAATTAGGTTGCGAATGTCTTGAGACAGCTCTTTGCTTTTACCCATCATGAGATGTGTCTTGTGTGACACCTTGGCAATGAGACCTTTTTGTAGGCCATCAGTTGGGACTGAACCAGCTGATATTAATTTGCACTGACAGGGGGCTGGATTGCTTTTTAATTACTGATAGTTTTCAGCTGTTGTCTTGGCTTTCCATGCCTTTTTGCACCTCCCTTTCTTCATGTGTTCAATACTTTTTCCCTGTGTCATTTCACATTATTACACATAACTTAATTTCTGAACTTATTTGTTTTGGTTTCTTTGTATGTATGGATTACTTGGGTTGTTACCAACATCTGGTGAAAATGTCATGTCAATAGCACCTTTGGAAATATATTTACTGAGAAAAATGGTGACTTGTTCAATACTTATTTCACCCGCTGTACGTATCAATTTAACTTTTAGTTTTTGGGAAATTACTTCTTGCTGATATAAAAGATAATGTCCTTCTGCTTCCAAAACCGGATCGCAAGCGATGCCTGTTAATGTGAAGACGTTGGAGCTCTTAACAAACAGATTGACATTTACTATATTATGTCAAGTCTTTGAGGCCAGCTGGGAAAAGAGAAAAAGTACATTTAACATGCATTAATGGAATATTGTGGCGTCTATAATGTCACGTCACTCCCAATGTGTTGACATTTCCTTTTCATATTCCCAGCATGCATTAGTCATCATCATAAGTGAACACGGTTGCTCATTATCTGAACAGTCTAGCTCAAATGTATGGCTACCCTATAAACATTTACAACAATCCCTGCCTCTCTGCTTAGTTAGGCTCCTCCGTTGTGTGACTAACTCACAGGGAACGGACAGTAGTTAAGATTAAGGCATCTGGTTAAGATTGTGTGTGTGTGTGTGTGTGTGTGTGGGTGTGTGTGTGTGTGTGTGGGTGTGTGTGTGTGTGTGTGTGTGTGTGTGTGTGTGGGTTTGTGTGTGGGTGTGTGTGTGTGTGTGTGTGTGTGTGTGTATCTGGTTAAGGGTGTGTGTCTGTGAATATGGATAATGCTGGTTGTCTGATTAATTACACGTAGATGAACAGCACTGACCTTTCTCTCCCTGAGCTTCTGGCTTTGAAGTGTGTGTGGTGTGTGTGTGTGTGTGTGTGTGTGTGTGTGTGTGTGTTTGTTGGACCCCCATGGGAGTCCTGGCTACATCACTCACCCCGTGTCTGCTAATATCTGCTCCCAGCGAAGGCTATACGACAGCCTGACCCACCACAGCAGGCCTGACAGAAGCATTGATCACTCAGGAAGCCGGTCTGTCATTCAGTGTGTGTGTGTGTGTGTGTGAGTGTGTGCGAGTGTGTGTGGGCCTGTTGACCTGCGTTCCTATCTCCATTGATCCAGGCTCAGACACAGACCCCCTCTGGTTGAACGAGAGAGTTCAGTAGCCAGGCATAGCACAGTGTGCTAAAGTCTTTCTGTTTTGTCAGAATAATGGCACAACTACAGTATATTACAATTGAAGACAAAGATAATTATGTTGTCCAAATGCATGTAAAGTGTTTTTTGTGCCCTATGTATTTATTTACAGTTGTTGGATAAACTTTTCTCCAACAAGCAAAACCAGAGAATAACCCATAAAAAACAGATATCACTGTGTCTAGTGATTAAGGCAAAACACACATCATCACAAAGTTTCCATCTCAGTTTTAGTCAGAATAGTCTTACCACTAAACAATTGATCAGTCACTGTCTATTGAAAAGTGCCCTGGAAATTGGCATTAACTTACATTATCACTCTAAATGGGAAGGAGGCTGATTGACTAGGCCTACATTTTTCAACAGAAACTTCAGACTCATCATGACTGCGTTTACACAGGCAGCCCATTTCTGATGTTTTGCCCAATTATTTGCAAATGAGCTGATCTGATTTGTCTAAAGACCAATCAGTGGAAACAGATTAATCCTTCTAATCCGTCATCATTCATTAAGACTTGGGTAATTGTCAAATGGTTATAAATCATGTTATTGGTTTGGAACTGGAGCACACCTGTGTCTGGAGATGATATTTGGGTCAAAGACACTCTTCTAGGCTAGCCATACAGCATGTGTCCGTCTTGTCATCGGTTGTGACCATGTCTTTGGTTATGATCTGCGCCTGGAGCCAGACTTGTCATACAACGTGTCTTGTGTTTACTCTACAGACCTGGGTTCAAATACTTTCACAGTGTTTGATTGAGCTTGCCATGCAAAATAGTCTAAAATGTGTAAACCCCGCCCATCTGGTACTCCAGGCAGGCTAAAGCAAACAAAATGATAGCGTTAGAATAGTCTAAAATGTGTAAACCCCCGCCTATCTGGTACTCCAGGCAGGCTAAAGCAAACGCTCAAAGTATTCAAAAGATTTCAACTACTATTTGAACCAAAGTCTGCTGGCTTGATGTTTCTAGAACAAATTGCAAGGGGATTTGTGACGAGGACGTTGTCGTGGCAATACAGATTTGCTAATTAACCTTGACGTGACTGTAATTACTAATTCACTTTAGTAAAATGAGTTAATTTCCCAAAAGGACGGAGGAAACAAAATGATCTCCCCCTCGTCCTGAAGATAGGCAATATGGCTGTCAGTAATTAATGGCTGTTTCCGTCATAGAAATAGAATTACTAGAATGGATAATTATATTAATCTGAGGGGCTTTTCTAGACTCCCGTCCTAGTTATTCTATTCAATATTGCTGTGGTTAATTGTGTATTAATTAATTATATATATATAATATATAATATAAGTTAACCTCCTTTCAGGGTAAAGCTCTGATATGGTGACTGGCTGCTCACAACACTGACATCCCCATGGTTCAACAGTGAAATACGTCTGAAATCACACCCTATTCCCTTCAGTCAACAACTTTTCATCAGTTGTGCACTATATAAGAAATAGGGTGCCATTTGGGACATACGTAGTGTCCGTTCAACTTTTAGGAAGGCACTTTTAGGAAAGCCTATTTGCTTCTCTATGTAGCTATGGTCAGAGTCTGACAGTGTCTTTCTTTTCTGTTTCTGTGTGGGTTTTGGGTGGATCCCTAATTAGAGGCAGCTGCACCACATTGTCTCTAATTAGGGATCTTATATATTTTAGTCGGTCTTTCACTCTGGTGTGGGTCGTTGTCGTATTATGTTCGCAGTCACGGTGAAATGTAAGTGTGCCTTTTTTTACGTCCGTTCATTTCGTGTGTTTTGGTGAACATAACGTTGGTTTATAGTGTTTGTTTGTGTCCTGTAGTTCGCCATTTGTTTAGATTATACATAGTATAAGATTAAAATGTCGAACTACTATCCCTGCGCTGCGTCTTGGTCTGTGTGTGCACCCTTCCGTGACATTTGCATTTTATTGCATGACATAAGTATTTGATCACCTACCAACCAGTAAGAATTCCGGCTATCACAGACCTGTTAGTTTTTCTTTAAGAAGCCCTCCTGTTCTCCACTCATTACCTGTATTAACTGCACCTGTTTGAACTCGTTACCTGTATAAAAGACACCTGTCCACACACTCAATCAAACAGACTCTAACCTCTCCACAATGGCCAAGACCAGAGAGCTGTGTAAGGACATCAGGGATAAAATTGTAGACCTGCACAAGGCTGGGATGGGCTACAGGACAATAGGCAAGCAGCTTGGTGAGAAGGCAACAACTGTTGGAGCAATTATTAGAAAATAGAAGAAGTTCAAGATGACGGTCAATCTCCCTCGGTCTGGGGCACCATGCAAGATCTCACCTCGTGGGGCATCAATGATCATGAGGAAGGTGAGGGATAAGCCCAGAACTACACGGCAGGACCTGGTCAATGACCTGAAGAGAGCTGGGACCACAGTCTCAAAGAAAACCATTAGATACACACTACGCTGTCATGGATTAAAATCCTGCAGTGCACGCAAGGTCCCCCTGCTCAAGCCAGCGCATGTCCAGGCCCGTCTGAAGTTTGCCAATGACCATCTGGATGATCCAGAGGAGGAATGGGAGAAGGTCATGTGGTCTGATGAGACAAAAATAGAGCTTTTTGGTCTAAACTCCACTCGCCGTGTTTGGAGGAAGAAGAAGGATGAGTACAACCCCAAGAACAACATCGCAACCGTGAAACATGGAGGTGGAAACATCATTCTTTGGGTATGCTTTTCTGCAAAGGGGACAGGACGACTGCACCGTATTGAGGGGAGGATGGATGGGGCCATGTATTGCGAGATCTTGGCCAACAACCTCCTTCCCTCAGTAAGAGCATTGAAAATGGGTCGTGGCTGGGTCTTCCAGCATGACAACGACCGGAAACACACAGCCAGGGCAACTAAGGAGTGGCTCCGTAAGAAGCATCTCAAGTTCCTGGAGTGGCCTAGCCAGTCTCCAGACCTGAACCCAATAGAAAATCTTTGGAGAGAGCTGAAAGTCCGTATTGCCCAGCGACAGCCCCGAAACCTGAAGGATCTGGAGAAGGTCTGTATGGAGGAGTGGGCCAAAATCCCTGCTGCAGTGTGTGCAAACCTGGTCAAGAACTACAGGAAACGTATGATCTCTGTAATTGCAAACAAAGGTTTCTGTACCAAATATTAAGTTCTGCTTTTCTGATGTATCAAATACTTATGTCATGCAATAAAATGCAAATTAATTACTTAAAAATCATACAATGTGATTTTCTGGATTTTTCTTTTAGATTCCGTCATTCACAGTTGAAGAGTACCTATGATAAAAATTACAGACTTCTACATGCTTTGTAAGTGGGAAAACCTACAAAATCGGCAGTGTATCAAATACTTGTTCTCCCCACTGTATATAGGAAGTACCAGTACAGAGTCAATGTGAGGAGGCTATATATAGGAAGTACCAGTACAGATTCAATGTGAGGAGGCTGTATTCAGGGGTACCAGTACAGAGTCAATGTGAGGAGGCTATATATAGGAAGTACCAGTACAGAGTCAATGTGAGGAGGCTGTATTACAGGGGTACCAGTACAGAGTCAATGTGAGGAGGCTATATACAGGGGTACCAGTACAGAGTCAATGTGAGGAGGCTATAAATAGGAAGTACCAGTACAGAGTCAATGTGAGGAGGATATATACAGGGGTACCAGTACAGAGTCAATGTGAGGAGGCTATATATAGGAAGTACCAGTACAGAGTCAATGTGAGGAGGCTATATACAGGGGTACCAGTACAGAGTCAATGTGAGGAGGCTATATATAGGAAGTACCAGTACAGAGTCAATGTGAGGAGGCTATATATTGGGGTACCAATACAGAGTCCATGTGAGGAGGCTATATATTGGGGTACCAATACAGAGTCAATGTGATGAGGCTGTATACAGGGGTACCAGTACAGAGTCAATGTGAGGAGGCTATATATTGGGGTACCAGTACAGAGTCAATGTGAGGAGGCTGTATTACAGGGGTACCAGTACAGAGTCAATGTGAGGAGGCTATATACAGGGGTACCAGTACAGAGTCAATGTGAGGAGGCTATAAATAGGAAGTACCAGTACAGAGTCAATGTGAGGAGGATATATACAGGGGTACCAGTACAGAGTCAATGTGAGGAGGCTATATATAGGAAGTACCAGTACAGAGTCAATGTGAGGAGGCTATATACAGGGTTACCAGTACAGAGTCAATGTGAGGAGGCTATATATAGGAAGTACCAGTACAGAGTCAATGTAGGTTGGAAGGTTGGGAGGTTGGGAAGTGTGGGAAGGAAGGATTGTGTGTGTGTGTGTGTTGGAAGGCTGGAAGGTTGGAAGGTTGGAAGGTTGGAAGGTTGGGAGGTTGGGAAGTGTGGGAAGGAAGGATTGTGTGTGTGTGTGTGTTGGAAGGCTGGAAGGTTGGAAGGTTGGAAGGTTGGAAGGTTGGGAGGTTGGGAAGTGTGGGAAGGAAGGATTGTGTGTGTGTGTGTGTTGGAAGGCTGGAAGGTTGGAAGGTTGGAAGGTTGGGAGGTTGGGAAGTGTGGGAAGGAAGGATTGTGTGTGTTTGTGAGTGCGTGTGTTGGAAGGTTGGGAAGGTTGGGAAGGAAGGATTGTGTGTGTGTGTGTTGGAAGGCTGTAAGAAGTGTTTGATGCACACAGGGCTCGGTGTGTGTGTATCGAAGGTGATAGGGACAACAACGGCTCTCAAAGTTCTCCACAGAGGTCTGGCTGCTCTCTTCTCCTAATTGCACACACTTTAATTAACATGCAAATTCCTAAAAGCATTTCTCAGGTGGCATCGCCATTAAAGGAGTAGTTAAATGGTTTTGCCAGACAAGGAAAAGAATCCAGGAATAAAAAAGAGAGACAAAGTAGAGTGACCTGGAAGTGAATTAAATGGGCTTTATTCCCTTCAATCACTCAGGTCCCGAACCCTGTCCTCTCAAGGATCGTTACTCTTAATAGAAACACAGTGTTACAGTGGCAGCTTCAGCACTTGGGGGATTTGTAAGTACTATTGAGCGGTCTTCTGACCTGACTTGGCCTGAGCAAAGGTCTTAACAGGTGCTTGAGTCAATGTATCAAATTAAAATACTAAATACTTTAGAAAAGTATTGTATTTATTTATTTATTTTAGGTATTTTTGTGTTTTCCCCCTAAAAAATGAAATCACATGCCTTCACTACAACAACATCCTCCATAATGGTAACAAAATAGTTTTATGTGCTATGACTGTGATATGTTGTTGTTTATCTACCTTAGTTGTTTTACTTGCTATGACTGTGATATGTTGTTGTTTATCTACCTTAGTTGTTTTACTTGCTATGACTGTGATATGTTGTTGTTTATCTACCTTAGTTGTTTTACTTGCTATGACTGTGATATGTTGTTGTTTATCTATCTTAGTTGTTTTACTTGCTATGACTGTGATATGTTGTTGTTTATCTACCTTAGTTGTTTTACTTACTATGACTGTGATATGTTGTTGTTTATCTACCTTAGTTGTTTTACTTGCTATGACTGTGATATGTTGTTGTTTATCTACCTTAGGTGTTTTACTTGTAATGACTGTGATATGTTGTTGTTTATCTACCATAGTTGTTTTACTTACTATGACTGTGATATGTTGTTGTTTATCTACCTTAGTTGTTTCACTTACTATGACATGTTGTTGTTTATCTACCTTAGTTGTTTTACTTGCTATGACTGTGATATGTTGTTGTTTATCTACCTTAGTTGTTTTACTTGCTATGACTGTGATATGTTGTTGTTTATCTACCTTAGTTGTTTTACTTGCTATGACTGTGATATGTTGTTGTTTATCTACCTTAGTTGTTTTACTTGCTATGACTGTGACATGTTGTTGTTTATCTACCTTAGTTGTTTTACTTGCTATGACTGTGATATGTTGTTGTTTATCTACCTTAGTTGTTTTACTTGCTATGACTGTGATAAGTTGTTTTTTATCTACCTTACTTGTTTTACTTGCTATGACTGTGATATGTTGTTGTTTATCTACCTTAGGGGTTTTACTTGCTATGACTGTGATATGTTGTTGTTTATCTACCTTAGTTGTTTTACTTACTATGACTGTGATATGTTGTTGTTTATCTACCTTAGTTGTTTCACTTACTATGACATGTTGTTGTTTATCTACCTTAGTTGTTTTACTTGCTATGACTGTGATATGTTGTTGTTTATCTACCTTAGTTGTTTTACTTGCTATGACTGTGATATGTTGTTGTTTATCTATCTTAGTTGTTTTACTTGCTATGACTGTGATATGTTGTTGTTTATCTACCTTAGTTGTTTTACTTACTATGACTGTGATATGTTGTTGTTTATCTACCTTAGTTGTTTTACTTGCTATGACTGTGATATGTTGTTGTTTATCTACCTTAGGTGTTTTACTTGCAATGACTGTGATATGTTGTTGTTTATCTACCATAGTTGTTTTACTTACTATGACTGTGATATGTTGTTGTTTATCTACCTTAGTTGTTTCACTTACTATGACATGTTGTTGTTTATCTACCTTAGTTGTTTTACTTGCTATGACTGTGATATGTTGTTGTTTATCTACCTTAGTTGTTTTACTTGCTATGACTGTGATATGTTGTTGTTTATCTACCTTAGTTGTTTTACTTGCTATGACTGTGATATGTTGTTGTTTATCTACCTTAGTTGTTTTACTTGCTATGACTGTGACATGTTGTTGTTTATCTACCTTAGTTGTTTTACTTGCTATGACTGTGATATGTTGTTGTTTATCTACCTTAGTTGTTTTGCTTGCTATGACTGTGATATGTTGTTTTTTATCTACCTTACTTGTTTTACTTGCTATGACTGTGATATGTTGTTGTTTATCTACCTTAGGGGTTTTACTTGCTATGACTGTGATATGTTGTTGTTTATCTACCTTAGTTGTTTTACTTACTATGACTGTGATATGTTGTTGTTTATCTACCTTAGTTGTTTCACTTACTATGACATGTTGTTGTTTATCTACCTTAGTTGTTTTACTTGCTATGACTGTGATATGTTGTTGTTTATCTACCTTAGTTGTTTTACTTGCTATGACTGTGATATGTTGTTGTTTATCTACCTTAGTTGTTTTACTTGCTATGACTGTGACATGTTGTTGTTTATCTACCTTAGTTGTTTTACTTGCTATGACTGTGATATGTTGTTGTTTATCTACCTTAGTTGTTTTACTTGCTATGACTGTGATATGTTGTTTTTTATCTACCTTACTTGTTTTACTTGCTATGACTGTGATATGTTGTTGTTTATCTACCTTAGTTGTTTTACTTGCTATGACTGTGATATGTTGTTGTTTATCTACCTTAGTTGTTTTACTTGCTATGACTGTGATATGTTGTTGTTTATCTACCTTAGTTGTTTTACTTGCTATGACTGTGATATGTTGTTGTTTATCTACCTTAGTTGTTTTACTTGCTATGACTGTGATATGTTGTTGTTTATCTACCTTAGTTGTTTTACTTGCTATGACTGTGATATGTTGTTGTTTATCTACCTTAGTTGTTTCACTTACTATGCCTGTGATATGTTGTTGTTTATCTATCTTAGTTGTTTTACTTGCTATGACTGTGATATGTTGTTGTTTATCTACCTTAGTTGTTTTACTTGCTATGACTGTGATATGTTGTTGTTTATCTACCTTAGTTGTTTTACTTGCTATGACTGTGATATGTTGTTGTTTATCTACCTTAGTTGTTTCACTTACTATGCCTGTGATATGTTATTGTTTATCTATCTTAGTTGTTTTACTTGCTATGACTGTGATATGTTGTTGTTTATCTACCTTAGTTGTTTTACTTGCTATGACTGTGATATGTTGTTGTTTATCTACCTTAGTTGTTTTACTTGCTATGACTGTGATTTGTTGTTGTTGTTTATCTACCTTAGTTGAGAGAGCGAGAGTTAGATTTCTGTCATCAGCTACGATCATTAACAGCTCTTACACACACACCGTTAGGGCGGCAGGAGGTTACACGTGTCACACCACATACATTTACATGACCAAAATGTAAATGTTTATGTAAAAATAAACAATTGCTAAGCATATAACCGCGGGCACAGTCGACCCGCTCATCACTAATGTGTGTGTGTGTGTTTAAGTGTGTGTTTGTCTGTGTACGTACAGTGGGGAGAACAAGTATTTGATACACTGCCGATTTTGCAGGTTTTCCCACTTACAAAGCATGTAGAAGTCTGTAATTTTTATCATAGGTACTCTTCAACTGTGAGAGACAGAATCTAAAACAAAAATCCAGAAAATCACTTTGTATGATTTTTAAGCAATTAATTTGCATTTTATTGCATGACATAAGTATTTGATACATCAGAAAAGCAGAACTTAATATTTAGTACAGAAACCTTTGTTTGCAATTACAGAGATCATACGTTTCCTGTAGTTCTTGACCAGGTTTGCACACACTGCAGCAGGGATTTTGGCCCACTCCTCCATACAGACCTTCTCCAGATCCTTCAGGTTTCGGGGCTGTCGCTGGGCAATACGGACTTTCAGCTCCCTCCAAAGATTTTCTATTGGTTTCAGGTCTGGAGACTGGCTAGGCCACTCCAGGACCTTGAGATGCTTCTTACGGAGCCACTCCTTAGTTGCCCTGGCTGTGTGTTTCGGGTCGTTGTCATGCTGGAAGACCCAGCCACGACCCATCTTCAATGCTCTTACTGAGGGAAGGAGGTTGTTGGCCAAGATCTCGCGATACATGGCCCCATCCATCCTCCCCTTAATACGGTGCAGTTGTCCTGTCCCCTTTGCAGAAAAGCATCCCCAAAGAATGATGTTTCCACCTCCATGTTGGAGTCTGTTTGATTGAGTGTGTGGACAGGTGTCTTTTATACAGGTAACGAGTTCAAACAGGTGCAGTTAATACAGGTAATGAGTGGAGAACAGGAGGGCTTCTTAAAGAAAAACTAACAGGTCCGTGAGAGCCGGAATTCTTACTGGTTGGTAGGTGATCAAATACTTATGTCATGCAATAAAATGCAAATTAATTATTTAAAAATCATACAATGTGATTTTCGTTTTAGATTCCATCTCTCACAGTTGAAGTGTACCTATGATAAAAATTACAGACTTCTACATGCTTTGTAAGTAGGAAAACCTGCAAAATTGACAGTGTATGAAATACTTGTTCTCCCCACTGTATGTGTGTGAGACCAAGCGTGTGTGGCACATGTAACCCCCCCGCCCTTCCTGTGTGTGTGTAAGAGCAGTTAATGACCGTAGCTCCACCCTGACATGATGACAGAACGTCAACATCCACCACATCGCTCTCTCTCTCTCTCTCTCTCTCTCTCTCTCTCTCTCTCTCTCTCTCAGCCTGGGTATCAATTTGATCTGACAGGCAGTAAATGGAATTATAGAATGCTGAAGCATTATTATATTCACTATATTAAAATATATTAGAGGGTGTCTAATAAGGTTGCAAAGGGTCGGAAACTTTCCGGTAAAGCCTGGGAATTTTGCTTAAAATTCATTAAAAAAGTTTATAACAGTTAACCTTTTTTGTGGGATACACATAAGGCAATTCTTGATCTTGTGGTAAATTTTGGTTAAACTTTCCCCAATTCAATGAAATTGCAACCCTCTGCATGCACAGTGCATTCTTCCATCACATGTACAGCTGATTCTCAAGATCTTGCACACTAATGAGATGCTATTGAGACCACACTACTACACTGTCAGAGCCAAGGACTACATACTTCCTGGTAAGTTTTGAATACAATACTGGGTGGGTTGAATATATTTCATATGACATTCATTATTTTTTGTTAACTAGTAAATAGTAGCCTACAGAAAATTGTGTAACTTGTCAACAATTTCTGCTAGTTAGTTTTTGCTACCATGTGCAAAGCTTGCTTGAGCCTGCTAACTGAGGATTGTTAATTCACCTGTTTCCATTCATTTTTCATTTAACATTTATCTTACAAAGGAGTTGTTTAATCTAACTGCTTAACTGTTTATCTGTACATGGAATTGTATTTGGGTTTTCTTTACTCATTATTTTCTAATCTTTACAGGAAAATGACACAGGCACTATCTGATGTGTGGAGACATTTCACTGCAGCTAATGTAGAAGGAAAAGCTGTGTACATTCGCAAATACTGTGCCAAATCATATTTGAAGAATGCAACAAAGATGCAGAATCATCTGGCCAAGTGCATAAAGTTCCCTCAGCACTCACAACAAGCAACCTCTGACAAAAGTCCCTCTACTTCTATTCGAGGTGAAAATGATGAATCAGACACCTTATCGATAACAACAGCTCATGGTCCTCCTGGAATCAGAAGTTTTTTTGACTCAATGGAGGAACGTAGTCAGAGAAATGCTGATGAATGTTTTGCTTGAGCTGTGCATGCAACTGGTTCACCTCTGATGCTCACAGGCAATGTGTATTGGAAGACATTTCTGAATGTTCTTCACCCAGCACACCCCTCCAACCAGACATGCTTTATCTACTCATTTGCTGGATGTAGAGTTCAACGGAGTTCAAGTGAAAGTCAAGCAAATCATAGAGAAAGCAGACTGTATTGCAATCATCTCTGATGGGTGGTCAAATGTTCGTGGGCAAGGAATAATTAACTACATCATCTCCACCCCTCAACCAGTATTCTACAAGAGCACAGACACAAGGGACAACAGACACACTGGTCTCTACATTGCAGATGAGCTGAAGGCAGTCATCAATGACCTTGGACCACAGAAGGTATTTGCACTGGTGACAGACATTGCTGTGAACATGAAGGCTGCTTGGTCTAAAGTGGAGGAGTCCTACCCTCACATCACACCCATTGGCTGCGCTGCTCATGCATTGAATCTAATCCTCAAGGACATCATGGCACTGAAAACAATGGATACACTCTACAAGAGAGCCAAGGACATGGTTAGGTATGTGAAGGGTCATTAAGTTATAGCAGCAATCTACCTCACCAAGCAAAGTGAGAAGAATAAGAGCTCACATTGAAGCTGCCCAGCAACACCCGTTGGGGTGGTGTTGTCATCATGTTTGACAGTCTCCTGGAGGGGAAGGAGTCTCTCCAAGAAATGGCCATATCACAGTCTGCCGATTATATGTTTATGGAAACCTATAGCAGTAGCCATTGCAAGGATTGAGGGAGACAATGCCATCCTGTCTGATGTTCAGACTCTGCTTTCAGATGTAAGAGAAGAAATCCGTACTGCCCTGCCCACTTCACTGTTGCTCCAAGCAGAGGAAACTGCAGTTCTGAAATACATCAAAGAGCGTGAAGCCTTAAGACCTGGATCAGTGAGCGCCGCAGCAATATACGGACAGGTGAGACAAGAAATCTGGTTGCCGCTCATTTTGTAGAAGCTGGACATCCTGTTAGTTCTCTGAGATAAATTGGAATAGAAATGGTCAAGATGTCACGCAGGGGAGGGGACAATGAGAGGAAACTTCTTCAAAGGGAATCTTTTTTGGATCCACAAGCTAAACACACTGACTCCTCTGGGCCTTAACAAGGAGTTTGACTTGAAACGGTTTTTAAAGTTTCAATATGTCCAAATTGTGTGTTTTTATCCTAATTGAGTAATGTATGAATATGGTATGTGTATATACAGCGGGTGAAATAAGTATTGAACATGTAACCATTTTTCACCAGATGTTGGTAACAACCCAAGTAATCCATACATACAAAGAAACCAAAACAAATAAGTTCAGAAATTAAGTTATGTGTAATAATGTGAAATGACACAGGGAAAAAGTATTGAACACATGAAGAAAGGGAGGTGCAAAAAGGCATGGAAAGCCAAGACAACAGCTGAAAACTATCAGTAATTAAAAAGCAATCCAGCCCCCTGTCAGTGCAAATTAATATCAGCTGGTTCAGTCCCAATTAATGGCCTACAAAAAGGTCTCATTGCCAAGGTGTCACACAAGACACATCTCATGATGGGTAAAAGCAAAGAGCTGTCTCAAGACCTTCGCAACCTAATTGTTGCAAAACATAATGATGGCATTGGTTATAGGCACATTTCTAAGCTTCTGAATGTTCCAGTGAGCACTGTTGGGGCCATAATACGGAAGTGGAAAGACAATAATTTCACCATAAATTTGCCTCGACCAGGTGCTCCTCGCAAGATTTCTGACAGAGGAGTGAAAAGAATAATCAGAAGAGTTGTCCAAAAGCCAAGGACCACTTGTGGAGAGCTTCAAAAAGACCTGCAATTAGCAGGTACTGTTGTCTCAAAGAAAACAGTAAGTAATGCACTCCACCGCCATGGCCTGTATGCACGCTCACCATGCAAGGCTCCATTGCTGAAAAAGAAGCATGTTGAAGCTCGTTTAAAGTTTGCTGCACAACATTTGGAAAAGCCAGTGAAATACTGGGAGAATATAGTGTGGTCAGATGAGAGCAAAATTTAACTGTTTGGATGTCATAATACACACCATGTTTGGAGGAGAAATGGCACTGCACATCACCCTAAAAACACCATACCAACAGTGAAGTTTGGAGGTGGGAACATCATGGTGTGGGGCTGCTTTTCAGCAAATGGTATTGGCAAACTTCACATAATTGAAGGAAGGATGAATGGGCAAATTTACAGAGACATTCTTGACAAAAATCTGCTGCCATCTACCAGGATGATGAAGATGAAACGAGGGTGGACATTTCAGCATGACAATGATCCCAAACACACAGCCAAGGAAACTCTCAATTGGTTTCAAAGAAAGAAAATAAAGCTGCTAGAATGGCCCAGCCAATCACCTGACTTAAATCCCATTGAAAATCTATGGAAAGAACTGAAGATCAAGATTCATAGAAGAGGCCCACGGAACCTTCAAGATTTGAAGACTGTTTGTGTGGAAGAATGGGCCAAAATCACACCAGAGCAATGCATGCGACTAGTTTCTCCATACAGGAGTCATCTTGAAGCTGTCATTACCAACAAAGGCTTTTGTACAAAGTATTAAATAAATATCAGTAAGTGTGTTCAATACTTTTTCCCTGTGTCATTTCACATTATTAAACATAACTTAATTTCTGAACTTATTTGTTTTGGTTTCTGTATGTATGGATTACTTGGGTTGTTACCAACATCTGGTGAAAATGTCATGTCAATAGCACCTTTGGAAATATATTTACTGAGAAGAACGGTGACGTGTTCAATACTTATTTCACCCGCTGTATATATTGATGGAAGTCCTTGTATATGACCATATATTCTGATATATCACCTGAGAGCATAAGCAGCAGTGTGCAGTGTTTTTCTTTCTGTTTTTCCCGCCTTCTGCCTAAAGCCCATACACGCCGCAGCGTACATGTTGGACCCCAAGTATGCTGGCAAGAGCATCCTGTCTGGTGCAGAGTTCAACAAGGCTTATGGTGCCATCACTACCTTGTCTCGCCACCTTGGCCTGGATGAGGGAAAGGTTCTTGGCAGTCTGGCGAAGTACACTTCTGTCACGAATATTTTCTATTCCAATGTTCTAAATGAACTCTTAT
This sequence comes from Thymallus thymallus, assembly GCA_023634145.1. Taxonomy (NCBI): domain Eukaryota; kingdom Metazoa; phylum Chordata; class Actinopteri; order Salmoniformes; family Salmonidae; genus Thymallus; species Thymallus thymallus. The sequence goes on along the minus strand of CM042421.1, from coordinate 24,264,827 downwards.
AACTCTATCTGTATCCTGAAGGTTGTAAATTCTTCAGTTTGTTTAAATAATACAGAGAGAGCTCCAGCTTTGCAAATGGTCAGTCTTTATTCACAGAGAACGTTCTCCAGAAAGAAAAAAATCAAAACCTTTTATAAAATCCAGTCAGCAAAGTCTCCACCATGTTTTATGGCCTGCAAGTTCTCAGGATCTGCCTTCAAAGACCCTATCCTGTTATCTCAGGTCACCCCCCTCAAAGACATCCCTCAGTTGCTAATGTTTACTCACACCTCGAAGACCAGGCCCCGGATGGGGCCCTGTGAACTTTTATGGCCGCATAATCTCCTGCCAGCCCAACAGCCTTCACAAATGGTCTGTCTCCCCCTTTGTTCATCTTAACCACATCCTGAATGATCCATCCACCAGCACCAACCAGGGACGCAGCGGGGACTGACATTGGGAGATATCCTCCTCGGAATGGGAAAAATTACAGAGGAGGAATACTCCCATTATCGTGATGTGGAGGAGGGCTGGAGCCCGGAGCCGCGGCGCCGTCGTCAGAGGAGACGTCGGCGGGCCAAAGAGGCGAAGGACCAGCCTGGAGCCCAGAAAACCCCCCAAACTGATTTTGGGGGGGGGGCTATGGGGGTGGTCGGGGATCGACGGAGAAGAACCCCGACCACTGCACTCGTGGGGGTTCCAGGAGGAGCCCCTACAGCCATGGGAGCGGAAGTACAGAGAAGAGTCGGAGGAAGACGACGACGATGATGTACTTCTGTTCCCTCACTCGTGGGGGCTCCCGGAGGAGTCCTCACAGGATGGGGATTGGCGGTGGAGATACGACGACAGGGGAAGTCCGGTGCCTCCAACGTCAGTTCCCAGTCCGGTGCCTCCAGCGCCGGTGCAGTCGGAGACCAACTCAGCGCACCACACCATCGGTGCGCACCTACAGCCCGGTGCGACCTGTGCCACCTCAGCGCACCAGCCCAACGGTGCGTTTTCCCAGCCAGCCCGAAACCGCCAGTGAAGGTCAGCAGCCCGAAACCTCCAGTGCCGGAGCAGTCCGCTCCACCGGTGCCCAGTCCGGGGCCGGTCGTCTGCGACGCTCCAGTGCCGGAGCAGTCCGCTCCACCGGTGCCCAGTCCGGGGCCGGTCGTCTGCTTCGCTCCAGTGCCGGAGCAGTCCGCTCCACCGGTGCCCGAGCCGGGGAAGGACATCAGTCCCTCTCCAGGGTCGAGGGCTCCCACACCAGGGTCCAGACAGGACTTAGTGAATCGCGGGAGTACTGAGGGGGGAACCATCGCGCCGGGGACCGGACCGGGTGTGCAACAGGGAGGTAGGAGGAGAGCAGCTGTCACTGCCTGCGTCACGCCCGAGGCCGGAACCAGAGCCCCCACCAGCAACCACCTCAGTACCCCGCCATTTCCCCTCCTGGTTTAGTGACATTTTTTGGGGGGGAGATCAAGCGTGGTCGGGAGCCTGCACCTTGGAGGGGGGGTACTGTGAGGGCTGGGTAGTAGTGAAGCCGCTACTCCCATCTGGGGGAGTGGATTGAGCCACAACCCAGTCCTCACTTCAGTGAGGGAGGATTAATGATCCCCAATCAGAGACAGCTGTCTAGAGTTGTCTCTGATTGGGGAGAGTATTTAGCTGCCCCCCAAATCCACCTGTGTGTGGATCATTGTTTGTGCCTGTCTGCCTTGTTTTAAGCAGCACGTAAGTCACCTTGCTTTTCTCTCCTTGTTTATTTTTGGGAACTTATATGTTGATAAGTTTAAATAAAAAGGATGTCACTCCACGAACGCTCCATATATCGTCCCTTCTATACGCACCGTGACAAATACTAGTAAACACTGATCAATTTGCTGTGTGTGTCATCACTTCTGTGCATTGCACTGACAGGCAAGGACCAGGCTTTGAATAATGCAGCATTGGTGGCAGGAGAAGGATGGAGGAGAAGTGGTCTCATAAAATGTTGGCAAAATGTATCGTCTTTGTCACCAAAGTGTCAATGTATGCATCCCATAGAGCCCTTATCAAAATTTGTGCACTGTACAAAGAATAGGGTGTCATTTGGGACACAGACAATGTCTCTAACTGTGTAATGGCCAAGGGCTCTTGTGAAGGAGAGAAGTCACATAAAGTAGGCCTACACTACAACAGAGTGTACTGTGATTACAACGATTATAGTGCACACAGAAAATGGTAGACTCAAGTATACTGCTTTAATGTACACAAAAGAAACAGCATTATATACAGTGAATTCGGAAATTAAATTGATTTATAATTAAATAATAATGGAAAGAAAAATGCCTTATCATTTTATAACTAAATTCACTTTTAGAAAGTTTGGCTAGTCTTTGGTTTGAGGATCATGCGGTGAGCTATGCATGCCTAGTTTGTTCATTTATCCTAGCAGGTGCTCTTATATTCCCATGTTCTAATCACAAATATATTTTGTAACAACGATATCATGGAATAAAATACAATAAATTAGAAAATTATAATTTCCCAAATGAAAAAAGTGCATATACTGTAGGCCTACCTGATGATATGTGGCTGATGTGTTAAAAAACAAATGTATTTTTCTCAAATTCATTGATGATCAGCTACTTCAGTTGTAACCGGTTCTGATGCGCAACAGTTTTACAGTTGATAGACAACTTTAGCACTGTTCCAAACTTTCATATTTTTTAACAACAGCCTGTATAGAAATCAAAACGTCTTCGTTGATGCAGCATGCGCTCTTTTGTTGTAATGCTATGTTGTGGTATCAGCTTCTCTCCTCTCATGTAAACTTATGTAGAATTGCATGAAAAAAGTTTATAAAAGGCAATTTGCACGTCATGTTCTCTGGTCTGTCCTAGGAGTGATTTTAAACAGTAGGCATGTTCTCTGGTCTGTCCTAGGAGTGATGTTAAACAGTAGGCATGTTCTCTGGTCTGTCCTAGGAGTGATTTTAAACAGTAGGCATGTTCTCTGGTCTGTCCTAGGAGTGAGTGTAAACGGTAGGCATGTTCTCTGGTCTGTCCTAGGAGTGAGTGTAAACGGTAGACATGTTCTCTGGTCTGTCCTAGGAGTGAGTGTAAACGGTAGACATGTTCTCTGGTCTGTCCTAGGAGTGAGTGTAAACGGTAGACATGTTCTCTGGTCTGTCCTAGGAGTGAGTGTAAACGGTAGACATGTTCTCTGGTCTGTCCTAGGAGTGATGTTAAACGGTAGGCATGTTCTCTGGTCTGTCCTAGGAGTGAGTGTAAACGGTAGGCATGTTCTCTGGTCTGTCCTAGGAGTGAGTGTAAACGGTAGGCATGTTCTCTGGTCTGTCCTAGGAGTGATGTTAAACAGTAGGCATGTTCTCTGGTCTGTCCTAGGAGTGATGTTAAACAGTAGGCATGTTCTCTGGTCTGTCCTAGGAGTGAGTGTAAACGGTAGACATGTTCTCTGGTCTGTCCTAGGAGTGAGTGTAAACGGTAGACATGTTCTCTGGTCTGTCCTAGGAGTGAGTGTAAACGGTAGACATGTTCTCTGGTCTGTACTAGGAGTGATGTTAAACAGTAGGCATGTTCTCTGGTCTGTCCTAGGAGTGATGTTAAACAGTAGACATGTTCTCTGGTCTGTCCTAGGAGTGAGTGTAAACAGTAGGCATGTTCTCTGGTCTGTCCTAGGAGTGATTTTAAACAGTAGGCATGTTCTCTGGTCTGTCCTAGGAGTGAGTGTAAACGGTAGACATGTTCTCTGGTCTGTCCTAGGAGTGATGTTAAACAGTAGGCATGTTCTCCACTGGCCGAAACATTTATGTAAGTATTTGCATCTGTTACACTGTTACTTGATATGGATTTGTTAATTGTTTCAAAGTCATATGTGAATTTAAATGTCTACTCTGAATGCATATAATTCAGAATATAATAGCTAACAGAGTCTTATAAAACTGTCTTATTATCCCAAACACAAGAACAGTGTGTAGGCTGCAGTACAGTCCATGCACTCTCCTGTCACACTGGTAAGTGCACAGCCAAGCCAGTGTTAAGTCAATTAGATACAAATGCATACAGTCTCTCTGGATAATATAATCAGAGAAATATAGCTTAACAGAACTCTTGACCAAAAAGCATGGCAACCCTTTCCGCAGTTCTACATCATTAGCTCGCTTAGTATTGCTCGCTTTCTCTCGCTCTCTCTCTTGCTCTCTCGCTCGCTCTCTGTGCTGACTAACCCTGGTGGCATGGAGATGCTAATTTCTCTGTAAATTGGCTGGATCCAAGCGACCAGAGCATGGCTGGTGTGAGTGCAGAGCTGCAAATGGAGCTGAGGCTTTGAAGCTGATGTATCTGTCTGTGTCCCAAATGGTACCCTATTCCCTATATAGTGCACTACTTTTGATGAGAGCCTTGTGCGCCATGGTCAATAGTGCTGCAGAATATAGGGGATAGGGTGCCATTTGGGATGCAGGATGTGTCTTCAGTCATGACTAATGGGTCTTTGTCTACAGTAATGTCAGTCCACAAAAACACTACACTTACAGTACATACACCTACATTTGCACATTCCCAATTTGTGCAACGCATAAGTGAGGAACCAAAATGCCAAGCAGTGGCGGATGGTGCAGTTTAGGTTGAGGGAGGATGATCATTTTTTGTATGAGTATGGCCTTATTTCTTTTACAGCATATTGGATGACTGTCATTCATATTCCATTCACCCAGTTCAATTTAACATCGGTAGGTTTAGGTTACTACATGATACTATAATTTTCCCTATACCATCATGAGGTTGCTACAACCTAGCCTATAAATGACAGTTTACAAGATAGATAAACATTTGAATAATCAAGGTGACAGACAGTGACACATTCAATACCGCCTTGCACACTAGCCTGCATTTAGCTGATCTAGGGTGTAATCACTAGTCAAAAAGTTGCAAACGAGCATTTCTATTGGACAAGTTCAGGTATGTTTATCCTCGTTTTGTTCAGTCTGCTTCTGTTTAAGAAACGTTTTTCAGCAGAATCGGCGGAGTGAATACACCCCTGATCACACGCAAACACAGTTCCCTTTCATAGCAGCCACATAAAAACAGCATGATCACTTTGCTCACTAATTCAGTCCCGCATCTACACGCTCTCCCCCTTTTTCCTTAACTTGTGGGCTTCACTGCACAACACATCAGCTGTCTGTGACCAGGTGGAAAAACCTTTCCAAGCCAAACCTTCATATCATAATCGCTAACCGCTACACACAGCCTACATCGTTGTCACCATATTAGCTAATGTCAGTCAACATAGCTATTAGAACTAACACATTAGTAAACCCGCTACAATCATGCAGTAAAGTGTACAGTTGGACAATGAGACTTAAAAAAGGTATTTGCTATTCATCTGACTCTGGGAAAGTAGATAGAGGGCTTCCTTGACAAAATCCCAATCTATCCCTTTAACCTTTACTGACAATACAACAGAACACATGAACAGGCATGACATTCTCACGGACGGCCAAAAATAACTATCTGAAAGCCCCTCCTCCTATAAGTCAAGCCTTCATTATTCTAATAGTGTGAGGGTTTGGCTGTGGTTAGACCTTACTCCCAATAAGGGGAGTGGTAGAACCACAGTCGAGCCCTCACACCCTAACTAGGGGAGGTATGATCCCCTTGTACAGCTCAATCAGAGCTGTACAAGGTTGTCTCTGATTGGAGATTGCATTTAGGCACCACTCACAGCCACCTGCATGTGGGTCATTATACTTCCAAAGTCACGGTCACAGTAAGTGGGTTTTCAGTTTGGTGTACATCGTGCTTGTTACGTTACATTTGTATATTGTGTTTGTTTGTTGGTTTTGTTAGTTCGTACATGTGAGTGGATTTATACATAGTATAATTAAACATGTCGAACTACAATCCCTGCGCTGCGTCTTGGTCTCTCTCTACACCCACTCATGACAGAATGACCCACCACCACGAGACCAAGAGGCGCAAGGGAAAACAAAATCGACGGGCAAAACCAACAAAAAAAGAGCCTGAAGCCCAGAAGAACCCCCAGACTGTTTTTTTTTGGGGGGGGGGGCTATGAGGGTGGTCGGGGATCGAGGGTGAAGAGCCCCGGCCACTGCACTCGTGGGGGATCCTGGAGGAGCCCCTACAGCCATGGGAGCAGAGGTACGGAGAGGAGTCGGAGGAAGACGACGACTATGTGCCTTTGTTCCCTCACTCGTGGGGGCTCCCGGAGGAGTCCTCACAGGAAGGGGATTGGCGATGGAGAGAGGAAGATCGGGGCACTCGCAGCCCTCCAACGCCAGTTCCCAACCCGGTGCCTCCAGCGCCGGCCCAGAGTCAGGTACGGTCCGTGCCTGCTCCGCGCACCACACCATCTGTGCCTTCCAAGAGCTCGGTTCGGTCCGTGCCGACTCCGCACACCACCCCATCGGAGTGCATCAAAGGCACGCAGAGGCGGGAGGAAGAGGATCGCCCACCACTTCGGATGCCAAGGGTTTTTTTGACCACCCAAAGGAGGAACAGACAAGGTGGTGGAGAGCCTGGGTTGCGCTCCCTCTTGAAAAGCAGACGGACCCGCTCATTGTCCAGAGAGAGGAGGAGGAGGAGGACTTCGGGCGCCGATATGCCCTTGTTAACAAGTGGATGGATATGCGGGAGCGGGCTTTAAATACAGTGAAGGTCTGCAGCCCGGAACCTACAGCAAAGGTCCGCAGCCCGAAACCTCCAGCGAAGGTCGTCTGCTTCACTACAGTGCCAGAGCAGTCCGCTCCACTGGTGCCCAGTCCGGGGCCGGTCGTCTGCTTCACTCCAGTGCCAGAGCAGTCCGCTCCACCGGTGCCCAGTCCGGGGCCGGTAGTCTGCTCCACTCCCATGCCGGAGCAGTCCACTCCACCGGTGCCCAGTCCGGGGCCGGTCGTCTGCTCCATTCCCATGCCCGAGCAGTCCGCTCCACCGGTGCCCATTTGGGGTCCTGGCATTAGCCCAGCTCCAGAGCCGGAATCACCTGCCACACCGGTGCCCAGTCCTGGTTCGGACATCTACTTCACTCCCATGCCGGAGCAGTCCGCTCCACCGGGGCCCAGTCCGGGGCCGGTCGTCAGCACCAATCCCATGCCAGGGCAATCCGCTCCACTGGTGCCAGGTCGGGGTCCGGTCGTTTGTACCGCTCCAGGGTCGGGGGCTCCCACACCAGGGTCCAGACAGGACTTGGTGCTTCGGGGGAGTACGGAGGGGGAAATCACCGCGCTGGGGTCAGTACCGGACCGAGCGTGCAACACTGCGGTAGGAAGGGAGCAGCCTTCACTGCCTACGTCACGTCCGAGGCCGGGTCCGGAGCCTCCACCAGCAACTGCCCCAGTACTCCGCAGTACAATACCTGCGCTGCGTCTTGGTCTCTCTCTACACCCACTCGTGACAAATAGGCTTCCGCCGCTACAATATTATTACTGTTACTCTTACAGAGAGCACCTAGCTAAAAGCTAGGCTAAGTTGGAGATACTGTAGCTAGCTAGAGACCTAATGCAACACCTATCATCATAAACAAATGCCATTACATGTCACATTAAACTTTTTGGAATTAAAACGGGAGGCTACAGCCATATATAATTGGCTTGACAGCCAATGACGTATTAATCAACATTGCTATTAAAATAGTACTTATATAGGAAAAGGTAATTGTTTGCAAAACAAATACAACCATGAAATAAATAAAAAATGCTCATGTGCCAGAAAAAAAGGTTACTTTACTACAATGGAACATTAAATTCTGCTTCTGATTAACTAGGACAAATAGTCAATCTAAACAGGGCCCTTGAGAACCAACATGAACAGAAACTGTTGTTTCAAAGGAAACTCATAAATAATTACCAACATTAAACAAAGGGCTCCAACTTCAATTGTTAATCGTAGTCATTAAGTCGCACTGCCACATACTTTGAATTGGGGGGGGGGGGGGGGGGGGCGTTAAACAGAATAGCACACATTCTTAGAAACAGTTTTCCAGAAGGGTTGTTTCCGGAGGGATAGGATTCTACTAAGAACCATTTTCATCTGAAGAACCCATTTTGGAATACAAGGGTTCTTTGTAAGGCAAAAGGCTCTACTGTACTTAGAACCTTTAACATCATAAGAACTGTTTTTGGAAGTAAGAGTTGTTCTATTATTCTTTGGGAGGCAAGAAGGATTCTGTGAAAGGCAAGAAGGGTTCTACACTGAATAAAAATATAAAGCGTTGGTCCAGTGTTTAATGAGATAAAATAAAAGATCCCAGAAATGTTACATACGCACAAACAACTTTATTCTCTTAAATGTTGTGAACAAATGTAAGGGCCTGACTGAGGCCAGGTCTCTGACTCCTTCTAGGGCCACAGTCAGGTCCTGACAATCACAAGCAGCTGTCTTGAGTTGTCCCTAATTGGAGATTCTATTTATGTTCACTTCGCGTCCACCTGCATGTGGATCATTGCTTGTGTATGTGTAGTACGTTGTCTGTGTATTACTAGACACCAGTTCACGGTGCTGTCGCTTGTGCTTATTGTTTTGTATTTGAGTTATAATAAACCTGTCTGGACCTTTTGCTCTGCACCTCATTCCCTCACCCGTGACCGTGACAACAAATGTGTTAACATTTCTAATTTGCCGAGATAATCCTTCCACCTGACAGCATATCAAGAAGCTGATTAAACAGCTTGATCATTACACAGGTGCAGCTTGTGCTGGCGACAATAAAAGGCCACTCTAAAATGTGCAGTTTTGTCACACAACACAATGCTACAGATTTATTTGAGGGATGGTGAAATTGGCATGGTTACTGCATGAATGTCCACCAGAGCTGTTGCCGGAACATTGAATGTTCATATATCTAACATAAGCCGCCTCCTACATCGTATTAGATCATTTAGAAGTATTTTCAACCGGCCTCACAACCGCAGATAACGTGTATGGGGTCATGTGGGTGAGCGGTTTGCTGATGTCAATGTTGTGAACTGAGTATCCCATGGTGGCGGTGGGGTTATGGTATGGGCAGGTATACATTATGAACAACAAACACAATTGCATTTTATTGCTGGCAATTTGAATACACAAAGATATCGTGATGGGTGAGACCCATTTTTTTATGTACACTACATGACCAAAGGTATGTGGACACCTGCTCATCAAACATCTCATTCCAAAATCATGGACATTAATATGGAGTTGGTCCCCCCTTTGCTGCTATAACAGCCTCCACTCTTCTGGGGAGGCTTTCCACTAGATGTTGGAACATTGCTGCAGGGACTTGCTTCCATTCAGCCACAAGAGCATTAGTGAGGTTGGGCACTGATGTTGGGCGATTAGGCCTGGCTCGCTGTCAGCGTTCCAATTCATCCCAAAGGTGTTCAATGGGGTTGAGGTCAGGGCTATTTGCAGGCCAGTCAAGTTATTCCACACCGATCTCAACTTTTTCTGTATGGACCTCGCTTTGTGCACGGGGCATTGTCATGCTGAAACAGGAAAGGACCTTTCCCAAACTGTTGCCACAAATTTGGAAGCACAGAATCGTCTAGAACAGGGATCTTCAACCGGGGGTCCGCGACCCCTAGGGGGTCCGTGAGGGTACTGCAGGGGGTCCCCCAAATTTATAAAAAATGTTTATCAGAATCATTTATGGGGGGATTTTTTTTTTGGGTGGGGGAGAAGAATAATGAGTAAATTTCAAGCATTAATAGGCAATAATAAGCTACTTAAAAACATACAAAATGATTTCCATGATACCACGGGCGATTGCCAAACGCCTTTAAAAAAACAAGAAGAAGACGTTGCTAATTTTAGCCGCCAATAAATAAAAAGCTGGAAAGCAAATAATAGACTTGACTACTAACTTAGGTTGTTATAACAATGGATCGCTTTGTAACAAAAAGGTCTCAAGCTCTGAACCCAAACACTAAAGTTACTCCTTCCACCTCGTCTGAGGCCACAAACGATAGTGTCACGGCTCCACCTGCTCCAGAGGCACCTGCCCCAGCGGGAAAGGGTAAGCGTAAGAGAGGGAAGTCCCGAAAATATTCAGAAACCTACCTAAAGTTTGGATTTACCTTCAAAGAAAGCGAAGGAATTGAATTGCCGATGTGTGTTATTTGTGCAGCAACTCTCAAATGAAGGTATGAAGCCATCAAAGCTGCAACGACACTTGGAGACTAATCATGGCCACTTGAAATATAAACCACTGGAATATTTTCAGACTTGTCTGCAGTCACTCCAAGGCCAACAGACAATGATGAGGAAATCAGTGAAAGTTGGAGAGCTCGCTTTGAAAGCCTCCTATCAAGTTGCTCTTCGCATCGCTCAATGTAAAAAAAAGGTATACAATTGCGGAAGATTTGATATTGCCTGCGGCCAGTGATATGTGCAAGACCATGTTTGGTAATGATGAATATGCCAAAAATCTGATGACTATCCCGTTATCAGACACAACGATTGCTCGGCGAGTTTGCGAAATGGCATCTGATGTGAGGGAGCAGTTAATTGAGAAGCTGAAATCGGCGGACGCCTTTCATTACAGTTGGATGAGTCTGTGGACGTGTCGAAAGACGCACAGCTCTTGTGATTTGTGCGTTTTGTTGACCAAAACGAAATGTGTGAGGAGTTTTTGTTTTGTAAGAAGCTCCCTGAGCGCACAACAAGTTCTGAAATTTTGAAACTGATTGATGACTTTTTCAGAGCAAATGAGATAAGCTGGGCAAAGTGTGTTGCGGTGTTATCTGACGGTGTGCGCGCTATGACTGGTCAGAAAAGTGGACTGATGGTGCTTATCAAAAAAGTTGCCCCAAAAGTTATGTGGATTCACTGCATGTTACACAGAGAATCTCTCGCTGCCAAAGAAATGAGTGCTGACTTTGCTCAAGTTATGGACACTGTTGTGAAGACTGTCAATGTGGTTAAGAAGAGTTCCTTGCAAACGCGCCTCTTTGCTGCGCTCTGCGACGCTACGGAAGAGGGTCACAATGCGCTCCTGTACCATTCTGAGATCAGATGGCTTTCTCGTGGATCAGTATTGGCCCGCTATTTGCACAGCTATTCACGAGTTTCTAGCTGGTCAAAACCGCACGGCGCTAGCTGCACATTTCAATGACAATGTCTGGCTCACTAAAATGGCATATCTTGTGGATATTTTCTCAAGAGTTTAACAAACTGAACAGTTCCATGCAGGGCCGTAATACACATGCCATTCAGCTGTATGACAAGATGGAAAGCTTTCTGAAGAAAACAACGAGATGGAGAGAGTGAATCAGGGAAGGTAACTTTTCTATGCTTCCATCAGTTGGAGGAGTTGGCTGATTCTGCAGTGCTTTCGCCTGACGTGAAACACGCAATTATTGGACACTTGGAATTTGGAAAGTACTTTTCTGAGGCTGAGTCCTGGAGAAGGGACAAGATATGGATACCGTTTCCATTCAAAGACAAAGCATATGACAGCTCAAACTTGACAGCCTCTGAGGAAGATCAGCTGATAGAACTGTCCACAGACAGCACGCACAAGAATGTGTATGAGTCAAGGCCTCTCATTCAGTTCTGGATTTATTACCAGAAAGACTTCCCCCAGCTCACTGCAAAGACAATGCTGAGCCTTTTGCCTTTTGCAACAACATATCTTTGTGAAAGTGGATTTTCCTCCCTCACCTACCTGAAGAGCAAATACCGGTCCAGACTGCAGCCTGAGGATGACATGGTGCTGTGCCTGACAACCTCCATCTCCCCCAGAATAGACAAGCTGTGTGCTACCCACCAGGGCCAGTCATCTCACTAAGGTAGGCCTTAGTGTAAGTTTCATCAAACATAAACATAATAATTTAGTATATAAACAGGTTAAAAAAGGGATTACAATTATGTTATTATATGGCCAATAATAAAAACCAATAATAGTTCTGTATAACTGAGTACAAAATAGGTTAAAAGAGGTGATAAATATGTTAGTCAGTTACTGTTAGTGTATGGCCAGGCTTAAAACGCAACAACTTGTTTTCTTTTTTTTTATCTGGGGGTCCCTGTTCTATTTCTCTATTGGCCAAGGGGTCCCTGGGCTGAAAAAGGTTGAAGACCCCTGGTCTAGAATGTCATTGTATGATGTAGCATTGAGATTTCCCTTCACTGGAACAAAGAGTTCTAGCACGAACCATGAAAAACAGACCCAGACCATTGTTCCTCCTCCACCAAAATGTACAGTTGGTTCTCCTGGCATCCGCCAAACACAGATTAGTCCGTCGGACTGCCAGATGGTGAAGCGTGATTCTTCACTCCAGAGAACGCTTTTCCACTGCTTCAGAGTCCAATGGCGGCGAGCTTTATTCCACTCCAGCCAACGCTTAGACTTGCGCATGTTGATCTTAGGCTTGTGTGTGGCTGCTCGGCCATGAAAACCCATTTCATGAAGCTCCACACGAACAGTTCTTGTGCTGACGTTGCTTCCAGAGGCAGTTCGGAACTCGATAGTCAGTGTTGCAACCGAGGACAGACGATTTCTATGCACTACAAGCTTCAGCACTCAGCGGTTCCATTCTGTGAGCTTGTGTGGCCTACCACTTCGCAGCTGAACCATTGTTGCTTCTAGAGGAGGAGGAGTACAGGAGCACAATCAGTGACTTTGTGTTGTGGTGTGAGCAGAACCACCTTCAGCTCAACATCAGCAAAACAAAGGAGATGGTGGTGGACTTCAGGAGAACCAAGGCACAACTGACTGCAGTCCCGATACATGGATGTGGAAATGGTTGGGTCATACAAGTTCCTGGGAGTCCATATGGACAACAGGCTGGAATGGGCTGGTAACACCGGGGCCCTGTACAAAAAGGGCCAGAGCCGACTCTACTTTCTGAGGAGGCTCAGGTCCTTCAACGTGTGCAGTAAACTACTGCATACCTTCTACCTTCTACCAGTCTGTGGCCAGTGCCATCTTTTTTGCAGTGGTGTGCTGGGGAGCCATCGACCTGTATAGTATAGTTAACCATCAAACATCCACCAATGTATAGTGTACATATTCAGCCAACCACCCATACTATGCAATGTCTTTTTATAGCTTTTTTGCACTCCAGATATCTTGTATTTCTATACTTTTTCATACTGTCGCTCTATGTATCATCTATCTATCTAGACGTTACCACTTCACAATAACAGCACTTACAGTTGACCGGGGCAACTCTAGAAGGGCAGAAATTTGACGAACTGACTTGTTGGATAGGTGGCATCCTATGGCGGTTCCACACTGAAAGGCCATTCTACTGCCATTGTTTGTCTATGGAGATTGCATGGCTGTTTGCTCGATTCAATCACCTGTCAGCAACGGGTGTGGCTGAAATAGCCAAATCCACTAATTTTCCACATGCAATATATATACAAAAGTATCTGACCAACAGATTCATATCTGTATACCTAGTCATGTGAAATCCATGGATTAGGGCCTAATGATAACTTTGTCTTATCATTAAAGTGGTGACTGCTGTTTATCGAATAAATACATACTAGTCTAATTATGGGATTTAAATTAATCCTTCAATAATTATCTCATTAGGATTCCAGGGGCTCCACGGAGAGAAAGGTATTCTACTGAGTTGCTACTCTCTGAATTTAACTCAAATGTTTGTCCCATCTTCAAATATATAGCAGCCCTTATTTAATGAATGTTGCCTCATCAGTCTCGTCCTAGAACGGCCATGAGTCCGTCAATCTGCGTAAACTGATCCTTCCGTATACACAAATTGGTTTAATGATTTATTTACTAACTAAATGATAATACAGGATACACAGTAATGGTTATAGAAAATTGGTTCTAATACAATGCACTTAATAGGATAACAGGTCCCTAGCGGATCTGCTCAATATTACACAGGCTACACCCGATGGAGATTGAGAGAGAAACACAATTGTTGGACCTTATATAGACAGGTGTGTGCCTTTCCAAATCATGTCCAATCAATTGAATGTACAGTATATCATGTGTATCCCGTATATATGACTAATAAAACTACAGCAGTAGTTACAGTGGGGAGAACAAGTATTTGATATACTGCCGATTTTGCAGGTTTTCCTACTTACAAAGCATGTAGAGGTCTGTAATTTTTATCATAGGTACTCTTCAACTGTGAGTGACGGAATCTAAAACAAAAATTCAGAAAATCACATTGTATGACCGAGGGAGATTGACCATCATCTTGAACTTCTTCCATTTTCTAATAATTGCGTCAACAGTTGTTGCCTTCTCACCAAGCTGCTTGCCTATTGTCCTGTAGCCCATCCCAGCCTTGTGCAGGTCTACAATTTTATCCTTGATGTCCTTACACAGCTCTCTGGTCTTGGCCATTGTGGCGAGGTTGGAGTCTGTTTGATTGAGTGTGTGGACAGGTGTCTTTTATACAGGTAACGAGTTCAAACAGGTGCAGTTAATACAGGAAATGAGTGGAGAACAGGAGGGCTTCTTAAAGAAAAACTAACAGGTCTGTGAGAGCCGGAATTCTTACTGGTTGGTAGGTGATCAAATACTTATGTCATGCAATAAAATGCAAATTAATTATTTAAAAATCATACAATGTGATTTTCTGGATTTTTGTTTTAGATTCCGTCTCTCACAGTTGAAGTGTACCTATGATACACATTACAGACCTCTACATGCTTTGTAAGTAGGAAAACCTGCAAAATCGGCAGTGTATCAAATACTTGTTCTCCCCACTGTATATAGGATGAGCCTTGACTATAATACAGTATATTTCTACAATCAGGAGCAAGTGATTCACTGTGCACATGCTCAGTTTAGTCCTGAACCCTCATGTGAAAAAGAAAGTCCCTGTGATAAACTCTGCTGATTCTTTTGACAGAAATCTGATTTTGAGGTAAAAAAAAAACTAAATATATTGACCAAACGTATTTTAGCGATGGCATCAACTGCTTTGTAGAGTGATGGTGTGAGGATGGTGAGCACAAAAAGGAGGAGGTTGAACAAAAAGGGAAAAAAAGTTGAATAATATATGTAATATATTTAACAATAATCCACATGCACAATACAGGGAGGGGAACATATATACAGTCATGTGAAAGAGTAAGTACACCCCCTGGAAAGTTCTTTTTTTTTATTACATATTTGGACAGTTGGATATGTAATCTTCACTTCAACACTATTGACAGATAAAGGTTACCCAATTTAACAAATCACACACAAAAAATTTTAAGCAATTAAAATAAACAAAAATGCCTTTTCCTTATGGGGAAAAAGTTAGTCCGCCTGTCCGTTGGTACTGGGGATGGTACTTGGATGTGAGGCTGACCGTGACCCCCAGACGGGACAGGAATGCCCTCCAGACCCGAGATGTAAATTGGGGACCACGGTCAGACACGATATCCTCCGGAACTCCATACAGCCAGAAGACCTGCTGGAATATGACCTGGAATATGACCTGGAAAGCAGAGGGCAGCCCAGCGAGAGGGAACAAACAAACCATCTTGGAAAGACGGTAAACGACCACCAGGATGGTCGTATGTCCCTCCAACCGGGGCAAATCAGTGACAAAGTCTATTGCTAGATATGACCAAGGCCGCTGAGGTACCGGCAAGGGGTGGAGCTTACCCACGGGAGTCTGTCTTGACGCCTTCGACTGTGCGCAGATGGAGCAAGACTGGACGTAGTAGCGCACAGTCCTCCCCATGCCAGGCCACCAGTACTTCGCCCAGAGCGGGTGTCTCGTTGCCGGGGATTAGTGCGCCCAGGTCAACAGCCTTCCTCGCACCCTCTGTGGCATGTAGGTCTTACCCAGGGGGCACGTTGCTGGTGGAGGATCCCTTCTCCCCACCCGAACAATCTCTGCGTCAATATCCCATGCGACAGGACCCACGACACATGCTGGTGTGAGGGCTTGGTTGTGGTAAGGCCTCTTACTCCCACCTAGGGGAGGAGAGAGGCACACAACCAAGCTCTCACACACTATTAGGGAGATTATCATCCCCAATCAGAGACAGCTGTATAGCGTTGTCTCTGATTGGGGATAGTATTTAGTCACCACACACAGCCACCTGTGTGTGGATCATTGTCTGTTCCTGCTTGTCTGCCTTATGTCATTCAGCAAAGTAAGTCACTGTGTTTTTGTTCGTTTTCACTCTCCTTTGTTATTTTCGTGCTTCGTGAGTACATCTCCGAAATAAAAAGGATGACACTTCACCAGCGCTCTGTATATCGTCCCTTATATACTACGCACCGTGACAGAATGATCCACCACCCTGGGACGCAACGGGGAATAACGTTAGGAGATATCCTCCTCGGTATGGGGAAAATTACCGAGGAGGAACACTCTTATTATCATGCGGTGGAGGAAGGCTGGGGTCCGGAGCAGCCGAGGCGCCGGAGACGGAGGACACGTCACCGGGCTAGAGTTGAGGACCAGCCTGGAGCCCAGAAAACCCCTCAAACTGATTTTGGGGGGGGGCTATGGGGGTGGTCGGGGATCGAGGGAGAAGAGCCCCGACCACTGCACTCGTGGGGGTTCCAGGAGGAGCCCCTACAGCCATGGGAGCAGGAGTACAGGGAGGAGTCGGAGGAAGACGACGACGATGTGCTTCTGTTCCCTCACTCGTGGGGGTTCCCGGAGGACCTCTCACAGGATGGGGATTGGCGGTGGAGTAGGCACGACAGGGACAGTCGTGCTCCAGCGCCAGTTCCCAGTCCGGTGCCTCCAGCGCCGGTCCAGAGTCGGAGGAGGAGGAGACCGACTCTGCGCACCAAACCATCGGTGCGCAACACTAGCCCGGTGCGTCCCGTACCAGCTAAACGCACCAACCCAACGGTGCGTTTCCCCAGCCCGGTACGGCCCGCGCCTGCTCCACGCACCAGCCAAATGGTGCGTTTCCCCAGCCCGGCGCGACCCGTGCCAGCTCCACGCACCAGCCCTATGGTGCGTTTCCCCAGCCCGGTACGGCCCGCGCCTGCTCCACGCACTAGCCAAACGGTGCGTTTCCCCAGCCCGGTGCGACTCGTGCCAGCCAGACGCACCAGCCCAACGGTGCGTTTCCCCAGCCCGGTACGGCCCGCGCCTGCTCCACGAACCAGCCCTATGGTGCGTGTCTACAGCCCGGTGCGACCTGTACCAGCTCAACGCACCAAACCAACGGTGCGTTTCCCCAGCCCGGTGCGACCCGTGCCAGCGCCGCGCATCAGACCAGTGGTGCGTTTCCCCAGTCCAGTACGCCCCGTGCCTACTCCTCGCACGGAGGCTACAGCGACGGTCGCCAGCACAGCTCTGTGGTTGGAGACCATCTCTGCGTCGGTGCCCAGAGTGGGCACGACGTTCAGTCACGCTGTGGAGCTGGAGCTCCATAGCGCGTCGGTGCCCAGTCTGGGGCCGACAGCCAGCCCAACCACAGGGCTGGATACCATTTCTGCGTCGGTGCCCAGGGTGGGCACGACGTTCAGTCCCGCTGTGGAGCAGGAGCTCCATAGCGCGTCGGTGCCCAGTCTGGGGCCGACAGCCAGCCCAACCAGAGGGCTGGAAACCATCTCTGCGTCGGTGCCCAGGGTGGGCACGACGTTCAGCCCCGCTGTGGAGCAGGAGCTCCATAGCGTGTCGGTGCCCAGTCTGGGGCCGACAGCCAGCCCCACCAGAGGGCTGGAAACCATCTCTGCGTCGGTGCCCAGGGTGGGCACGACGTTCAGCCCCGCTGTGGAGCAGGAGCTCCATAGCGTGTCGGTGCCCAGTCTGGGGCCGACAGCCAGCCCCACCAGAGGGCTGGGAACCATCTCTGCGTCGGTGCCCAGGGTGGGCACGATGTTCAGTCCCGCTGTGGAGCAGGAGCTCCATAGCGTGTCGGTGCCCAGTCTGGGGCCGACAGCCAGACCAGCTGCAGGGCTGAAGACCACCTCTGCGTCGGTGCCCAGGGTGGGCACGGCATCCAGCCTGAGGTCT
The DNA here is from genome assembly GCA_023634145.1 of Thymallus thymallus. NCBI lineage: Eukaryota > Metazoa > Chordata > Actinopteri > Salmoniformes > Salmonidae > Thymallus > Thymallus thymallus. The sequence continues at coordinate 24,246,949 of CM042421.1, read as the reverse complement.
CCGGAGAAGGTCAGCAGCCCGAGGCCTCCTGTGACGGTCAGCAGCCTGAGGTCTCCTGTAAAGGTCAGCAGCCTGAGGCCTCCTGTGAAGGTCAGCAGCCCGAGACCTCCGGAGAAGGTCAGCAGCCCGAGACCTCCGGAGAAGGTCAGCAGCCCGAGGCCTCCTGTGAAGGTCAGCACCCCGAGGCCTCCGGTGAAGGTCAGCAGCCCGAGACCTCCGGAGAAGGTCAGCAGCCCGAGACCCCCAGAGAAGGTCAACAGCCCGAGGCCTCCAGAGAAGGTCAGCAGCCCGAGGCCTCCAGTGAAGGTCAGCAGCCCGAGGCCTCCAGTGAAGGTCAGCAGCCCGAGGCCTCCAGTGAAGGTCAGCAGCCCGAGGCCTCCAGTGAAGGTCAGCAGCCCGAGGCCTCCAGTGAAGGTCAGCAGCCCGAGGCCTCCAGTGAAGGTCAGCAGCCCGAGGCCTCCAGTGAAGGTCAGCAGCCCGAGGCCTCCAGCGAAGGTCAGCAGCCCGAGGCCTCCAGCGAAGGTCAGCAGCCCGAGGCCTCCAGCGAAGGTCAGCGTCCCGCCACCTCCAGCGAAGGTCAGCGCCCCGCCACCTCCAGCGAAGGTCAGCGCCCCGCCACCTCCAGCGAAGGTCAGCGCCCCGCCACCTCCAGCGAAGGTCAGCGCCCCGCCACCTCCAGCGAAGGTCAGCGCCCCGCCACCTCCAGCGAAGGTCAGCGTTCCGCCACCTCCAGCGAAGGTCAGCGTTCCGCCACCTCCAGCGAAGGTCAGCAGCCCGGAGCCTCCAGCCACAGCTCAAGGCCTGGAGCCTCCTCCACCGGTGCCCAGTCCGGGGCCGGTCGTCTACGTCGATCCAGTGACGGAGCAGTCCGCTCCACCGGTGCCCAGTCCGGGGCCGGTCGTCGGCGTCGCTCCAGTGCCGGAGCAGTCCGCTCCACCGGTGCCCAGTCCGGGGCCGGTCGTCTACGTCGCTCCAGGGAAGGAGCAGTCCGCTCCACCGGTGCCCAGTCCGGGGCCGGTTGTCAGCCCCTCTCCAGGGTCGAGGGCTCCCACACCAGGGTGCAGACAGGACTTGGTGGAAGGCGGGAGTACTGAGGGGGGAACCATCGCGCCGGGGTCCGGACCGGACCGGGCGTGCAACGGAGAGGTAGGAGAGAAGCTACTCTCACAGCCTGTGCCACGCCCGGAACCGGAACCGGAGCCCCCACCAGCAACCACCTCAGTACCCCGCCATGTCCCCCCTAGAGTTTTGGACATTTTTTCTTTCAGGAGAGGGGGGATTTTTTTGTGTGCGATCGGGAGTCCGCACCTTAGGGGGGGGGTACTGTGAGGGCTTGGTTGTGGTAAGGCCTCTTACTCCCACCTAGGGGAGGAGAGAGGCACACAACCAAGCTCTCACACACTATTAGGGAGATTATCATCCCCAATCAGAGACAGCTGTATAGCGTTGTCTCTGATTGGGGATAGTATTTAGTCACCACACACAGCCACCTGTGTGTGGATCATTGTCTGTTCCTGCTTGTCTGCCTTATGTCATTCAGCAAAGTAAGTCACTGTGTTTTTGTTCGTTTTCACTCTCCTTTGTTATTTTCGTGCTTCGTGAGTACATCTCCGAAATAAAAAGGATGACACTTCACCAGCGCTCTGTATATCGTCCCTTATATACTACGCACCGTGACAGCTGGGGGTAAGATGGAGACCATCGGAGCCTGTTCCACCCCCTGGTTGTGCATGCGGAAGAGTTCGCCGGGCACCATATCCCGGAACACTTCGTCCAAGTACGACTGGAATACCGCAGGCGTGTTGGCTAACCAGGTACTCGTAGTGGTCCGGCGTCGTGCTGAAAGCGGTCTTCCACTCATCTCCTTCCCGGATACTGTGCCCGCCGGAGCTTCTCTATGACCGGCGGGACAAGGGGCATTGGATACTGGAACTTCATTGAGACCCCGGTAACCAATGCATGGTCGAAGTCCCCCATCCTTCTTCGTGATGAAGAAAAAAGCTTGCTGAAGCAGGCGAGTTGGATCGGCGGATATATATCCCTGCTCCAGCAACTCCATGATATAGTTCTCCATCGCCGAAGACCTGGGCAGTCTTTCCCAATGGCAGCCATTGATGGTGAGGGTGAGTGGTCGAGTCACGTGGGTAATGGATCCAGTACCCACTGGTCGGCCGTTCAAAGCTTTTATGGGAAGTGAGGACCTCAGCCTGTGCACCAGCAATCGGCAAAAGCCACATTTATAGAAGATTGTAAGGGTCTCATGGGCCAAGACAAATTTATTATTCCATTTTGAGTCTCATAGCAAAGGGTCAATAAGGTATTTCTGTTTTCTATTTTTTATATATGTGCAAACATTTATAGAAACCTGTTTTTGCTTTGTCATTATGGGGTAATGTGTGTAGAATGATGAGGAACATGTTTTATTTAATCCATTTTAGAATAAGGCTGAATGTAACAAAATGTGGGAAAGGTCAAGGGGTCTGAATACTTTCTGAATGCACTGTATGTTAATTAAGTTATTTGCATGACAGTCACCAGCTGAAAAAATGTCATGACTGCCACAGTCCTAGGCATGGTGGCCATGGACAGTAATATAAAAAATAAGAACTGTGCCTTTCAGCTTCAGTTATGTCTTCCTGGTGCGGGGAGCCAGCACCTGAGTTTGGTGTGGCGCAGCCGTCACATGCTCAGCAACTTTCTCCTTCTCCTGGTCATAAAAACAAGGGGCCAGTTGCTCCTTCACGAGTGCCAGTCGGCGCTCAAAGCTCTCCTCCTCCTCTATCCTCCTGAGGAACGGGTCCGGCTGCGTCTCAGGGGGAGAGTCATCCAGGCTCTCCACCACTTCTCCTGTTCCTCCATGGCCAATCGAAAAATCCCTTGGGGGTCTTTCCGATTCTCCACCTCTTCCTCTAGACACCTGGTGGCTTGTCCCTCAGCCCCCACGATTGGGGAGACAGGAGCTTCTCTTCCTCCTCCTCATACTCCCTCTCCCATGGCTGCAGGAGGTCGGCCACGAGCCCCCACGAGTGTCGCTGCCTGGGCTCTTCCTCCCCTCCCATTGAGAGTCCCCAGATGCTCCCAACGACCAACGGCTGGGATTCTATCTGGGCTCTTCGAGGTGCTTGCCCTTTCAAACGCCGACGTTTAGCGCGTCGGCCTCGTCTCTGCCCGGACTCCTCATCTAGGACCGGGGCGATGGAGCGGAGGTACTCTAATTCGCGCCCAAACTCCGCTTGCATGAAGAGTTCCTCCTCTGACGCCTCTCTGTCTTTTGCCCCCAGGGTTGCAATGGCTCTTCTCCCATCTCCCCCCCCTCCCCCCACATTGGTATTGGGGTTCCTCGGGGCTGGTGGATGGGCTTGCTCTAATTTGGGATCAACAAACTCAGTATAGAGTTCACTGGAACTCTCCTGTCAGGTTCTGACTGTGGCCTCTCGACTCTCATAGAGTCCAGAGGCCGGCTTTCAGTCAGAACCTGACAGTTTATCTGGCCTATGGTAGTGAAGGCCAATTTCAATATTTTATCTAATAACTTTTTCATATTTTTATTGATACCAAAAGCGGTCCTAAAATCCTAAATCAAAAAGCTAATAGTATGACCCTCTTAAAACAATTCCATATGTCAGTTTAGAACCTGGAGTACTCTAGAACTATCTCGACTGTCATATGCCCCATTCTGCCAGGTCCACTGAGCCCTCTGGATTGCAGTCTCTTTCATGTACTCAGCAACCTGGTTTGCCAGCCAGATGTTGTTCAGCCACTTTTGGAGTACAACAGAGTCATTTTAACAATCGATTTTCAAAATACACAAGAAATATTTCAACATTGGCAAGACCCGGCTACTGGTCTAGGTGTGTTGCTGTCCTGTCATGTCTCTGACTATCATTAAGGGTTAAGACTGTTATATTATCAAATCGATTCTCTATTATTGTGAGGGTTTGGCTGTGGTTAGACCTTACTCCCAATAAGGGGAGTGGTAGAACCACAGTCGAGCCCTCACACCCTAACTAGGGGAGGTAATGATCCTCAATCAGAGACAGCTGTACAGGGTTGTCTCTGATTGGGGATTGCATTTAGGCACCACTCTCAGCCACCTGTGTGTGGGTCATTGTTAGATGTTTTTGTGTCGAATGTCATCAATGTAAGTAGTGTTCCCGTTTTTCTGTACGTTGTTGTTTATGTAGTTCACATTGAGTATCTTTATTATTAAATACAATGTCGAACTATCACTGCGCTGCGCCTTGGTCTATTCCTACACCCGATCGTGACAGAATGACCGACCAAAACGAGACCAAGGGACGCAGCGGAAAGAACAAGCGACGGACAAGAAAACAGCCTGGAGCCCAGAAACCCCAAACAGTTTTTTGGGGGGGGGCTATGGGGGTGGTCGGGGGTGGACGGTGAAGAGCCCCGGCCACTACACTCGTGGGGGATCCTGGAGGAGCCCCTACAGCCATGGGAGCAGAGGTACGAAGAGGAGTCGGAGGGAGACGACGACTATGTGCCTTTGTTCCCTCACTCGTGGGGGCTCCCGGAGGAGTCCTCACAGGAAGGGGATTGGCGATGGAAAGAAGATCGGGGCAGTAGCAGCACTCCTACGCCAGTTCCCAACCCGGTGCCTCCAGCGCTGGCCCACAGCCCGGCACGATCCGTGCCGACTTTGCGCACCACACCATCAGTGCGCAGCCAAAGCACGGAGAGGCTGGAGGAAAAGGATCGCCCACCACTTCGTCTGCCAACGATCCAAGATCGAGAAAAACCTGAGGGTTTTTTTGACCGCCCGAAGGAGGAACAGATAAGGTGGTGGAGAGCTTGGGTGGCTCTTCCATTGGAGCAGCATACTGACCCGCTGCTAATAGAGATAGAGGAGGAGGAGGACTTCGGGCGCCGATACGCTCTAGTTAACAGGCTGATGGATATGCGGGAGCGGGCTTCTGAGCCAGCGAAGGTCAGCAGCCCTGAGCCCCCAGCCAAGGTCATCAGCCCTGAGCCTCCAGCCAAGGTCATCAGCCCTGAGCCTCCAGCCAAGGTCAGCAGCCCTGAGCCTCCAGCCAAGGTCAGCAGCCCTGAGCCTCCTGCGAAGGTCAGCAGCCCTGAGCCTCCAGCCAAGGTCAGCAGCCCTGAGCCTCCTGCGAAGGTCAGCAGCCCTGAGCCTCCTGCGAAGGTCAGCAGCCCTGAGCCTCCTGCGAAGGTCAGCAGCCCTGAGCCTCCTGCGAAGGTCAGCAGCCCTGAGCCTCCTGCGAAGGTCAGCAGCCCTGAGCCTCCGGCGAAGGTCAGCAACTCTGAGCCTCCGGCGAAGGTCAGCAACTCTGAGCCTCCGGCGAAGGTCCGCATCCAGGAGCCTCCAGCGAAGGTCCGCATCCCGGAGCCTCCAGCGAAGGTCCGCATCCCGGAGCCACCAGCGAAGGTCCGCATCCCGGAGCCTCCAGCGAAGGTCCGCATCCCGGAGCCTCCAGCGAAGGTCCGCATCCCGGTGCCTCCAGCAAAGGTCCGCAACTCTGAGCCTCCAGCGAAGGTCAGAAACTCTGAGCCTCCAGCGAAGGTACGCCGCCCTGAACCTCCAGCGGAGCCCAATCCGGGTCCAGCCGTCTGCCCAGCTCCTGTGCCGGAGCGGTCTGCTCCACCGGTGCCCAGTCCGGGGCCGGTCGTCTGCCCAGCTCCAGTGCCGGAGCGGTCCGCTCCACCGGTGCCCAGTCCGGGGCCGGTCGTCTGCCCAGCTCCAGTGCCGGAGCGGTCCGCTCCACCGGTGCCCAGTCCGGGGCCGGTCGTCTGCCCAGCTCCAGTGCCGGAGCGGTCCGCTCCACCGGTGCCCAGTCCGGGGCCGGTCGTCTGCCCAGCTCCAGAGCCGGAGCGACCTGCCACACCGGTGCCCAGTCCGGGTCCAGTTGTTTGTACCGCTCCAGGGTCGGGGTTTTCCACACCAGGGTCCAGACAGGACTTGGTGCTTCGCGGGAGAACGGAGGGGAAAATCACCGCGCTGGGGTCCGGACCGGATCGAGCGTGCAACGCTGAGGTAGGAAGGGAGCAACCTTCACTGCCTTCGTCACGTCCGAGGCCGAGTCCGGAGCCTCCACCAGCAAATGCCCCAGTACTCCGCCCTTTTCCCCCTAGTTTAGTTTATGATTTTTTTTTGGAGAGGGGGGGATTATTTTGCGGTCGGGAGTCCGCACCTTAGGGGGGGGGTACTGTGAGGGTTTGGCTGTGGTTAGACCTTACTCCCAATAAAGGGAGTGGTAGAAGTCCTCACACCCTAACTAGGGGAGGTAATGATCCTCAATCAGAGACAGCTGTACAGGGTTGTCTCTGATTGGGGATTGCATTTAGGCACCACTCTCAGCCACCTGTGTGTGGGTCATTGTTAGATGTTTTTGTGTCGAATGTCATCGATGTAAGTAGTGTTCCCGTTTTTCTGTACGTTGTTTATGTAGTTCACATTGAGTATCTTTATTATTAAATACAATGTCGAACTATCACTGCGCTGCCCCTTGGTCTATTCCTACACCCGATCGTGACAATTATGTGATTAAACTAATCACATACACATTATATTAACTAGGAAGTCGGGGCACCACAGGAATATGACGTTTACAGAGTTATAAATTCCCGAAAATAACTGATCTTGTGATAACAGTCGCTTCTTAATGAATTCTATCAGTCTCATTCTGATTGTCTTAAAATCCTAGTCTGCACGAACCCAGTCTTTAATATGAATTATCCATACACAAATTGGCTCAATTATTTATTTACTACCTAATTAAACAATTACAGAATATACAATACATACTAACATTATACAGTAAATACTGTCTCTAGTAGACTAAACAAACAGTTTGGTTATGACATGATAGATTCAGAGAGGAAAGGGGGGGAGAACGGGAGGAAGACTCTATCGGACATGGGAAGCTATGCTCACCTAAATACAAAATGCATATGAACTTTAACAACCGCCAGGTTCAGATAAAGGAGTGTAACTCGTATTTACGCATCGCGGACTTCACTCATTGACATGATGATGTAAGACACTGGTTTGCCCAGTCGAGGTCGCCATTGTCCTTTGTTGAGTCTTCCGGGTCGTTGTGGTGGTTAGAGGTTCACCTCACTTTGTAGATGCTTCTGTGTCGGTCAGAATTCTTACTATATTTGCGCACCTTTCCAGCTGCAGACTGTAATCCAGGACTCACTTCTTCTTTAGGTGATCAGTAGTTGAAATTCATCATTTTAACATGGGGAACTAGTCCAACTCGTTCTTTGGAATTGAAATTACTTTTGTCACAGGGGGCTTTTATTTAACTGTAGCAAAGGGGGTTGGTTCATCATTTCCAACCAATGTCTGTTCACTTGGGCGTGGCCACTGACTGGGCACGACTTACCATAAAACAAACCATTTTAATTTTAAAATACTAAATCACATTGTCATCTTTTCAAAAGTATTCTTATGCTTCGTTAAAAATGTTACACAACATTCAGATGCAAGCCTCATAATTGAGGAACCTGTGATGACAGAGTTAGGGTAATGTGGCTGTGCTGTCCCTCATGACGTCACCACGGTGACACAAAGTGGACAGGATAGTAGCTGGCTTCTCCACCGACCGTTTCCACATTCTCTAAATTAGGAATACTGTTTTATTTCTTCAATTCTGGGATGTAGTAGAATTGGGCAGGAGAGTACCTTTGTCTTACTGTGTCAGGCTCTGGCCATAGAGAAGCCCATTTGCTTCTCTATGTAGCCGTGGTCAGAGTCTGACAGTTCTATTCTTTCTGTTTCTGGTCGTGGTTTGTGTGGGATCCCTAATTAAAGGCAGCTGTAGCGCTTCGTCTCTAATTAGGGATCCTACATAGGTTTATATGTTTCCCACTGGGTTTGTGGGTCGTTATCGTTATATGTATATTTCGCAAGTCACGGTGACAGTAAGTGTGCACATTTGATACGTCCGTTCATTTCGTGTTGGTTTTTGTAACGTGACGTTTGTGCATCGTGTGTTTGTTTGTTTTTGTTAGTTTGCACATTTGTGTTGGTTTATACGTAGTATAAAATAAATGTCGAACTACTATCCCTGTGCTGCGCATTGGTCTCCCTATGCACCCTCTCGTGAAAGAACGACCCACCACAACGGGACATACTGTGACACTCTCTCTCCATACTGCATATTCAGGGGGAGAAGAGTCTCTGCAAGGAATTTATGACGTTGTTGTAAAGTCATATAACTGCCCGCTCCCTACTAACAGGACAGGACAGGGGGGGTTGTTCACATCTTCTGCTTAGCCGTTTCACCGAAAGGGCTAGCATCATGACAGTCCATAGTCCTATGTCTTCATGTGTGTGTCCCGACCTCCCCTCGTGTATAAAAAGGTAGCGTTTACATACTGTGTGTAAGGCTTTTATGTTCTTTAACTTTAGACAAGTCGTCCAAAAACATGAGCGTTTCCTGGTCCATCTCTTCCACTGCAAAAGAGAGGCTTAAAGGGTTTACTTAATCAGTTACAACTGCAATGCATTAAACTGAAATGTGTCTTCTGCATTTAATCCAACCCCTCTGAATTAGAAAGGTGAAATCAAATCGACATCCAGGTCTTTTGCACCAGGGGAGCAGTAGTTGTTGGTGGTTTTTCCACCTTGCTGTTTCTGGGATTTGAACCAGCAACCTATCAGTTACTGGCCCAACCCTCTTAACCGCTTGGCTTAACCGGTAGGGGGGAGATTGTAAGGGATTTCTAAATGAAATACTTTGAGGGAAGGGTTGATAAACAAGGTTGAGGTCATGAGGTTGAGGAAAGAGACAAATAAATAGTGAAAGGCCAACATTCAAACCGCTGAGCTGCCTGAGGGGAATCAGCCTGAGGGTTACCAGCTACAATTTCTCTGTAAACTACCTAATGCTGTTGTGCCCTTGAGCAAGGCACTTTACCCCTTCTCCCAGTCTGTGATGTGTGTGTTGTGTGTCAGGTTGGTCACTGTGACAGAATATCTGTACAAATTAAGCAAGTATGGTAAAATGAAGGCCAGACTAACTATGGTATCTGTGCATGTAATGTATCAGGTCTCAAAGGCTGCATGTGTCTAAGAGGCTCTGGTGAAGTTAAGTATTTCAAGTTTCCATTAAGGTTGTAGTATTGGTTATCAATGACCAGGTGGAATAAAAACTTTTTTTATTGAACCTTTATTTAACTGGTCAAGTCAGTTAAGAACAAATTCTTATAATGACGGCCTCCAAAACTGCTGGGATTAAAAATAAATAAATAAATAAAATATAAATATAGGACCAAACACACATCACGACAAGAGAGACAAAACAACACTACATAAAGAGAGACCTAAGACAACAACATAGCAAGGCAGCAACACATGACAACACAGCATGTTAGCAACACAACATGACAACACAGCATGGTAGCAACACAACATGGTAGCAGCACAAAACATGGTACAAACATTATTGGACACAGACAACAGCACAAAGTGCAAGAAGGTAGAGATGACAATACATTATGCAAAGCAGCCACAACTGTCAGTAAGAGTGTCCATGATTGAGTCTTTGAATGAAGAGATTGAGATAAAACTGTCCAGTTTGAGTGTTTGTTGCAGCACGCTCCAGTCGCTAGCTGCAGCGAACTGAAAAGACGAGCTACCCAGGGATGTGTGTGCTTTGGGGACCTTTAACAGAATGTGACTGGCAGAACGGGTGTTGTATATGGAGGATGAGGGCTGCAGTAGGTATCTCAGATAGGGGGGAGTGAGGCCTAAGAGGGTTTTATAAATAAGCATCAACCAGTGGGTCTTGTGACGGGTATACAGAGATGACTAGCTTACAGAGGAGCACAGAGCGCAGTGATGTGTCCTATAAGAAGCATTGGTGGCAAATCTGATGGCCGAATGGTAAAGAACATCTAGCAGCTCTAGAACACCCTTACCTGCCGATCTATAAATGATGTCTCCATAATCTAGCATGGGTAGGATGGTCATCTGAATCAGGGTTAGTTTGGCAGCTGGGGTGAAAGAGGAGCGATTACGATAGAGGAAACCAAGTCTAGATTTAACTTTAGCCTGCAGCTTTGATATGTGCTGAGAGAAGGAAAGTGTACCGTCTAGCCATACTCCCAAGTACTTGTATGATGTGACTACCTCAAACTCTAAACCTTCAGAGGTAGTATTCACACCTGTGGGGAGAGGGGCATTCTTCTTACCAAACCACATGACCTTTGTTTTGGAGGTGTTCAGAACAAGGTTAAGGGCAGAGAAAGCTTGTTGGACACTAAGAAAGCTTTATTGTAGAGCATTTAACACAAAATCCAGGGAGGGGCCAGTATAAGACTATATCATCTGCATATAAATGGATAAGAGATGTCCTGCTGCCTTCTTGATGCAAAGTGAGAAGAGCGTGGGGCCTAGGATTGAGCCTTGGGGTTCACCCTTGGTGACAGGCAGTGGCTGAGACAGTAGATTTTCTGACTTTTTGGCTAGGATGGAATGACCATCACATCATTTTGTTTTCAAGGTTTTCAGCCAAAACACCCTTAGTCTGTTGAAATAACGTTAGCTGTTTTCCGCACTAGAAATAGAGGAGTTGGCTGGGTCAAATATCCAACCTCAATAACCCAGCACCAACAACCCAACCCTGCTGTATTTACAGAAAACAACCTACCTATTGACCCAATGCCTGCAGCCCAGCAATTGGGTCATCCAAACAACCCAACATTATTAAGTGTAACTTACATCTCAAAGCCATTCATGCAAGAAGCCTTGACCTGTCTGGTGCACACATATTTCTCTGTCCTCAGATTGATTGAAGGCCTCAATATGTATTTTAGCCTTGAAACTGATTGCTTCTAGAAAGAGAAAAGGAACAACACATGATCAAAATGAGTTAACTGCTAGTTTAAAGCAATGAAATATCTAATTGTTACAAATAATTAATGTATTTGTATATTTTTTTTAATAATAAAATGCATTGAATATAAGACGATACAGTCATGTATCACAGACAGAGACTCTCCACTAGGCACCAAAACATTCAAAGGCCATTTTCTCAAAAGTGAGATTACAAGATTATCAACTTTCAAAGCAGAATTATTTTCCCACTGTTCATCAAGTGCAGTGTGTAATATACAATTCTGTAGCTCTGTGTCTCTGCTTTTATCCTATGTAAAAAAACACACATTTTCTACATAAGACCGAATCAAAGCGGTCGGTCACAAATATGGTGCCTAGCTAAGTAAGTTGTTTTTCCCGCAAGCCACCTTGCCAGCTAGCTAAATGTAGTTTATTTACTGAAACTCATATTATTTATTGCTGGCTGACATATTACTGTTTCACAGTGGGGGAAATACAATTATTTTTCTGATTGCTGGCTAACTAGCTAGATAAATTAGCTAAACAACTACCGGTAGCCATACCTATGACTAAAAATAGAAGAGGTTTAAAAATCTGAGATCTTTTGTATGTCGATTGTAAAACGTCTTCTCTTTTGGCTACTAAACAGCAAGCTACAACGTTACAATCAGCCACCTAAAGCCAGCAAACGTTAGCACATGACTGGAGTTGGCTACCTAGTTAGCCTGGCGCCTGCTACCCTGTTATGCGCCACACCTCATGTTTGTAACTTGTTAGCTAACATCTAACATCAGCAACTGTCAATCATTTTCTAGCTAAAATGACGTATTTACCTGCTTTGTTTACTATATCTGCATGAATATTGATAATTAAAATACTACAGTATATGCTTAACAATAGTAAGAGATTTTCATAAAACTTGTAATGCTGAGCTTCTGAGAAAGGACTTGTTTGTGTGCTATGAACTCACACCTCAGCATTTCCTATATTGTTGGGCTCTCAACCAATCACCTACGGGTGGTTTGTTGACCAGCTCCATTATTGCAATAATTAATTGATATTAAATAAAGATAATTGTTTGAAGAAATGACAAAGTCAGTCTCACTTGTTTAGAAATGCATTTCTATCTCACAAAATGATATGCATGACGCAAGATAGGATTCGAAACAGATGTATATAACAAGTACTGTATTGCAAGCTAGCTGGCTAAGTTTATTAGCAAACAGTGAGGAGAAACAATTATACAACAATTTACTATTGTAAATCTCTAAAACTGAAGCTGGTTTTACTATAAAAATATTTGCCTAAGCATACCTGATATACAGTACATGGCTGTATCTAGATGCTGTCTGCCGACCTAGGTACATTTGTATGGTCTGGTCACTGTGCAAAGGTTGAGGGTTATGCCATAATTCTTTCAATTAGGCTAGATATTGTTGTAAATGTAATCTCTGTGCCTGCGCACATGTATGCATGTTCAACTAGTCTACCATAATGTTGATGTTATGCTGGCACAGTTCAAGTGTCGTTCAAACTGTACAATAGAGTATAATGATTGAGTATATGATTGATTTTATCTTACAGACAATATTGTGCGGTGCCTGGGCTTCTTCTTGGAGTGAATTCTAGATACAGCAATATAATTCCTTTGCCTGTGTGTGCCATTGTAGGAGAACTGTATCCCTCTCGAGGGACTAGACATTATGCTGGATTTCAAGCAGATGACTTGAGGAGATGAATGGCAGTTTGATTATGACAATACTCCTCCTATAGCTTTACAACTTTATTGATTGATCATACTGTATTTTATTACTGTATGTTTCGTTATTTCATCGTGGCCACAGATAGTTACATCCGCCATCTTGTCTATTTCAAGTCTTCTCTCATTGACATGCAGCACTTTGGGGTGGACCCACCTGTCTCGATCAATGACAGAATCCTGGAAATAGACAAGTTGCCGGCCAAAATCTATGGGCAAATCACATTATCTGGTGTAACAATCTGTAGCTACAGTTCTCTGTATCTGTCTCTCTACACCTGAACTGTACTACACTATTCATAAAAACATTTTGTATGTTACTTTTAACATATAATGTTCTTGTTGAATGCACAGTTCTCTTGAGTTAGCATGAAATTGTGTACACTTCCCTGTATTTTAGATTTTGACAAATAAACATTCTCTGGATATCTGAATGTTTAACATCTGTTTGATACTACAGAGCCCTGTACAGCTTATATATTTAGAAGTCTGATAGAAAATATCCATGTTTATTTTATGGCCAGTCCTCTTCTGGCTGTGCCGGGTGGAGATTATAACAATTTATGGCCATTAAGGCCAGTTCTTTCTCCAAGATGTTCAAATGTTCATAGATGACCAGCAGTGTCAAATAATAATAAAAGTAGTTGTGGAGGTTGCAACAGGTAAATACATCAGGAGGGAATGTCACTTGGTTTTTCAGTGCAATAGAGCGAGAGCGAGGTGAAAACAGCAGGTCTGGGACAGGGTGGCACGTCCAATGAACAGGTTAGGGTTCCATAACCGCAGGCAGAGGAGTTGAAACCGGTGCAGCAGCACGACCAGGTGGACTGGGGACAGCTAGGAGTCATCAGGACAGGTGGTCCTGAAGCATGGTCCTCCGGGTAGGCTCAGGTCCTCTGGGAGAGGAGGACCTGAGCCTAAAATGATCAGACAAACTATTTCCCAAGCATTCAAGCTCCGCACCAAATCAACTCTTAAAATGTTTTCATCTGCATTAACAAGATTTCATCACGACACAAAAAATATTAATAAAAAATGTAAAAACACCTAATCACCCACACACTCTTTAAAAAAACAATTGCACTCTCTGCAAAGTAAGATTTCAAATGGGACAGAAATTGTTTCCCTTACAGCCCATCTTCTTCAGGTTGACCAGCAAGAACAGATGGTGAATTATTAGAATGAGCACGTTTATATTTAACTAGTAAGATAAGTGTTGATTGGAAAATATGAAAATACTTCCTCTCCAGCCAGCCAAAGTGGGCCCGCTGTCTAAACTCCAGACTGATCACCACATCCCTCAAGGATTTAAATGTTAAGGTAGGCAACATCTCTGTCTGAGAGGATAACCTCTAGACAAACCTCCTCCAAAACACTTATTGGCATCTGAAGGTCAAATTACATACAGTGGGGAGAACAAGTATTTGATACACTGCCGATTTTGCAGGTTTTCCTTCATACAAAGCATGTAGAGGTCTGTAATTTTTATCATAGGTACACTTCAACTGTGAGAGACGGAATCTAAAACAAAAATCCAGAAAATCACATTGTATGATTTTTAAATAATTTATTTGCATTTTATTGCATGACATAAGTATTTGATCACCTACCAACCAGTAAGAATTCCGGCTCTCACAGACCTGTTAGTTTTTCTTTAAGAAGACCTCCTGTTCTCCACTCATTACCTGTATTAACTGCACCTGTTTGAACTCGTTACCTGTATAAAAGACACCTGTCCACACACTCAATCAAACAGACTCCAACCTCTCCACAATGGCCAAGACCAGAGAGCTGTGTAAGGACATCAGGGATAAAATTGTAGACCTGCACAAGGCTGGGATGGGCTACAGGACAATAGGCAAGCAGATTGGTGAGAAGGCAACAACTGTTGGCGCAATTATTAGAAAATGGAAGAAGTTCAAGATGACGGTCAATCTCCCTCGGTCTGGGGCACCATGCAAGATCTCACCTCGTGGGGTATCAATGATCATGAGGAAGGTGAGGGATCAGCCCAGAACTACACGGCAGGACCTGGTCAATGACCTGAAGAGAGCTGGGACCACAGTCTCAAAGAAAACCATTAGTAACACACTACGCCGTCATGGATTAAAATCCTGCAGTGCACGCAAGGTCCCCCTGCTCAAGCCAGCGCATGTCCAGGCCCATCTGAAGTTTGCCAATGACCATCTGGATGATCCAGAGGAGGAATGGGAGAAGGTCATGTGGTCTGATGAGACAAAAATAGAGCTTTTTGGTCTAAACTCCACTCGCCGTGTTTGGAGGAAGAAGAAGGATGAGTACAACCCCAAGAACACCATCCCAACCGTGAAGCATGGAGGTGGAAACATCATTCTTTGTGGATAATGTTCTGCAAAGGGGACAGGACGACTGCACCGTATTGAGGGGAGGATGGATGGGGCCATGTATCGCGAGATCTTGGCCAACAACCTCCTTCCCTCAGTAAGAGCATTGAAGATGGGTCGTGGCTGGGTCTTCCAGCATGACAACGACCCGAAACACACAGCCAGGGCAACTAAGGAGTGGCTCCGTAAGAAGCATCGCAAGGTCCTGGAGTGGCCTAGCCAGTCTCCAGACCTGAACCCAATAGAAAATCTTTGGAGGGAGCTGAAAGTCTGTATTGCCCAGCGACAGACCCGAATCCTGAAGGATCTGGATGGAGGAGTGGGCCATAATCCCTGCTGCAGTGTGTGCAAACCTGGTCAAGAACTACAGGAAACGTATGATCTCTGTAATTGCAAACAAAGGTTTCTGTACCAAATATTAAGTTCTGCTTTTCTGATGTATCAAATACTTATGTCATGCAATAAAATGCAAATTAATTACTTAAAAATCATGTGATTTTCTGGATTTTTGTTTTAGATTCCGTCACTCACAGTTGTAGAGTACCTATGATACAAATTACAGACTTCTACATGCTTTGTAAGTGGGAAAACCTGCAAAATCTGCAGTGTATCAAATACTTGTTCTCCCCACTGTATTTGTTAGTTGTCACCAATGGACAAATCATACATGTTTGTACATACAATTGTTCAACTACTTTTCTAAGTTTACCTGTAAAAGCAGGGCAGTGTCTGGATCTTTTTGGAACAGATTGACAAAGTAAGATTAAATAATCATAATTCATATTTCCACAAAACTGCAAACATGCTCAATGACACATTTACAACATACAGTGCAATGCTCAGTAGCACTGTATGCACCGATGGTGACTCTTCAAATATGTTCCAAGGACTCAGGACTTCTCTCAAGCTTGTCGGGCTTCTCCTCTGTCTTCTTCTTGGCGTATGTATGCTCCTTTGAAATGTATGATTCCGTTTGTAAAATGTAGGACAGCATTGAACTTATATTTCCAATATACTATAGTGTAAAACCTTTGAAAAGTACACTTGACATTATGTTTTTTTTTCAAGATGAGTTATTCATTCATAATTTCACAATATCATGAATTGACCCTTACTTGAGTGACTTGGTAATGTCTCAGTTTCCTAGGAATGCTGTAAACAGGCTGGAGATCCCCCATCATCACAGCCTTTCCTATGTCCGTCCAGTGGGAAAACTTTCTACCATGCCTGCACATGTTCAAAAAATATATTTTTCACTGTGAACAATTACCATTTAGAATAATCCACAACCACATTGTTGTATAAAACCAAATAAAATACTGTACCCTTCCAGCCCCAGGTTGTCCATAAGGACAACACACCAACACATTCAGAGTTCAGCCATGTCAAGCTGAAGTACAATAATACAATGAATAACTTTCCTATTGTATGTATTTCCTATTCAACAAAACTGTATGAATAAGGCTTGAAATGACTTATATCCTTTCTAAATATAGTATAATCAAATTATAAAACAACTAACCATAAGACCTTCCTTATAACTAATAATACACTTAAGTTCAAAAACTTCTGCCCCCACCGCTGTGAATGTCTCACAGAGCTCTGGCTTTCTGAACTCGTTAAGAACTCGCCTTTCATCTCATATTCATCTTGTCCATCTATGATAAACAGAAAGTGTTTTTTGTTTAAAATCTATAAATAATTTTAGATTAACGGCTATAAATCGATCTCTGAATGTGCTACAGCAACGAAATCACTCTGCTGCTGCGCTAGCATGTAAGAAGTCCAGGCATACGTTGTTAGTGGCTGTGATCTAGGGTTCAGCCAGGAGTTGATGGACAGTTGGAAGAGTGAATTAAATGGTAGGAGGGACATCCCAGATTCAAGTGGTGTTCAGATTTCGCATCCCACTTCACACAGGCAAAAGAGACATCTGTGTCTTTGAAATTCAGGGATACTGCTCAAAGCAAGCAATTTAAAAGCGAAAATGACGGTCGGAACCAGTACCAAATCCAAGCAGGTCTCCAAAACAGGGGACTTTACATCTAAGTGATTTTAAGGTGCCAAACTTAATATGGTTCATCATCATGATGTCTTTGCTTAACCTGAAAAGTTTCAAGTTGATAGGCCATTGTGGAGTGGATTTGCAAAATCCAATTTCCTGATTACCATCTCTTAAACAATCCCTTAGCTTTTTTCACTATAGGCCAATCGGTGCCATTATTTTTACCAAGTTACTCATGTGCCAAATTAGAAAAAAGTTAACAATCTATATTTGAGTTATTTGACATAATGTGAATTCAGAGAATAACACTAGGTTTCACAGCTTCACTTTGAACCCCTAAATATGAAAATGAACACTTGCAAAGCATGCTGGGTATTATTCTAATGAGATCCATACACGAAACAAGTGTGCTTTGCAATTCGTAATTTTTATATTTACATTTAAATGTTGGCCATTTATCAGGGCATTGATTAAAGATAGATAAACAACAACATATCACAGTTATAGCAAGTAAAACAACTAAGGTAGATAAACAACAACATATCACAGTCCTAGCAAGTAAAACAACTAAGGTAGATAAACAACAACAAATCACAGTCATAGCAAGTAAAATAACTAAGGTAGATAAACAACAACATATCACAGTCATAGCAAGAAAAACAACTAAGGTAGATAAACAACAACATATAACAGTCATAGCAAGTAAAACAACTAAGGTAGATAAACAACAACATATCACAGTTATAGTAAGTAAAACAACTAAGGTAGATAAACAACAACATATCACAGTCATAGCAAGTATAACAACTAAGGTAGATCAACAACAACATATCACAGTCATAGCAAGTAAAACAACTAAGGTAGATAAACAACAACTTATCACAGTCATAGTAAGTAAAACAACTAAGGTTGATAAACAACAACTTATCACAGTCATAGCAAGTAAAACAGCAACATATCACAGTCATAGCAAGTAAAAAAACTAAAGTAGATAAACAACAACATATCACAGCCATAGCAAGTAAAACAACTAAGGTAGATAAACAACAACATATCACAGTCATAGCAAGTTAAACAACTAAGGTAGATAAACAACAGCATATCACAGTCATAGCAAGTAAAACAACTAAGGTAGATAAACAACAACATATCACAGTCATAGCAAGTAAAACAACTAAGGTAGATAAACAACAACATATCACAGTCATAGCAAGTAAAACAACTAACGTAGATAAACAACAACATATCACAGTCATAGCAAGTAAAACAACTAAGGTAGATAAACAACAACATATCACAGTCATAGCAAGTAAAACAACTAAGGTAGATAAACAACAAAATATCACAGTTATAGCAAGTAAAACAACTAAGGTAGATAAACAACAACATATCACAGTCATAGCAAGTAAAACAACTAAGGTAGATAAACAACAACATATCACAGTCATAGCAAGTAAAACAACTAAGGTAGATAAACAACAACATATCACAGTCATAGCAAGTAAAACAACTAAGGTAGATAAACAACAACATATCACAGTCATAGCAAGTAAAACAACTAAGGTAGATAAACAACAACATATCACAGTCATAGTAAGTAAAACAACTAAGATAGATAAACAACAACATATCACAGTTATAGCAAGTAAAACAACTAAGGTAGATAAACAACAACATATCACAGTCATAGCAAGTAAAACAACTAAGGTAGATAAACAACAACATATCACAGTCATAGCAAGTAAAACAACTAAGGTAGATAAACAACAACATATCACAGTCATAGAAAGTAAAACAACTAAGGTAGATAAACAACAACATATCACAGTCATAGTAAGTAAAACAAATAAGGTAGATAAACAACAACATATCACAGTCATAGCAAGTAAAACAACTAAGGTAGATAAACAACAACATATCACAGTCATAGCAAGTAAAACAACTAAGGTAGATAAACAACAACATATCACAGTCATAGCAAGTATAACAACTAAGGTAGATCAACAACAACATATCACAGTCATAGCAAGTAAAACAACTAAGGTAGACAAACAACAGCATATCATAGTCATAGCAAGTAAAACAACTAAGGTAGATAAACAACAACATATCACAGTTATAGTAAGTAAAACAACTAAGGTAGATAAACAACAACATATCACAGTCATAGCAAGTAAAACAACTAAGGTAGATAAACAACAACTTATCACAATCATAGCAAGTACCGTGACTACCTAACCGGTAGGCCACAATTTGTGCGACTACAGAGCTGTGTGTCAGAACGGGCAGTTAGCAACACAGGGGCCCCCCACGGAACGGTCCTGTCCCCCTTCCTGTTCACCCTCTACACCTCAGACTTCAGATATAACTCTGAAACATGCCACCTACAGAAGTTCTCGGATGACTCTGCTATTGTAGGGTGCATCAGGGGTGGGTGAGTACAGGAGCACAATCAGTGACTTTGTGTTGTGGTGTGAGCAGAACCACCTTCAGCTCAACATCAGCAAAACAAAGGAGATGGTGGTGGACTTCAGGGGAACCAAGGCACAACTGACTGCAGTCCCTATACAGGGGATGGATTTGGAAATGGTTGGGTCATACAAGTTCCTGGGAGTCCATATGGACAACACGCTGGAATGGGCTGGTAACACCGGGGCCCTTACAAAAAGGGCCAGAGCCGACTCTACTTTCTGAGGAGGCTCAGGTCCTTCAACGTGTGCAGTAAACTACTGCATACCTTCTACCAGTCTGTGGTCTTTTTTGCAGTGGTGTGCTGGGGAACAAACATCAAAGCCGGTGATGCTTCTCGGGTAAATAAGCTGATCAGGAAGGCTAGCTCTGTCCTGGGGATGAGCCTTGACACTCTAGAGGAGGTGGCGGAGAGACGGATCCTGGCCAAACTGCTGGCCATCATGGACAACGTCACCCACCCTCTGCACGCTATGGTTATGACGCAGAGGAGCTCTTTCAGTCACAGACTGATCCCACCACGGTGTGCCAGAGAGCGCCACAGGAGGTCCTTCCTGCCGGCGGCTATGAGACTATATAATGCCTCACCGGGGTGCCGTGCCGTCGGCAACATAGATCTGGAACTGTTGGGGTGCTAGGACCTAGTTTAACAATTATGCATCCATCCGTGAGTAACTCTGTTCCGTCAGCACTCATCCACTCAGGACCTACTTATTCATACAGGTCTGTATATACATACCCATGTACAGTTGTTATATTATATCACATGCAATATTGTAAGTAATTATTGGACCTAGGCATTCACTCAGGAATGCATATTAGTATCCTGCCAGTTGCACCTTTTCTCATTGCTTTTAGTATATCAAATGTGCAATAAGTGCAGTTGTCTGTAATTAAACCCTGCGCACTAAGGACTGTATTTTAAGGGAATTACTATTATTACCCCAATGATATCATACACACATTTAGCTATTAAAGTATCTCTTCCTGTCATTTACCTGTACAGTTTGTGTAAACATGCAAGTATTCACTTATCTGTAAATATAACGGTATACCTAACTGTACAGCTAATTTAACCATGCAAAATTTTCACTTACCTGTTCATTTACCCATTCTGTCTATTAAGTAAACTATTATTACCCTCGCTCATATCATACGCATTAGCTACTGAAGTATTTCTCTGCCATCAACCTGTATAGTATAGTTAACCATCCAACATCCACCAATGTATAGTGTACATATTCAGCCAACCACTCATACTACGCAATGTCCTTTTATACCTTTTTTTTTTTTTTTTTTTTTTTTTTTTTTTTTGCACTCCAGATATCCTGTATTTCTATACTTTTTCATACTGCCGCTCTATGTATCATGTACCGTGTATCTGTCTTTTGTGTACTTTCGTTGTGGCATTTTGCACCTGCCCTGTGTTTTTGTTGTAGCTGCTTGATAATGAAATTTCCCCCCCGGGGGATCAATAAAGTACCTATCTATCTATCTATCTATCTATCTATCTATCTATCTATCTATCTATCTATCTATCTATCTATCTATCTATCTATCTATCTATCTATCTATCTATCTATCTATCTATCTATCTATCTATCTATCTATCTATCTATCTATCTATCTATCTATCTATCTATCTATCTATCTATCTATCTATCTATCTATCTATCTATCTATCTATCTATCTATCTATCTATCTATCTATCTCTGCCATCGACCAGTATAGTATAGCTAACCATCCAACATCCACCAGTGTACATATTCAGCCAACCACCATACTATGCTATGTCTTTTTTATAGTTTTTATTTTTTTGCACTCCAGATATCTTGTATTTCTATACTTTTTCATACTGCCGCTCTATGTATCATGTACCGTGTATCTGTCTTTTGTGTACTTTCGTTGTGGCATTTTGCACCTGCCCTGTGTTGTGTTGTAGCTGCTTGACAATGAAATTTCCCCCCCGGGGGATCAATAAAGTATCTATCTATCTATCTATCTATCTATCTATCTATCTATCTATCTATCTGTCTGTCTGTCTGTCTGTCTGTCTGTCTGTCTGTCTGTCTGTCTGTCTGTCTGTCTGTCTGTCTGTCTGTCTGTCTGTCTGTCTGTCTGTCTGTCTGTCTGTCTGTCTGTCTGTCTGTCTGTCTGTCTGTCTGTCTGTCTGTCTGTCTGTCTGTCTGTCTGTCTGTCTGTCTGTCTGTCTGTCTGTCTGTCTGTCTGTCTGTCTGTCTGTCTGTCTGTCTGTCTGTCTGTCTGTCTGTCTGTCTGCCTGTCTGCCTGCCTGCCTGCCTGCCTGCCTGCCTGCCTGCCTGCCTGCCTGCCTGCCTGCCTGCCTGCCTGCCTGCCTGCCTGCCTGCCTGCCTGCCTGCCTGCCTGCCTGCCTGCCTGTCTGTCTGTCTGTCTGTCTGTCTGTCTGTCTGTCTATCTCTAAAACAACAACTTATCACAGTCATATTAAGCTAAACTGTTTTTTTGTTACAGTTGCTGAAAATTGTGTTTTTGTGAAGGCTTGTACTTGCAAATCTGTTCATTATTTTTTTTTTTTTTTCTCATATACTTTGTTACAGTTGTTGGTTAGCTAGCTAGCACATTTTTTGTCATATTAGCATTGACATGAAATCAGTCAAAACACCTCAAAACAATACATGGCATCAAGAACAAGTTAAAGCTAGCTGAAACTAGCCACTTACAATTCCCCACAGAACAGTTCTTGTCATTGTTGCTAGTCACCGGGCCATCCAGAATCAAAACAACTCAGACTTCTGCCGCATCGAAGCGGGTGCTTTGTTTGTGTGACATTATCAGCTAATCTATTCATCGCCCCTATAAAATGGTTATCCAGTGACCCCTATCAGTGATAAGTTTGTGTGCTTGTGTGCGTTGAATGTGCGTGCGTGTGATCAGTGATTGTGTATGGTATAAATGCTGAGAGAAGACTGTTTAACTGTTTATGTGTTGGTTCATGCTAGTGGAGCAAGAATGCCATTGTGCTCATTTGGAAACCTGGCAGTTCTGTTTTTAATGGGTTGGCACATGCTAAGAATGTGCTGAGACTATTCTGTAACTGGAGAACAGTCAAATGGAGAGAGATTTGATTGTGTGTGGCTCATGCTGTTTGGTACACCTAACTGTTTATCTATTGATCTGGCCTTAGGTGGCGAGACTGTCTGTTTTGTGTAATGGCATGCTTCAGTCTCCTGGCTTTTGGACTCACAAATGTTTGATACAAGCCCCAGAGGGAAGGTGCTGTGTGGTCACAAAGCTTTGTTCGGTAACAGTAAAGATACTATGTTTCAACTGCTATCCCAATCCAATGAACAGAGTTCATGAAAAAACATTCTAAATTCTGCTCGACTGTTCACATATTTATACTCACTGGAGACCTTTTTTTTTTACCTCAAACCTTCCCGACATTCTGACAGTTGGCTGACATGATTAGATTTTTTGATTCACAGTGACAACCAATTATAGGCTTTCCAATATGAATGTTGATCTATTTGGAGAGAGAGAGAGAGAGAGAGAGAGAGAGAGAGAGAGAGAGAGAGAGAGGGTGTTGTAATTGGTTAATGAGTTGGAAAACAAAGCTTCTTGATCTCGTTTCAGTGCTTAATTAACCTTGTAGTTAGAGATTTCCCTTGGCGGTGGGGACAAGGATGACTGGGTTACATTGGTCTCTGTCGCTCACTCTCTCTTTTTCCCCCTCGTTTTCTTTCTCTCTCTCTCATTCTTTCTCTCTTTAGTTTTCTCTCTCTCTCACTCCCACAATGTCAAAAGGATTGTCTGTTCTTACCCTTCCTATCCTACCTCCATGTCCTACCTCTCCAGTGGCATCACTACCTTGGTGTGTCACTGGATGATGTATGGTTGAATTGGCATCGTGCCCATAGTGCCCCCTTTAGATGTCTATTTTTTTTAAATAAAAAAATAACATATTATTATTATTTAGTACAAAAAAATATTTAGCTAGCCCAGATAGGTTCCCAATCTCCCAACTTCATAACTAGCTACCAATTAGCCATTTAAGGCTATCAATTAAGTTAGAGTAGCTACTTTGTCTAACTATTTTAGCTGGCATGCCTGCTGGCAAGGTTTGTAGACTTTAGAATAGCAAGCAATTGCTAAATGTACTGAATAAGACTCACATTCCTTTCAAGCTTTTACCAAGATTTTAGCAGAGATGCAAAGAAGCCTATTTAGTTTCTTTTAAAAAATTACCACCAATCAGGAGGATACAGACGTTCCAAGAGGTATGCTTAGATGTGCAGAGAAATAAACATATATTTTTACATCCAATTAAGCTTAGTGATTATGGCTCTAGATTGCAGGAAAAATGTGTTTCAGATGTTTGAAAAATTAAAAATTCTCCAACCCAGACATCCTCATGTACTTTGTGCCCCCTCTGATTTTTGGGGTGCACGTTGGGACCTCTATCTTAGGTTAGCAGGCTGAGAGGGATTAGAACATACAAACCTGCTACCTGCTTGGTAAAGATCTCCAACTAAGTAGCAACTCAAATATGTAGGTGTGTGTTAGTAGAAGTATGTGTATCTTCCTGCACCTGTATGTGTGTGTTGTGGGGGCATTTAAGTCCAGAATAAAGAGGTATTATTAATAGAACAGGGCATGTTGTCTCTCTCCTAACAATGAAGCAGGCAGGGCGGCCCAGTTCCTTAGCCTCGGGGGTCTGGACCCAGTTAAGTTCTGCCAGGACAGGAAAGGATAGGCTGCTTGGATCTCAATGTCCGATGGACCCACGTCCCACAGGGACCCAAGACCCAAGCCCAGAGACCCCCTCTCTCCCTCTCTCCCATTATATCCAGGCCTCTTCCATCTCCTCCGCCCTGGCTCCCTTCATATCCTTCCTTCTGCTTCGCTTCTCTCGGGCAAGGTGAGCTCTCAACCTCCATCCCTTTTTCAGTTTCACTTCCTCCCTTGTTTTCTCTATATCCAGCCATCAGCCAGGTGAGCTCTCACCCTCCATCCCCCTCTCCATCCATCTCTCTGTTCCTCTCTCCCTCTCTCATTCTCTAGCCTTCTGCCATGTGAAACTCCCTCTTCATTCCAATGCCAGGTGAGCTCTTACTCTCCATCACTTCCCAACTGTGCCATATGGCCAGGTGCAGCCCAGTTTGGCCCAACACTCAGACCCGTTTAAATTGACAGCCAGAGGGTCACCCTGTCTCTGTGGAGGGATGCTGGGTACAGAGATCGAGAGAGGAGAGGAGAGTACATAAACACATTTGATATAGCTTGATTCACACCCTGGAGCAAATTCTCCAGGGTTGAATGAACTCTGAGAGGGTTGAATTTAACACTGTTCCAGTGTCTATATGGTCCACACTTTTCAGAGTTAAATTAACCCTTTTGCTTAGGACACAATTCAATCTGTAAAGCTGAAGCATTACAGATTTCTCAATAAAAATGTAAAGGTAATTTACGATTGTTTACCGTGGACGCAGTCTCCTCTAAAGCGCGAACATTGCATTTAAATTTCAATCACCCAGCTGAACTTCCGTGATGCAGGGTGATGCAGAGTGATGCAGAGTGATGCAGGGTGATGCAGAGTGATGCAGGGTGATGCAGAGTGATGCAGAGTGATGCAAAGTGATGCAGAGTGATGCAGGGTGATGCAGAGTGATGCAGGGTGATGCAGGGTGATGCAGGGTGATGCAGAGTGATGCAGAGTGATGCAGAGTGATGCAGGGTGATGCAGAGTGATGCAGGGTGATGCAGGGTGATGCAGAGTGATGCAGGGTGATGCAGGGTGATGCAGGGTGATGCAGAGTGATGCAGAGTGAATAGAGTGATGCAGGGTGATGCAGAGTGATGCAGGGTGATGCAGAGTGATGCAGAGTGATGCAGGGTGATGCAGGGTGATGCAGAGTGATGCAGAGTGATGCAGAGTGATGCAGAGTGATGCAGAGTGAATAGAGTGATGCAGAGTGATGCAGAGTGAATAGAGTGATGCAGAGTGAATAGAGTGATGCAGAGTGATGCAGAGTGATGCAGAGTGATGCAGAGTGAATAGAGTGAATAGAGTGATGCAGAGTGATGCAGAGTGAATAGAGTGAATAGAGTGATGCAGAGTGATGCAGAGTGATGCAGAGTGAATAGTGATGCAGAGTGATGCAGAGTGATGCAGAGTGATGCAGAGTGAATAGAGTGATGCAGAGTGATGCAGAGTGAATAGAGTGAATAGAGTGATGCAGAGTGATGCAGAGTGAATAGAGTGAATAGAGTGAATAGAGTGATGCAGAGTGATGCAGAGTGATGCAGAGTGAATAGTGATGCAGAGTGATGCAGAGTGATGCAGAGTGATGCAGAGTGATGCAGAGTGATGCAGAGTGAATAGAGTGATGCAGAGTGATGCAGAGTGATGCAGAGTGATGCAGAGTGAATAGAGTGAATAGAGTGATGCAGAGTGATGCAGAGTGAATAGAGTTAATAGAGTGATGCAGAGTGATGCAGAGTGATGCAGAGTGATGCAGAGTGATGCAGAGTGATGCAGAGTGAATAGAGTGATGCAGAGTGATGCAGAGTGAATAGAGTGATGCAGAGTGATGCAGAGTGATGCAGAGTGATGCAGAGTGAATAGAGTGATGCAGAGTGATGCAGAGTGATGCAGAGTGATGCAGAGTGAATAGAGTGATGCAGAGTGATGCAGAGTGAATAGAGTGATGCAGAGTGAATAGAGTGATGCAGAGTGATGCAGAGTGATGCAGAGTGATGCAGAGTGAATAGAGTGAATAGAGTGATGCAGAGTGATGCAGAGTGAATAGAGTGAATAGAGTGATGCAGAGTGATGCAGAGTGATGCAGAGTGATGCAGAGTGAATAGTGATGCAGAGTGATGCAGAGTGATGCAGAGTGAATAGAGTGATGCAGAGTGATGCAGAGTGATGCAGAGTGAATAGAGTGAATAGAGTGATGCAGAGTGATGCAGAGTGAATAGAGTGATGCAGAGTGATGCAGAGTGATGCAGAGTGATGCAGAGTGATGCAGAGTGAATAGTGATGCAGAGTGATGCAGAGTGATGCAGAGTGAATAGAGTGATGCAGAGTGATGCAGAGTGATGCAGAGTGAATAGAGTGAATAGAGTGATGCAGAGTGATGCAGAGTGATGCAGAGTGAATAGAGTGAATAGAGTGAATAGAGTGATGCAGAGTGATGCAGAGTGATGCAGAGTGATGCAGAGTGAATAGAGTGAATAGAGTGATGCAGAGTGATGCAGAGTGAATAGAGTTAATAGAGTGATGCAGAGTGATGCAGAGTGATGCAGAGTGATGCAGAGTGAATAGAGTGATGCAGAGTGATGCAGAGTGAATAGAGTGATGCAGAGTGATGCAGAGTGATGCAGAGTGATGCAGAGTGAATAGAGTGATGCAGAGTGATGCAGAGTGAATAGAGTGATGCAGAGTGATGCAGAGTGATGCAGAGTGATACAGAGTGATGCAGAGTGATGCAGGGTGATGCAGAGTGATGCAGGGTGATGCAGAGTGATGCAGAGTGATGCAGGGTGATGCAGAGTGATGCAGGGTGATGCAGAGTGATGCAGGGTGAATAGAGTGATGCAGAGTGATGCAGAGTGAATAGAGTGATGCAGAGTGATGCAGAGTGAATAGAGTGATGCAGAGTGATGCAGAGTGAATAGAGTGATGCAGAGTGATGCAGAGTGATGCAGGGTGATGCAGGGTGATGCAGAGTGATGCAGAGTGATGCAGAGTGATGCAGAGTGATGCAGGGTGATGCAGAGTGATGCAGGGTGATGCAGAGTGATGCAGAGTGATGCAGAGTGATGCAGGGTGATGCAGAGTGAATAGAGTGATGCAGAGTGATGCAGAGTGATGCAGGGTGATGCAGGGTGATGCAGAGTGATGCAGGGTGATGCAGAGTGAATAGAGAGTAAAGACATTAAAGCCTATCTTTGTTAGTGACAGAGACATGATTGTTGCTTTCTATTGTTTTCAGTATGGTGGCCTTCACCAAGTAAGATCTTAAGTTAATATTTATCTTTAAAATGTAATTATTTAAGACAATGCATGTCTTGTAAGGCCTAGTTTTAGCCTAATACATTGGCCCGAAAGTTGTTGTTAATGAGCCACGTCAGGCCTGTAAATCACATTATGATGGCTTGCAAAGTGATGTGCAATTCCTTTTGGAATCAAGCCAGTGGGGATTTACAGCAATTCAAAAAAGAAAATCACCTACAACCTGCATTCAGAATGACTATCAGGGTTAAGAAGACTGAGTACACTGTAAAACATTTCCTGTAAAATGTAGAGTAACTTACTGTATTTTATTTATAGTACAGCTTCTGTAATCAATTTACGTTAATCAATTTTACAGTAGCAACAATGTTTACTGTAATCAAATTGACAATGCAAGTTTTCATTTATATTTTGGTAATTTAGTGGGTGTTCTTGTCAGTGCATTCAACCAAGGTTGATAAAAAAAACACATCACAGTCATAGCAAGTAAAACGTTTCTGTAACCGTTACTGAGAATGTTGTTGAAGTTAAGGATACATTGCTCTTCAAAATAACTGTAATTACAATAAGATATCTTATGATTTATCTCTGCGCCAAAATACTGAACAAAAATATAAACACAACATATAAAGTGTTAATCCCATGTTCATGAGCTAATATGAAAGATCCCTGAAATTTTCCATACAGACAAAAAACATATTTCTCTCAAATGTTGTGTACAAATCTGTTTACATCCCTGTTAGGGAGCGTTTCAAGAAGAGGATTTAACAGCATCATCATAACACAGGTGCACCTTGTGCTTGGGACAATAAAAGGCTACTCTAAAATGTGCAGTTTTGTCAGACAACACAATGAAAACAGAGGTCTCATGATTTGAAGGAGCGTACAATTGGCATGCTGACAGCAGGAATGTCCACCAGAGCTGTTCCCAGAAAATGTTTATTTGTCTACCATAAGCCACCTTGAACGTCGTTGTAGAGAATTTGGCAGTACGTCCAACCGGCCTCACAACCGCAGACCATGTGTAACCATGCCAGCTCAGGACCTCCACATATGGCTTCTTCACCTGCAGGATCGTCTGAGACCAGCTACTCGGACAGCTGATGAAACTGTGGGTTTGCACAACCAAAGAATTTCTGCTCAAACTGTCAGATTATGGTATGGGCAGACATAAACTAGGTCCATTGTTGTGCCATTCTCTGCTGCCATCACCTCATGTTTCAGCATGATAATGAACAGCCCCTTGTCACAAAGATCTGTACACAATTCCTGGAATCTGAAAATGTCCCAGTTCCTCCACCGCCTGCATACTCGCCAGACATGTCACCCATTGAGCATGTTTGGGATGCTCTGGATCGGCGTGTACAACAGTGTTCCAATTCCAGCAAATATCCAGTAACCTCATACAGCCATTGAAGAGGAGTGGGACAACATTCCACAGGCCACAATCAACAGCCTGATCAACTCTATGCAAAGGAGACACTGTCACACTGCATGAGGCAAATGGTGGTCACACCAGATACTGACTGGTTTTCTGATCCACGCTCCTACTTTTCTTTTAATGTATCTGTGACTAACAGATGCATATCTGTATTCCCAGTTTTGCGAATTACATAGATTATGGCCTAATTACTTTATTTCAATTGATTTCCTTATATGAACTGTAAATCTTTGTAATTGTTGCATGTTGCCTTTATATTTTTGTTCAGTGTCCATTACTGAGATATTCAAAGGAACTTGTGCCAGAGCAATGAAATTGAAATTATTTCTGCAAGGGATTAGATCAAGTAATTAGGTAATTTCCCCACGGGGATCAATAAAGTCCCTATCTATCTATCTATCTATCTATCTATCAAGTTGGCTTTAAAAATAGTTGATCAGAGAGGATAAATGGCGCCGGAAGGGATGGCTGTCATTTTTTTTCGGGCTCCTAACCAACTGTGCTATTTTGTTGTTTTTAACTTATTCTTTAACTTATTTTGTACATAATGGCGCTGCTACCGTCTCTTATGAAAATAACTTCTGGACTGTCACAGTCGCTATGAGACAGGACCCGAGGCGCAGCAACCTTGAACCGGCACGAACACACACACACAAAAACCCACAAACACAGGTGAAACAACTGAACTTAAATAGAATCAAGACAGCTGCCTCTAATTGGGGATAAGACCAACAGAAAAGAAAAGAAAACACCCAGAACTATTGTCAGGTCCTGACTGTGGCCATCCAACTCCCACTAGGGGGAGCCAGAGACCTGACCTCAGTCAGGGCCTGACATGGACATCAGAACAACGATTACTCACCTCAACTGGACAAAGGTTTTTCTTTAACTAGTTTGGTGTGAAAGAATATAATGCTTTCTCGGGAATGGGACCGAATCCCCGTCATTTGTGTGGAAAAGATGAAGAAAGAGGCGGGCTGCCTTCTGAGAATTTGTGTGCGAGTGAGTAAACCTCCACTACCATCTGTTCTGTTTGCCAATGTGCAATCATTGGAAAACAACATGGATGATCTACGATCAAGACTGTCCTACCAACGGGACATTAAAGACTGTAATATCTTACGTTTCACAGAGTCGTGGCTGAACGATGACACGGATAATATAGAGCTGGTGGGGTTTTCCATGCATCGGCAGGACAGAGAAGCTACGTCTGGTAAGACGAGGGGCGGGGGTGTGTATATTTGTCAATAACAGCTGGTGCGCGATGTCTAATATTAAAGAAGTCTCAAGGTATTGCTTGCCTGAGGTAGAGTACCTTATGATAAGCCACACTCTACCTAGAGAGTTCTAGTCTATATTATTTGTAGTCGTCTAGTTACCACCACAAACCGATGCTGGCACTAAGACTGCACTCAACCAGCTGTATAAAGCCATAAGCAAACAAGAAAATACTCATCCAGAAGCGTCGCTCCTAGTGGCCGGGGACTTTAATGCAGGCAAACTCAAATCTGTTTTGATTTGCCTAATTTCTACCAGCATGTCACATGTGCAACCAGAGGAAAAAAAAACTCTAGACCACCTTTACTCCACACACAGAGATGCATACAAAGCTCTCCCTCGCCCTCCATTTGGCAAATCTGACCATAATTCCATCCTCCTGATTCCTGCTTACAAGCAAAAACTAATGCAGGAAGTACCAGTGACTCGCTCAATACTTATGTTCTGGGATTCATCCAATGGCATTGAGGAGTATACCACCTCAGTCATCAATAAGTGCATCGATGACCAGGACGTGTACTCAAAGCATTTGCGGACCAACTGGCAAATGTCTTCACTGACATTTTTAACCTCTCCCTTTCTGTACCACCTACATGTTTCAAGCAGACCACCATAGTGACTGTGCCCAATGAAGTGAAGGTAACCTGCCTAAATGATTACCACACTCACGTTGGTAGCAATGAAGTGCTTTGACTGGCTGGTCATGGCTCACATCAACAGCATCATCCCGGATTCCCTAGATCGACAGATCCACAGATCTCAATCACACTCCGCATTGCCCTTTCCCACCTGGACAAAAGGAACACCTACAGTGCCTTTGGAATGTATTCAGACCCAATTACTTTTCCCAAGTTTGTTAGGTTATAGCCTTATTATAACATTTTTATTTTTAAAAAATCCCTCATCAATCTACACACAATACCCCATAATGATGAAACAGAAACTGTTTGCTAATTTATAAAAAGTATTTATAAGTATTCAGACCCTTTACTCAGCACTTTGTTGGAGCACCTTTGGCATTAATTACAGCCTTGATTCTTCATGGGTATGATGCTCCAAGCTTGGCATTTGGGAGGTTTCTCCCATAATTCTCTGCAGATCATCTCAAGCGTTCCTTCACAGCTATTTCCAGGTTTCTCCAGAGATGTTTCGATCAGGTTCAAGTCCGGGTTCTGGCTGGGCTACTCAAGGGGGTTCAGAGAGAGTGGTTCTAGTGACGGGACGCCCCTTTTTACCCGAGGGCATAAAAGGGATGAGTTGAGAATTAGCATTACTAAAAATAGTAATGTAAAGTAAATGTAAATAGTCCGGGTGGCCATTTGATTCATTTTTCAGCAGTCTTATGGCTTGGGGGTAGAAGCTGTTAAAGAGCCTTTTGTTCCAAGATGTGGAGCTCCGGTACCGCTTGCCGTGCTGTAGCAGAGAGAAGATTCTATGACTTGGGTGACTGGAGCCTTCGAGCCACTCAGCCGACAATTGTTTGGGCCTTCGAGTGCTTACGACCCTGAAAATCAACACCTCTAACATTCAATGTTACGGCTGAGTGATTGCTCTGAGAACTGTATCTGAGAAAGTGAATTGAAGTTGGAACATTCTGTTAAACTCTCAACTATAGTCCACACTCTACTATCATCGGTATGGCTGAAACCACGGACACCAAAGGAGAAGGACATAATGACATCTGGTGGAGGAGAAGGCCAATCGCACCCGTTTGGATAAGACCGTGGTCCCCGCGGAGATATAACAACGAAGAAAGACACTTCAGAAACATAAACACACTCGTTGCCGTTCTTCCCCTTTGAGCGGTGGTTAGGTCGCCAAGTATACTCAGCAAAAAAAGAAACGTCCCTTTTTCAGGACCCTGTCATTCAAAGATAATTTGTAAAAATCCAAATAACTTCACAGATCTTCATTTTAAAGGGGTTAAAGACTGGTTCAATTAACCACAAACAATAATGAACATGTACATCTGGAACGGTCGTTAAGACACTAACAGCATTCAGACAAGAGAGACTGAAAAGATTTTGCTTGGGTCCCCAGATCTTCAAAAGGTTCTACAGCTGCACCATCGTGAGCATCCTGACCGGTTGTATCACCGCCTGGTATGGCATTTGCTCGGTATCTGACCATAAGGCACTACAGAGGTTAGTGCGTACAGCCCAGTACATCACTGGGGCCAAGCTTCCTGACATCCAGGACCTACAGTGGGGAGAACAAGTATTTGATACACTGCCGATTTTGCAGGTTATCAAATACTTGTTCTCCCCACTGTATATACTAGGCGGTGTGAGAGGAAGGCCCAAAGAAATTGTCAAATACTCCTGTCACCCAAGTCATAGACTCTTCTCACTGCTATCTCTGCTACTGCACATCAAGCGGTACCGGAGCTCCACATCTTGGACCAAAAGGCTCTTTAACAGCTTCTACCCCCTGTATATACAGTGGGGAGAACAAGTATTTGATACACTGCCGATTTTGCAGGTTTTCCTACTTACAAAGCATGTAGAGGTCTGTAATTTTTATCATAGGTACTCTTCAACTGTGAGAGACGGAATATAAAACAAAAATCCAGAAAATCACATTGTATGATTTTTAAATAATTAATTTGCATTTTATTGCATGACATAAGTATTTGATCACCTACCAACCAGTATGAATTCCGGCTCTCACAGACCTGTTAGATTTTCTTTAAGAAGCCCTCCTGTTCTCCACTCATTACCTGTATTAACTGCACCTGTTTGAACTCGTTACCTGTATAAAAGACACCTGTCCACACACTCAATCAAACACTCAAACCTCTCCACAATGGCCAAGACCAGAGAGCTGTGTAAGGACATCATGGATAAAATTGTAGACCTGTACAAGGCTGGGATGGGCTACAGGACAATAGGCAAGCAGCTTGGTGAGAAGGCAACAACTGTTGGCGCAATTATTAGAAAATGGAAGAAGTTCAAGATGACGGTCAATCTCCCTCGATCTGGGGCACCATGCAAGATCTCACCTCGTGGGGCATCAATGATCATGAGGAAGGTGAGCGATCAGCCCAGAACTACACGGCAGGACCTGGTCAATGACCTGAAGAGAGCTGGGACCACAGTCTCAAAGAAAACCATTAGTAACACACTACGCCGTCATGGATTAAAATCCTGCAGCACACGCAAGGTCCCCCTGCTCAAGCCAGCGCATGTCCAGGCCCGTCTGAAGTTTGCCAATGACCATCTGGATGATCCAGAGGAGGAATGGGAGAAGGTCATGTGGTCTGATGAGACAAAAATAGAGCTTTTTGGTCTAAACTCCACTCGCCGTGTTTGGAGGAAGAAGAAGGATGAGTACAACCTCAAGAACACCATCCCAACCGTGAAGCATGGAGGTGGAAACATCATTCTTTGGGGATGCTTTTCTGCAAAAGGGACAGGACGACTGCACCGTATTGAGGGGAGGATGGATGGGGCCATGTATCGCGAGATCTTGGCCAACAACCTCCTTACCTCAGTAAGAGCATTGAAGATGGGTCGTGGCTGGGTCTTCCAGCATGACAACGACCTGAAACACACAGCCAGGGCAACTAAGGAGTGGCTCCGTAAGAAGCATCTCAAGGTCCTGGAGTGGCCTAGCCAGTCTCCAGACCTGAACCCAATAGAAAACCTTTGGAGGGAGCTG
This sequence comes from Thymallus thymallus, assembly GCA_023634145.1. Taxonomy (NCBI): domain Eukaryota; kingdom Metazoa; phylum Chordata; class Actinopteri; order Salmoniformes; family Salmonidae; genus Thymallus; species Thymallus thymallus. The sequence continues at coordinate 24,213,149 of CM042421.1, read as the reverse complement.
AAAGTCCGTATTGCCCAGCGACAGCCCCGAAACCTGAAGGATCTGGAGAAGGTCTGTATGGAGGAGTGGGACAAAATCCCTGCTGCAGTGTGTGCAAACCTGGTCAAGAACTACAGGAAACGTATGATCTCCGTAATGGCAAACAAAGGTTTCTGTACCAAATATTAAGATCTGTTTTCTGATGTATCAAATACTTATGTCATGCAATAAAATGCAAATTAATTACTTAAAAATCATACAATGTGATTTTCTGGATTTTTGTTTTAGATTCCGTCACTCACAGTTGAAGAGTACCTATGATAAAAATTACAGACTTCTACATGCTTTGTAAGTAGGAAAACCTGCAAAATCGGCAGTGTATCAAAAACTTGTTCTCCCCACTGTAGCCTTGTTATTGTTATGTCCTTTTATTCTGTTACTTTTTGATTTAGATTATAATTTTTAAATAATATTTTCATAACTATTTGTTGAACTGCATTGTTGGTTATGGGTGTGTAAGTAAGCATTTCACAGTAAGGTCTACACCTGTTGTAATCGGCATGTGACAAATACAGTTTGATTTGATTTGACTTCATATCAGAAGTGAGTGCTGTGGGTGATAGTCATTTAGTTCAGTAACCTTCACTTTCTTGGGTACAGGAACAATGGTGGACCTCTTGAAGCAATTGGGGACAACAGACTGGGATAGGGAGAGATTGAATATGTCTGTAAACACTCCAGCCAGCTGGTTTGCACATGCTCTGAGGACATGGCTAGGGAAGTCGTCTGGGCCGGCAGCCTTGCGAGGGTTAATGCACTTAAATATCTTCTTACTCAGGTAAGCCACAGAGAACGAGAGCTCACAGTCCTTGTGACCAGTGGTGGCCCACTTCAGTGGCACTCTGTTTTCCTCGAAGCGGGCAACGAAGGTGTTTAGCTTGTCCATGTGCAAGGCATCGGTGTCCGCAACGTTGCTGGTTTTCCCTTTATAAATTACTACAACCAATAGTTAAACGTTGTAGCTAACATGGTCATGTTACATGGATTTTAGTTGTTGGAGTAAGAAAATGTACTAAAACAAGCTAATGTTAGCTGGCATGCAAAGTTAGCTAGCTAACGTTAGAGAATGATGTGAGAATGATGCATAGATGAATCAGATGCCGGACTACAACATGGTGGCTGAACAGCAGCAGCAGGAACAGGCGACAGAATAAGCTATCCGTAAATTGTATGATGGTTATTTTAGCATTCTCAAATATGTTACATGAAATAGAGGTGCGGATATCATGCATAAACTTAATATCATGTTTTTCTTTGTCATGTCTCAGGAAGAACAGTCTGCACAGAACCTGTACTGGGTCTGCTGGTTAGGGATTAAACCTGTGTACTGGGTCTGCTGGTCAGGGATTAAACCTGTGTATTGGGTTTGCTGGTCAGAGATAAAACCTGTGTACTGGGTCTGCTGGTCAGAGATTAAACCTATGTACTGGGTCTGCTGGTCAGGGATTAAACCTGTGTACTGGGTTTGCTGGTCAGAGATTAAACCTGTGTACTGGGTCTGCTGGTCAGAGATTAAACCTGTGTACTGGGTCTGCTGGTCAGGGATTAAACCTGTGTACTGGGTCTGATGGTCAGAGATTAAACCTGTGTACTGGGTCTTCTGGTCAGGGATTAAACCTGTGTACTGGGTCTGCTGGTCAGAGATTAAACCTGTGTACTGGGTCTGTTGGTCAGAGATTAAACCTGTGTACTGGGTCTGCTGGTCAAAGATTAAACCTGTGTACTGGGTCTGCTGGTCAGAGATTAAACCTGTGTACTGGGTCTGCTGGTCAGAGATTAACCCTGTGTACTGGGTCTTCTGGTCAGAGATTAAACCTGTGTACTGGGTCTGCTGGTCAGAGATTAAGGAAGAGTGGAGCAGGAAAGATTTTGAAGGTGAGTAGTCTCATGAAAACATGGACTGAATGTAACATAATTGTCCATTTTACAATTTTCTCAAGAATTTTGATGCATATAACCATTGCTAAAACACCACACTGACTCCTCAGATGCATTCAACAGAAAGAGTGGCTTAAATCGACGGACACCCCAGACAGAGCAAAGGAACGGGAAAATATGTTTTTTTTTTTTTTTGCATAAGTATTCACACCCCTTAGTCAAGACATGTTAGAATCACCTTTGGCAGCAATTACAGCTCTGAGCCTTTCTGAGTAAGTCTCTAAAATCTTCCAACACCTGGATTGTGGAAGATTTGCCCATTATTCTTTTAAAAATTATTCTGTCAAATTGGTTGTTGATCGTTGCTAGACAACCATTTTCAGGTCTTGCCATAGATTTTCAATTAGATATGAATCAAAACTGTAACTCGGCCACCATGGAGCATTCACTGTCTTCTTGGTAAGCAACTCCACTGTAAATTTGGCCTTGTGTTTTAGGTTATTGTCCTGCTGAAAGGTCAATTAATCTCCCAGTGTCTGGTGGAAAGCAGACTGAACCAGGTTTTCCTCTAGGACTTTGCCTGTGCTTAGCTCCATTCCGTGTTCTTTTTCATCCTAAAAAGCTCCCCAGTCGTTAACGATAGCAAGCATACACATAACATGATGCAGCCACCACTATGCTTGAAAATATGGATAGTGGTACTCAGTGATGTATTGTATTGGATTTGCCCCAAACATAACACTTTGTATTCAGGACAAAAAGTTAATTGCTTTGCCACATTATTTGCAGTATTACTTCAGTGCCTTGTTTCAAACAGGATGCATGTTTGGGAATATTTTGAATGTTGTACAAAATTCCTTCTTTTCACTCTGACAATAGTCCTTTTGCACAACGCAGCACTTCTGCTCAACTTCATACCCGATACATAGCTTCCTGTCAGCCTGATTGTAGCCATACTAGCCTCAAAGTCACCCGTTTTATCATTACCTCAGTATATTAATACAATCATATTTCTATAGCGTTTTTTATCATACTTGTTGAAAATTATGTTTATCCATTTAGTTAAAAAATTCAATTATTGACTATAAAATCAATCAACATAAACCAGCCACTAACTACATTCAGAAAATGTAAAAAAAACGATGTATTATTAGCTAACTAGCTACAGTGTATTTCAACTGAAATTAGCTGCTAACGTGGCTAGCTAGTTTATATACTGTATAGATAGGTTGCTTAAGTTAATTACATTTGACCAGCTACCTAACTTCATATTAGCTAGCTATCCTGATATATACATCACGTAAAATACATGTGTAGGTAGCTAGCTAACAGCCATGGAGGAGGGTGAAAGGATAGCAGGCCCAGAATAGAGTAGGCTATTCTGGATAGAGCAGGTACTTTAGTGTAGTTCCAGTCCTTAGAAGTGAGGACAGAGAACATAATATTTAGTGCTGTGTAATTTGAGTATAATGAAGTCTATTTCTTGAGAGGTTTTCTGTCCTCAGATACAGAGAGCTGTGAAAGCCTGTCTGCAGATGAAGATGAAGGTCCCAATGAAGAGCAGTGGTTCTCAGTCCTGGTCCTGGGGTCTCAAAGGGGTGCACTTTTTTATTTTTCAAATTATTGAAAATTACTTTTAGCTTTTTCAAACAGAAATTTGCATCCTGTAGTACTAATTCCAAAATGTTCTGGGACACTGTAAAGTCTATGGAGAATAAGAGCATCTCCTCCCAGTTGCCCACTGCATTGAGGCTAGGAAACACTGTCACCACCGATAAATTCACAATAATCGAAAATTTCAACAAGCATTTTGCTACGGCTGGCCGTGGCCATGCTTTCCACCTGGCTACCCCTACCCCGGCCAACAGCTCTGTAACCCCCGCAGCAACCTGCCCAAACCCCCCCCCGCTTCTCCTTCACCCAAATCCAGACAGCTGATGTTCTGAAAGAGCTGCTAAATCTGGACCCCTACAAATCTGCTGGGCTAGACAATCTGGACCCTTTCTTCCTAAAATTATCAGCCAAAAATGTTGCAACCCCTATTACCAGCCTGTTCAACCTCTCTTTTGTATCGTCTGAGATCCCTAGAGATTGGAAAGCTGCCGCGGTCATCCCCCTCTTCAAAAGGGGAGACCCAAACTGTTACAGACCAATATCCATCCTGCCCTGCCTCTCTAAAGTCTTCGAAAGCCAAGTTAATAAACAAATCACTGACTTCTTCGAATCCCACCGGACCTTCTCTGCTATGCAATCTGGTTTCCGAGCTGGTCATGGGTGGACCTCAGCTACGCTCAAGGTACTTAACGATATCATAACCGCCATCGATAAAAGACAGTACTGTGCAGCCGTCTTCAACGACCTGGCCAAGGTTTTCGACTCTGTCAATCACCGCATTCTTATTGGCAGACTCAACAGCCTTGGTTTCTCAAGTGCCTCGCCTGGTTCTCCAACTACTTCTCAGACAGAGTTCAGTGCGTAAAATCGGAGGGCCTGCAGTCCGGTCGCCTGGCAGTCTCTATGGGGGTGCCACAGGGTTCAATTCTTGGGCCAACCCTATTCTCTATATACATCAACGATGTCGCTCTCGCTGCTGGTGACTCTCTGATCCATCTCTACGCAGACGACACCATTCTGTATACATCTGGCCCCTCTTTGGACACTGTGTTAACTAACCTTCAAACAAGCTTCAATGCCATACAACACTCCTTCCGTGGCCTCCAACTGCTCTTAAATGCTAGTAAAACTAAATGCATGCTCTTCAATAGAACGTTGCCCGCACCCGCCCACCGGACTATCATCACTACCCTCGACGGGTCTGACTTAGAATATGTGGACAACTACAAATACCTAGGTGTCTGGTTAGACTGTAAACTCAACTTCCAGACTCATATTAACCATCTCCAATCCAAAATTAAATCTAGAATCGGCTTCCTATTTCGCAAACAAAGCCTCCTTCACTCATGCTGCCAAACATGCCCTTGTAAAACTTACCATCCTATCGATCCTTGACTTCGGCGATGTCATTTACAAAATAGCCTCCAACACTCTACTCAGCAAATTAGATGTAGTCTATCACAGTGCCATCCGTTTTGTTACCAAAGCTCCATATACTACCCACCACTGCGACCTGTATTCTCTCGTCGGCTGGCCCTCACTACATATTCGTCGCCAAACCCACTGGCTCCAGGTCATCTATAAGTCTTTATTAGGTAATTCCCCGCCTTATCTCAACTCGCTGGTCACCATAGCAACACCTACCCGTAGCATGCGCTCCAGCAGGTATATCTCACTGACCACCCCCAAAGCCAACACCTCCTTTGGCCGCCATTCCTTCCAGTTCTCTGCTGCCAATGACTGGAACGAATTGGAAAAATCCTTGAAGCTATAGGTTCCTATCTCCCTCACTAACTTTAAGCATCAGCTGTCAAAGCTGCTTATCGATCACTGCACCTGTATATAGCCCTTCTGTAAATAGCCCATCCTACTACCTCATCCCCATAATTTTATTTTGATTTTGATTTTTTTTAACTTCCGCTCTATTTGCACATCATCATTTGCACATTCCATCATTCCAGTGATTATGCTAATCTGTAATTTATTTCTCCACTATGGCCTATTTATTGTCTTCCTAACCTTACTGCATTTTGCACTACATTTGCCCTCTGTATATAGATTTTCTATAGTGTTATTGACTGTACGTTTGTTTATTCTCATGTGTAACTCTGTGTTGTTTTTTGTCGCACTGCCTTGCTTTGTCTTGGCCAGGTCGCAGTTGCAAATGAGAACTTGTTCTCAACTGACCTACCTGGTTAAATAAAGGTGAAATAAAATAAATAAAAATAAATGTCTCTTTCACTTCATACCTCTCCCCCCTTCTCCCTAAATCCTCTAGGTTATATCAGCTGTGTTGGTGAACCCCTCCCCCATCTGAACTGGCTGACACAGAGGGCACAGCATGATCATAGGTGAGAGGTCACTTGGTCGGGTCAACAGGACGTATTATTAAAGAGATGCTTTACATTGAAGATACAGATAGAGATGTAGTAGTCCCAGAGTTAATGATCCCAGGTCAGTTTAATACAGATAGAGATGTAGTAGTCCCAGAGTTAATGATCCCAGGTCAGTTTAATACAGATAGAGATGTAGTAGTCCCAGAGTTAATGATCCCAGGTCAGTTTAATACAGATAGAGATGTAGTAGTCCCAGAGTTAATGATCCCAGGTCAGTTTAATACAGATAGAGATGTAGTAGTCCCAGAGTTAATGATCCCAGGTCAGTTTAATACAGATAGGGATGTAGTAGTCCCAGAGGTAATGATCCCAGGTCAGTTTAATACAGATATAGATGTAGTAGTCCCAGAGTTAATGATCCCAGGTCAGGTTAATACCGATAGAGATGTAGTAGTCCCAGAGTTAATGATCCCAGGTCAGTTTAATACAGATAGAGATGTAGTAGTCCCAGAGTTAATGATCCCAGGTCAGTTTAATACAGATAGAGATGTAGTAGTCCCAGAGGTAATGATCCCTGGTCAGTTTAATACAGATAGAGATGTAGTAGTCCCAGAGGTAATGATCCCTGGTCAGTTTAATACAGATAGAGATGTAGTAGTCCCAGAGTTAATGATCCCAGGTCAGTTTAATACAGATAGAGATGTAGTAGTCCCAGAGTTAATGATCCCAGGTCAGTTTAATACAGATAGAGATGTAGTAGTCCCAGAGTTAATGATCCCAGGTCAGTTTAATACAGATAGAGATGTAGTAGTCCCAGAGTTAATGATCCCAGGTCAGTTTAACACAGATAGAGATGTAGTAGTCCCAGAGTTAATGATCCCAGGTCAGTTTTGCATTTCACCTCCTGATGATTATAATGACTGACTGTGTTAGAATAAAAAAACAAGGCTTAATCATGCTCTCTCTCTATCCATCTGTGTCTCGTCTGCAGGTATGTTTTGATGTGAGAGACGAATCCAGTCCCGTCATCACCACCTCACACGCTCTTAAGATAACCTTCAGGCCAACTGGGGGCCCAAGGCTGGTTAGGAGACACCGCTAGAGACACTCTGTAATTGTGATGAACTGAGAGAATATTAGGTTAGCACTGTAATTCATTAATCATATGCTGTCTTCCCTGCTCCTCTGTTCTTACCTCTTTCCCTTTCTGTCTTCTACACCTGTTTCACATTCTCCACTGGTTGAAATGATGTATCTAATTGAAATACTACACCTATCCTGTGTCCTCAGACTAATGCAGATGAAGGGAGTTAGATATACATAGGATGTGTAGTGTACAGTTTTTTTTTCTGTATATATGATTTACAAATTAGCCTTTGCTTAAATCATGTTCTAGTCTATTGCGTAGTTACAATGTGTAATCATTGATGTCCCAGGACCAGGAGTGGTAGACACTGTTGAAGTGTATAATTGTAATACACACAGTTGAAGTCAGAAGTTTACAAACACTTAGGTTTAAGTCATTAAAACTCATTTTTCAACCACTCCACAGATTTCATGTTAACAAACTATGTTTTGGCAAGTTGGTTAGGACATCTACTTTGTACATGTGATAAAGAAATGTGCATGTTTAATGTTAATGACTAAGATGTTTCACCCTGAAACGGTGTCATGTGTGAGATGTATTAGAATTACAAGATTATGATTCTAAGAATGTGGGAACATAGACAATGTTCAGACCAGGTTAGAATGTTACCATTTGGTAAAATGAGTCAGGATGTGGTTAAGATGAACAAAGGGGGAGATAGACCATTTGTGAAGGCTGTTAAGCTGGCAGGAGATTAGCCATAAAAGTTTACCATCCTCATCAATCTGAGTGGGGGTCTTGTCCCTGAGGTGGGTAAACATTAGCAACTGAGGGATGTCTTTGAGGGGGGTGACCTGAGATAACAGGATAGGGTCTTTGAAGGCAGATCCTGAGAACTTGCAGGCCATGAAACAGGGTGGAGACTTTGCTGACTGGATTTTATAAAAGGCTTTGTATTTTTTCTCTGAATAAAACCTGACCATTGTAAAGCTGGAACCCTCTCTGTATTATTTAAACAAACTGAAGAATTTACAACCTTCAGGATACAGATAGAGTTAATAAGTTCATTTAGAACATTGGAATAGAAATAATCGTGACAACATGACACAAGTAATTCTTCAAACAATTGTTTACATACAGATTATTTCACTTATAATTCACTACATCACAATTCCAGTGGGTCAGAAGGTTACATACACTAAGTTGACTGTGCCTTTAAACAGCTTGGAAAATTCCAGAAAATTATGTCATGGCTTTAGAAGCTTCTGATAGGCTAATTGACATAATTTGAGTCAATTGGAGGTGTACCTGTGGATGTATTTCAAGGCCTACCTTCAAACTCTTTGCTCAACATCATGGGAAAATCAAAAGAATTCAGCCAAGATCTCAGAAAATAAATTTATAAATAAGCGAGGGTTCTGAAAAGTTTCTCACCTTGCTTTGTGGATTTGCTCAATAGACCTCTGCCTGTGTTGGCTCTGTTAGCTCCTCAGGGAAGAGACATAAAAATGCAATTAATTATTTACCTTAAACCAGGTGGGCCCTGAGACAAAGGTTGGCCCCTAGATGGCTCTGAGGCTGTAATAGAAGAGACGTTGGGGGACCAGGGGGAGCCATGCACGCACACACACACACACGCACACACACACAAATACACACACACACACACACATACACACAAATACACACACACAAATACACACACACACACACACACACACACACACACACACACACAAATACACACACACACACACGCAGGAGGCGTAAGGGTACCGGCGGACCAGGGGGGGCCAAGGAAGGAAGAGTCAGGGGGGGTAGAATGGGGCAATTAAATGAAAGAGGTGTAAGGGTCAGGGAATGGATCACACACACCTACACTCTCTCTCTTTCTCTCTCCCACACACATGAAGGCAACAAACACATGGTCACACACATATACACACACACTCCCAGGCTCTGTTTTTGGATCTCTCTTGCTGGGGTTACCAGACACAGACCACTGGACCTGCCCACTGCAAATTAATGCAACATACAGTCGTATGCAAATGTTTGGGCACCCCTGACAATTTCCATGGTTTCCATTTATAAATAATTGGGTGTTTTGATCAGCAATTTCATTTTGATCTATCAAATAACTGATGGACACAGTAATATTTCAGTAGTGAAATTAGGTTTATTGGATTAACAGAAAATGTGCAATATGCATCAAAACGAAATTAGACAGGTGCATAAATTTGGGCACCCCAACAGAAAAATCATATCAATATTTAGTAGAGCCTCCTTTTGCTAAAATAACAGCCTCTAGACGCTTCCTATAGCCTCTAATGAGTGTCTGAATTCTGGATGAAGGTATTTTGGACCATTCCTCCTTACAAAACATCTCCAGTTCAGTTAGGTTTGATGGTTGCCAAGCATGGACTGCCCGCTTCAAATCATCCCACAGATTCTCAATGATATTCAGGTCTGGGGACTGGGATGGCCATTCCAGAACATTGTACTTGTTCCTCTGCATAAATGCCTGGGTAGATTTTGAGCAGTGTTTTGGGTCGTTGTCTTGTTGAAATATCCAGCCCCGGCGTAACTTCAACTTTGTGACTGATTCTTCAACATTATTACCAAGAATCTGCTGATATTGAGTGGAATCCATGCGACCCTCAACTTTAACAAGATTCCCAGTACCGGCACTGGCCACACAGCCCCACAGCATGATGGAACCCCCACCAAATATTACTGTGGGTAGCAAGTGTTTTTCTTGGAACGCTGTGTTCTTTTGCCGCCATGCATAACGCCCCTTGTTATGACCAAATAACTCAATCTTTGTTTCATCAGTCCACAGCACCTTATTCCAAAATGAAGCTGGCTTGTCCAAATGTGCGTTTGTGGCGTGTGTGCAGAAAAGGCTTCTTCCGCATCACTCTCCCGTACAGCTTCTCCTTGTGCAAAGTGCGCTGAATTGTTGAACGATGCACAGTGACACCATCTGCAGCAAGATGATGTTGTAGGTCTTTGGAGGTGGTCTGTGGGCTGTTTTTGACCGTTCTCACCATCCTTCGCCTCTCCGTATTTTACTTGGGGTATTATCAACAGCAAGATACTATAAAATGGTTTACTGCAGCAGGGGGGAATTGCTGTTTCGAATGGTACTGTAATTCACCCCACATAATACAGTATCATACCGTATCTTTGGACTGCCAAAAACCGGGGGCACATTATTGTTGTTTCTGGCTCATTAACATATTTAGAGGTGTGCCTTGTAAGAGGCTAAATTTGTTGCACCCATGAGTGAGAATGCAGTACCAATTTAGCCCATATGTTGTTATAGTGCCCCATCAATTTGTATAAGGGGCAGATTGAAGTGGCAGCAAATCTTAAACCTTAATTGGTTTGATATTGATTTCAGAAGAAGACAAAAAAGCTACACTGCGCACGCGCTATAGTGTGTTTGATGTTACTTAGCTGATTGGGAGTTTTGTTTCCCCATCACTAGTATCTTTTAAGGCCTCTAGAAGTGCAAGTGATATAACACACCAAATATTCATCAATATGCCGTAATGTGTGAACATTTACCTAGCAGCCAACCTGCTTGCACAAATCCCATGTAATTAAAGTAACATTCTGTGAAGTACAAACCCCTCCCCTCAATGAATTTAATTCTTCCATTCTTTCAGATTTTTTACAGTATAATACAGTCAATTTCACGGTATTGTACTGTAGGTCATTACACAGTACTTGCTTTGATACCCTATTTATATAACAGTAGCTGTAATGTAGTATGAAATACACAATTATACTCTCCACCGAGCTGCCTGTAAGATACTGTCAAATTCATGGCAACCCCTTTACAGTGTGGATGACGGTTAGGGTAGTCATTTTGTGAACAAAGTTAGCCTACTGCACCAATACACCTTAGTATTGGGTGATGGTTGGGGTAGTAATTTTGTGAACAAAGTTAGCCTACTGCTTTTGAATCAACCATGAATCAACCATGAATCAACCATTTTTTGAAGAATTTACCCCAAAAATCTTGTAAGACACAGACCATTCAAAAATACAATTAGTTAGCCTTTTCTAAAATGGAGTGGATTCTTGGTGATTTCGAAGCATGCTTAGAATGACAAGACATCAGAGTAATTTTTTGTGTAAATTCTGGAATCGTCTTCGAACGGTCTTCATATCGTGGTGTGATTAAATATTTGTAGATTGAGCTAAATCTATAAACAAACTATATTCCATGAAACTGCTGTGGATACAGTAATGATGCAACAATGCATTTCTAAATGAAAGGTCAGTGTTTTTACCATAATATTTATACAATCTGTTTTCAACAAAGAGAAAATCATAGTTTTATCGAGCGAAGAATCACACCTTATCTGGTCAGGGAAAGTGTGAGAGTAAGACAGAGAGAAATCAGCTGAATCTGAGGACTGCTGTATTCCCCAGCCTGATGTGTGGGTCTCACTGAGGAGGCTGGGTCTGTGCTCCAGGTTTCCAGCTGAATCTGAGGACTGCTGTATTCCCCAGCCTGATGTGTGGGTCTCACTGAGGAGGCTGGGTCTGTGCTCCAGGTTTCCAGCTGAATCTGAGGACTGCTGAATTCCCCAGCCTGATGTGTGGGTCTCACTGAGGAGGCTGGGTCTGTGCTCCAGGTTTCCAGCTGAATCTGAGGACTGCTGTATTCCCCAGCCTGATGTGTGGGTCTCACTGAGGAGGCTGGGTCTGTGCTCCAGGTTTCCAGCTGAATCTGAGGACTGCTGAATTCCCCAGCCTGATGTGTTGGTCTCACTGAGGAGGCTGGGTCTGTGCTCCAGGTTTCCAGCTGAATCTGAGGACTGCTGTATTCCCCAGCCTGATGTGTGGGTCTCACTGAGGAGGCTGGGTCTGTGCTCCAGGTTTCCAGCTGAATCTGAGGACTGCTGTATTCCCCAGCCTGATGTGTGGGTCTCACTGAGGAGGCTGGGTCTGTGCTCCAGGTTTCCAGCTGAATCTGAGGACTGCTGAATTCCCCAGCCTGATGTGTGGGTCTCACTGAGGAGGCTGCGTCTGTGCTCCAGGTTTCCAGCTGAATCTGAGGACTGCTGTATTCCCCAGCCTGATGTGTGGGTCTCACTGAGGAGGCTGGGTCTGTGCTCCAGGTTTCCAGCTGAATCTGAGGACTGCTGTATTCCCCAGCCTGATGTGTGGGTCTCACTGAGGAGGCTGGGTCTGTGCTCCAGGTTTCCAGCTGAATCTGAGGACTGCTGTATTCCCCAGCCTGATGTGTGGGTCTCACTGAGGAGGCTGGGTCTGTGCTCCAGGTTTCCAGCTGAATCTGAGGACTGCTGTATTCCCCAGCCTGATGTGTGGGTCTCACTGAGGAGGCTGGGTCTGTGCTCCAGGTTTCCAGCTGAATCTGAGGACTGCTGTATTCCCCAGCCTGATGTGTGGGTGGGTGACGTGCAGGTCCTCATTAGGGGCTACCTCTTCCTGTGACATTTAACTGGACATTCTTGATAAATGTCAGATCATGGATATATGGACGGCAAATGGATGCATCACCAGGAATTCAAATCCTCTATCTGTGCTTCTCCTTGCATCTGTAAAACATGAGTCCCTAATCAACCAGGTCAGTGTGTGTGTTGTGTGTTTAGGGTGGGGGGTGGGGGGTGGGGGGTGGGCATTGTGTTCTGGTCAAATTAAATTAAATGTTATTGGTCACATAAACATGTTTAGCAGACAGTGCAGAAATATCTAACAAGTAATATCTAACAATTTCACAACATATACCAAATACACACAAATCTAAGTAAATAATGGAATTAATTTACTTAGCAAAGAAATCATAAAAGGAAACCAGAAAGTGGACAGAGGAGCACAACATTCTAATGTAGAATAATGTAAAGCAGTATGTAAATATTATTAAAGTAACTAGTGTTCCATTTCTATGTCCATAGGCAGCAGCCTCTAATGTGCTAGTGATGGCTATTTGCCGTACCAGGCGGTGATACAGCCTGACAGGATGCTCTCAATTGTGCATCTGTTCTTTAGCCTCCTGGGGTTGAAGAGGCTCTGTTGCCTTCTTCACCACATTGTCTGTGTGGGTGGACCATTTCAGTTTGTCAGTGATGTGCGCGCCAAGGAACTTGAAGGTTTCCACCTTCTCCACTGCAGTCTTGTTGATGTGGATAGGGGGGGCTCCCTCTGCTGTTTCCTGAAGTCCCCCATCAACTCCTTTGTTTTTTTTACGTTAAGTGAGAGGTTATTTTCCTGGCACCACACTCCCAGAACCCTCACCTCCTCCCTGTAGGCTGTCTCGTCATTGTTGGTAATCAAGCCTACTGGTGTAAGCAGCCTCAGGACCATAGCTTTGTTAACACAGATCCAGAGTGGAGTATACTAACCATTTAACACATTGGATGTAGAGTAAGTAAACAAAGTGGACATTGTTGTTTTACCATAGCCTACAGCAGAGCATTGTCAGAAAGTAACTGTAATGACCCTGAACATCCTTATTGGGATTTTGGCTAAACACGTTTTTCTAAGTGACCTGGGTTGTTCTAGGTTTCATTTCCAACAGTACTGAAACACAAGGTTGTTTGCAGAAAGTTGATGTGTGTGCGTGTGAGTTTGAAACACCGACTTGTAACTGTAGACAGATTACATGTGACACTAAACTAGTGCAGTGAGATTTAATCATGTGTGTTTGTGGAAGGACAGACCATCCGCCAGTCTGCATTCAAACCGAAGCTGTATCTAAACTAGTGCAGTGAGATTTAATCATGAGTATTTGTGGAAGGACAGACCATCCGCCAGTCTGCATTCAAACCGAAGCTGTATCTAAACTAGTGCAGTGAGATTTAATCATGTGTGTTTGTGGAAGGACAGACCATCCGCCAGTCTGCATTCAAACCGAAGCTGTATCTAAACTAGTGCAGTGAGATTTAATCATGTGTGTTTGTGGAAGGACAGACCATCCGCCAGTCTGCATTCAAACCGAAGCTGTATCTAAACTAGTGCAGTGAGATTTAATCATGTGTGTTTGTGGAAGGACAGACCATCCGCCAGTCTGCATTCAAACCGAAGCTGTATCTAAACTAGTGCAGTGAGATTTAATCATGTGTGTTTGTGGAAGGACAGACCATCCGCCAGTCTGCATTCAAACCGAAGCTGTATCTAAACTAGTGCAGTGAGATTTAATCATGTGTGTTTGTGGAAGGACAGACCATCCGCCAGTCTGCATTCAAACCGAAGCTGTATCTAAACTAGTGCAGTGAGATTTAATCATGTGTGTTTGTGGAAGGACAGACCATCCGCCAGTCTGCATTCAAACCGAAGCTGTATCTAAACTAGTGCAGTGAGATTTAATCATGAGTGTTTGTGGAAGGACAGACCATCCGCCAGTCTGCATTCAAACCGAAGCTGTATCTAAACTAGTGCAGTGAGATTTAATCATGAGTGTTTGTGGAAGGATAGACCATCCGCCAGTCTGCATTCAAACCGAAGCTGTATCTAAACTAGTGCAGTGAGATTTAATCATGTGTGTGTGTGTGTTTTATAGTCACACGGCCCAGGCTGCACCTCTGCGTGGTTGGCCTCTCCAAAGGAATAATTAGGTGACAAAAGGCTACACACTAAGATGTATGCTGTGTCTTCTGTGTGGTGCACATGATCAGCCAATTGTTTGAAATCTGCCGGTGGTAATGAGCGAGAAAGCGAGAGAGCGAGAGAGCGAGAGAGAGAGGACAAAGAGCTGCACAGCAGCCTCTACATTTTGAAGTGGGTTTACTAGAAAAATGGCGTTCCCTCTGTGATATAATTAATTACGGTTAATTAAACATATCCCGTATATTTACTGGGCCACAGATAAATCTCCACCCGTGATCAAGTCAACCCTTTAAAATGGTATTTACTTGTTTGCAAGTGATTGGGTGGGCAACCAGCCAGGTCGCTCAAGATCCATAGTGAAAACGCGAGCCAAACCTTAACCCTTAACTTAATGCCTTAACTTAACCAAATGTCAGTGCAAATTAATATCAGCTGGTTCAGTCCCAACTGATGGCCTACAAAAAGGTCTCATTGCCAAGGTGTCACACAAGACACATCTCATGATGGGTAAAAGCAAAGAGCTGTCTCAAGACCTTCGCAACCTAACACGCATGCATGCATTGCACGCAGAAACACGTAGGCATGCAGACACAGACGCAAACATAAAACACACACACACTGTATAGAAACATGCATCTGGCCTGGACTGGCTTTCTAGCATCTCAATATTTCATCCCCTGAGTGTTAATGTAACATCCATTTGGATTGCATTGGTGTGCATATTGGCAGGCAGATGGATACTGCATTGACTTAAAACTCCCTTTGCACCTCGAGTCCGCACATACTGTATATATCCCATCACATTTTATATTGCAGGAATATTCACAGTGGGAAAAAAATCATACAAACAAATTATCCCGGAGAGGATATGACTCAGGCAATGAGGTATCTGTGCCACAGAGAACACACAAGTGTGAACACACACAAAACACCAAGAAACGTCATAGTAGGTCCTGTCATAGTGGTTTACCTCACGTAGGTCCTGTCATAGTGGTTTACCTCACGTAGGTCCTGTCATAGTGGTTTACCTCACGTAGGTCCTGTCATAGTGGTTTACCTCACGTAGGTCCTGTCATAGTGGTTTACCTCACGTAGGTCCTGTCATAGTGGTTTACCTCACGTAGGTCCTGTCATAGTGGTTTACCTCATGTAGGTCCTGTCATAGTGGTTTACCTCACGTAGGTCCTGTCATAGTGGTTTACCTCATGTAGGTCCTGTCATAGTGGTTTACCTCACGTAGGTCCTGTCATAGTGGTTTACCTCACGTAGGTCCTGTCATAGTGGTTTACCTCATGTAGGTCCTGTCATAGTGGTTTACCTCACGTAGGTCCTGTCATAGTGGTTTACCTCACGTAGGTCCTGTCATAGTGGTTTACCTCATGTAGGTCCTGTCATAGTGGTTTACCTCACGTAGGTCCTGTCATAGTGGTTTACCTCACGTAGGTCCTGTCATAGTGGTTTACCTCATGTAGGTCCTGTCATAGTGGTTTACCTCATGTAGGTCCTGTCATAGTGGTTTACCTCACGTAGGTCCTGTCATAGTGGTTTACCTCATGTAGGTCCTGTCATAGTGGTTTACCTCACGTAGGTCCTGTCATAGTGGTTTACCTCACGTAGGTCCTGTCATAGTGGTTTACCTCACGTAGGTCCTGTCATAGTGGTTTATCTCACGTAGGTCCTGTCATAGTGGTTTACCTCACGTAGGTCCTGTCATAGTGGTTTACCTCATGTAGGTCCTGTCATAGTGGTTTACCTCATGTAGGTCCTGCATAGTGGTTTACCTCACGTAGGTCCTGTCATAGTGGTTTACCTCAAGTAGGTCCTGTCATAGTGGTTTACCTCAAGTAGGTCCTGTCATAGTGGTTTACCTCACGTAGGTCCTGTCATAGTGGTTTACCTCACGTAGGTCCTGTCACACACACACACAAACACACACACACAAACACAGGCACACACAAACACACGCACACACAAACACACGCACACACAGACACACACGGACGCCTGCATGCGCGCACACACACACACACTGAAGAATCTCATATGCAGTGAAATATTAAATAGACTCACTACTGTATAACCAAAGAATGTAAGGAACTTTCACAAAGCTTGTACTTCATAAAAGACTGTGGCAGAGAGAGGAAAATTAAGCGTTGACAGACCATGTTTCACTCAAGCTCAACATACAACATGCTGTAAATACAGTACAGAAGGATCAAAAACCCACAGATTTGTAAAGATTGACCAAAAACCCACAGATTTGTAAAGATTGACCAGAAACCCACAGATTTGTAAAGATTGACCAAAAACCCACAGATTTGTAAAGATTAACCAAAAACCCACAGATTTATAAAGATTGACAAAAAACCCACAGATGTGTAAAGATTTACCAAAAACCCACAGATTTGTAAAGATTAACCAGAAACCCACAGATTTGTAAAGATTGACCAGAAACCCACAGATTTGTATAGATTTTCTTCTTCTGTATCCACTGTCGATTCGTGAAGCAATACAAACCACATGGTGCCTGATTATCCCATGTGACTCACCACCATTCCACAAACACACTGACATAACCGGCGAAACCTAGTGAGACAGCAAAACCAGTACAACCCACCCTCATCCTAGCTTGTAACAATTTTCACCAGATGTTGGTAACAACCCAAGTAATCCATACATACAAAGAAACCAAAACAAATAAGTTCAGAAATTAAGTTATGTGTAATAATGTGAAATGACACAGGGAAAAAGTATTGAACACACTTACTGATATTTATTTAATACTTTGTACAAAAGCCTTCGTTGGTAATGACAGCTTCAAGACGCCTCCTGTATGGAGAAACTAGTCGCATGCATTGCTCTGGTGTAATTTTGGCCCATTCTTCCACACAAATAGTCTTCAAATCTTGAAGGTTCCGTGGGCCTCTTCTATGAATCTTGATCTTCAGTTCTTTCCATAGATTTTCAATGGGATTTAAGTCAGGTGATTGGCTGGGCCATTCTAGCAGCTTTATTTTCTTTCTTTGAAACCAATTGAGATTTTCCTTGGCTGTGTGTTTGGGATCATTGTCTTGCTGAAATGTCCACCCTCGTTTCATCTTCATCATCCTGGTAGATGGCAGCAGATTTTTGTCAATAATGTCTCGGTAAATTTGCCCATTCATCCTTCCTTCAAGTTTGCCAGTACCATTTGCTGAAAAGCAGCCCCACACCATGATGTTCCCACCTCCAAACTTCACTGTTGGTATGGTGTTGTTAGGGTGATGTGCAGTGCCATTTCTCCTCCAAACATGGTGTGTATTATGACATCCAAACAGTTAAATTTTGCTCTTATCTGACCACATTATATTCTCCCAGTATTTCACTGGCTTTTCCAAATGTTGTGCAGCAAACTTTAAATGAGCTTCAACATGCTTTTTTTTCAGCAATGGAGTCTTGCGTGGTGAGTGTGCATACAGGCCATGGCGGTGGAGTGCATTACTTACTGTTTTCTTTGAGACAACAGTTCCTGCTAATTGCAGGTCTTTTTGAAGCTCTCCACAAGTGGTCCTTGGCTCTTGGACAACTCTTCTGATTATTTTTTCACTCCTCTGTCAGAAATCTTTTGCGAGGAGCACCTGGACGAGGCAAATTTATGGTGAAATGATTGTCTTTCCACTTCCGTATTATGGCCCCAACAGTGCTCACTGGAACATTCAGATGCTTAGAAATGCGCCTATAACCAATGCAACAATTAGGTTGCGAAAGTCTTGAGACAGCTCTTTGCTTTTACCCATCATGAGATGTGTCTTGTGTGACACCTTGGCAATGAGACCTTTTTGTAGGCCATCAGTTGGGACTGAACCAGCTGATATTAATTTGCACTGACAGGGGGCTGGATTGCTTTTTTATTACTGATAGTTTTCAGCTGTTGTCTTGGCTTTCCATAACTTTTTGCACCTCCCTTTCTTCATGTGTTCAATACTTTTTCCCTGAGTCATTTCACATTATTACACATAACATAATTTCTGAACTTATTTGTTTTGGTTTCTTTGTATGTATGGATTACTTGGGTTGTTACCAACATCTGGTGAAAATTTCATGTCAATAGCACTTCAACTGTGAGTGACGGAATCTAAAACAAAAATCCAGAAATCACATTGTATCATTTTTAAGTAATTAATATGCATTTTATTGCATGACATAAGTATTTGATACATCAGAAAAGCAGAACCTATTTTTGTCTCATCAGACCACATGACCTTCTCCCATTTCTCCTCTGGATCATCCAGATGGTCATTGGCAAACTTCAGACGGGCCTGGACATGCGCTGGCTTGAGCAGGGGGACCTTGCGTGCGCTGTGTTACTAATGGTTTTCTTTGAGACTGTGGTCCCAGCTCTCTTCAGGTCATTGACCAGGTCCTGCCGTGTAGTTCTGGGCTGATCACTCACCTTCCTCATGATCATTGATGCCCCACGAGGTGAGATCTTGCATGGTGCCCCAGACCGAGGGAGATTGACCGTCATCTTGAACTTCTTCCATTTTCTAATAATTGCGCCAACAGTTGTTGCCTTCTCACCAAGCTGCTTGCCTATTGTCCTGTAGCCCATCCCAGCCTTGTGCAGGTCTACAATTTTATCCCTGATGTCCTTACACAGCTCTCTGGTCTTGGCCATTGTGGAGAGGTTGGAGGCTGTTTGATTGAGTGTGTGGACAGGTGTCTTTTATACAGGTAACGAGTTCAAACAGGTGCAGTTAATACAGGTAATGAGTGGAGAACAGGAGGGCTTCTTAAAGAAAAACTAACAGGTCTGTGAGAGCCGGAATTCTTACTGGTTGGTAGGTGATCAAATACTTATGTCAGTCAATAAAATCCAAATTAATTTTTGTTTTAGATTCCGTCTCTCACAGTTGAAGTGTACCTATGATAAAAATTACAGACCTCTACATGCTTTGTAAGTAGGAAAACCTGCAAAATCAGCAGTGTATCAAATACTTGTTCTCCCCACTGTATATACCATTTTGTTGTGTTACAGCCTGAAACAATTACAGAGTTTAATGGCTGTGATAGGAGAAAACTGAGGATGGATCAATAACATTGTAGTTACTCCACAATACTAACATAAATTAGTGAAAAGAAGGAAGCCTGGACAGAATACACATATTCCAAAAGATGCGTCCTGTTTGCAACCAAGCACTTAAGTAATGCTGCTAAAAATATGGCAAAGAAATGTACTTTTTGTCCTGAGTACAAAGTCTTCTGTTTGGGGAAAATCACTGAGTACCACTCTTCATATTTCCAAGCATGTTGGTGGTTGCATCATGTTATGGGTATGCTTGTCATCGGCAAGGACTAGGAAGTTTTTTTAGGATAAAAAGAAACAGAATAGAGCTAAGCACTGGTAAAATCCTAGAGGAAAATCTTGTTTAGTCTTCTTTCCACCAGACACTGGGAGACAAATTCACCTTTCAGCAGGAGAATAGCCTAAAACACAAGGCCAAATATACACTGGAGTTACTTATCAAGACGACATTGAAATGTCCTTGAGTGGACTAGTTACAGTTTTGATATAAATCTACTTGAAAATATATGGCAAATCTTGGAAATGGCTTTCTAGCAATGATCAACACGCAAGCAGGAAATACTGACACTGACTCCCCTCTCACTCCTCCTTCCCCTCTCTCTTCTCTCTTTCCCCTCTCTCTTCTCTCTTTCCCCTCTCTCTTCTCTCTTTCCCTGGGGACGGCCTATATCCCATTCTCTCCATTCCCTGATTGAAGAACGGGCCATCCTAGTGGGGCCAGGCATCTTTTCAGGGTTAAACAGCCTCCTATATAAAACTCATAAATACATTCACACAGACACACATGCTACATACACATCACAACTGCTGCTACCAGACTTATTATTATAGTCTGGTAGCATTATTATTGCTTAATACTGCACAATTTAAACACTTGCCCCCATCCCAAAACGTGTAAATGTTGTGCATTCTACTGATGTTGTGCATTTTCTCATTGTTGTTGCATTGTCGAGAAAGAACATGAAAGTAAGCATTTCTTTGGACAGTGTATACCATGTGTATCCTGTACATACGACTAATACAAATTCAAACTAATATTTTTATGGTAATGGTAATGAATGAATGGATGAATTCATGAATTGATGGGTGGTGGGTTTGTGTACTTTACAGTATTTAACTGTAAATGCATGGGATTGGTGCAAGCAGGTTGGTTGCTAGGTAATGTGTTTTCCTGTTACATAATCAAATATATACAGTACCTTCAGAAAGCATTCGCACCCCTTGACTTCACATTTTGTTGTGTTACAGTTTAAAATATATTACATTTAGATTTTAGTCACTGGCCTACACACAATATCCCATAATGTCAAAGTCGAATTATGTTTTATGAAAATTTTAAGAATTAATCAATAAAAAGCTGAAATGTCTTGATTCAATAAGTATTCAAACCCTTTGTTATGGCAAGCCTAAATAAGTTCAGGAGTCAAAGTCACATAAAAAGTTGGATGGAATCACTCTGTGTGCAATAATAGTGTTTAACATGATATTTGAATGACTACCTCATCTCTGTATCTATAAATGAAAGTTTGCAAAAATAGATAAGATGGAGAGGTAAATACTTGTCTATTTATGGAAAAATCACATTGATTAACTCTTTGGTCCTATCACAGTTTACTTACTTACTAATGGCACCGCCTACTCAAGATTAATCAAAAAATATTAAATTTTATTTGGAATGCTGAGACAAACAAAATTAAACGTGCCTATTTATATAATGAATATGAGTTTGAGGGGCTAAACTTATTAAATATTAAAGTGTTAAACCTTTCACTAAAAGCTTCACTCAGGTTGTGATACAACTACACCCACACCAAGCCTTTAGCTTGAGAAAGAAAGCTTAATAAACATAAATTATGCTTAAACCCAAAATGCTTCTCCAATAAATTATTAAGAAAAGCTCATCCTTTATTCAAAAATGGCCAGATTACAACTTCTAATTTCCGACTAATTGAAAATAAAGTTTCCCCTTTTCTTAAACAAGCCATACAAAGCTGGTTACAATTTCAGTTTTATCCTCCAGAAGTGATAGAACAAATATTACAACCAATGTTATGGTTAAACTCAAATATACTGATAAAATAAAAAAACATTATTTATTGAAATAATGTTTAAACATTGTATTATATTTATTAATGGTATTATGAATAGAAATGGAGGTGTTATGTCACATATGCAGCTATCGATAAATATGGGAATGTCTGCTCAATCCTAATTTACAACCAACTGATTTCAGCATTATTTTCAGCAAGTAGAAAGGGTAGAAGGTAGGGAACTGGTTTGTCTGCCATATACAGTATTAAAGATACAAATTGGCTGAAAGGAATTCCATAAATAGAAAAATATACCAGTTTAATTTGAAGACAGAAATGTTGACAGCTGCGCCGTACAGGTTGGAAAATAAATGAGAAGAGATTTTCGATGTAGCGATTCCATGGCACATGGTTTATGAACTGGTACAAAAAACAACACTTGATTCAACACTTTATTTAAACGATTATACAAAATTCTTGCTACCAACATATTTTTTTCCAGAGCTGATATATAAAATTAAAAGACCACTGGAAAATTATCACTTTCTCTGGTATTACTATTTTTAGGAATGTGTTTGGCTAAAATGAAATTTTTTTGTTTTATTCTATAATCTACTGACAACATTTCTCCCAAATTCCAAATACAAATATTGTCATTTAGAGCATTTCTTAGCAGAAAATGACAACTGGTCAAAATAACAAAAAAGATAGTGTGAAAATAAGTTCATATTCATTTTTACTACTAATACTAATTTTTGTGCTCACCGTCACAGAATAATCCACCACGCCCTGAGGTCCATGTTTTTTCACTGTTTTTCCAGGTTTCTTTTTTGGTTTCTGTTCCTCTCCCCCTCTCCATGAGCATGGGAGAATGCGATGGGGGACCCGGTCCGGGTGGCCGGCAGTCTGGGCTAGAGGATAGGTGCCACGTCATGGAGGGGCAAATGGGAGAGCTCATGGAAGCATTTCGGGAGCTCATGACACCACGATCAGGTGAAGAAACCCAGAGACAGCCAAGTGGTGCCACAGCTTCCTCTTCACCTGTGAGTGGGGCACCTAGCAGCGCTACCGGAGCGGTATTATGGTAATCCGGATGGTTGTCATGTTTCCTTCTCCAATGTGAGATATATTTTGCGGATCAACTGGTCCCAGACAGGGAGAAAGTAACCACGATGATCTCGCTCCTAACCGGACGCGCCCTCGACTGGGTCACGGCTTTGTGGGGTAGCGGATCTGAGGAATTGAGGTCATTTCCCAGGTTCCTCGCCCAGTTCCGAGCCGTGTTCGACCATCCTGCGGAGGGGAGAGACGTGGGCGAGCGGCTTTTGCGCCTACGACAGGGGACTGGCACGGCCGCGGAGTATGCTTTGTCATTCCGGACGCTGGCTGGTCCAGTGGCTGGAATGGGCCAGCTCTCCAAACCGCGTTCTGTAGGGGCTTGCATGCGATGTTAGATCGGGTTTCATGTCCAGGCTCTGGCTGGGCCACTCAAGGACATTCAGAGACTTGTCCCAAAGCCACTCCTGCATGGTGTTGGCTGTGTGCTTAGGGTCGTTGTCCTGTTGGAAAGTGAACCTTTGCCCCAGCCTGAGGTCCTGAGCGCTCTGGAGCAGGTTTTCATCAAGGATCTCTCTGTACTTTGCTCCGTTCATCTTTCCCTCGATCCTGACTAGTCTCCCAGTCCTTGCCACTGAAATCAAACAATCAATCAAATTTTTTTACGAAGCCCTTTTTAGCAGATGTCACAAAGTGCTATACAGAAGTCCAGCCTAAATCCCCAAACAGCAAGCAATGCAGACGTAGAAGCACGGTGGCTAGGAAAAACACCCTACAAAGGCATAAACCTAGGAAGAAACCTAGAGAGGAACCAGCCTATGAGGTGTGGCCAGTCTCCTTCTGGCTGTGCCGGGTGGAGATTATAACAATACATGGCCATTAAGGCCAGATTTTTCTTGAAGATGCTCAAACATTCATAGATGACCAGCAGGGTCAAATGATAATCACAGTGGTTGTAAAGGCTGCACAGCATGATGATGCCACCACCGTGTTTCACAGCATGATGATGCCACCACCGTGCTTCACAGTAGGGATGCAGTTGTCTGTAATAAGTGCAGTTGTCTGTAATTAAACCCTGCGCATTAAGGACTGTATTTTAAGGGAATTACTATTATTACCCCAAATGATATCATACACACATTTAGCTATTAAAGTATCTCTTCCTGTCATTTACCTGTACAGTTTGTGTAAACATGCAAGTATTCACTTATCTGTAAATATAACTGTATACCTAACTGTACAGCTAATTTAACCATGCAAAATTTTCACTTACCTGTTCATTTACCCAGTCTGTCTATTAAGTAAACTATTATTACCCTCGCTCATATCATACGCATTTTTAGCTACTGAAGTATTTCTCTGCCATCGACCTGTATAGTATAGTTAACCATCCAACATCCACCAATGTATAGTGTACATATTCAGCCAACCACTCATACTATGCAATGTCCTATTATAGCTTTTTTTGCACTCCAGATATCTTGTATTTCTATACTTTTTCATACTGCCGCTCTATGTATCATGTACCGTGTATCTGTCTTTTGTGTACTTTTGTTGTGGCATTTTGCACCTGCCCTGTGTTTTTGTTGTAGCTGCTTGACAATGAAATTTCAATAAAGTATCTATCTATCTATCTATCTATCTATCTATCTATCTATCTATCTATCTATCTATCTATCTATCTATCTATCTATCTATCTATCTATCTATCTATCTATCTATCTATCTATCTATCTATCTATCTATCTATCTATCTATCTATCTATCTATCTATCTATCTATCTATCTATCTATGATGCCACCACCGTGCTTCACAGTAGGGATGATGCCACCACCGTGCTTCACAGCATGATGATGCCACCACCGTGCTTCACAGTAGGGATGATGCTAGGTTTTCCTGTGTGTAGATTGATAAAAAACAAAACAACATGTTTATCCATTTTAGAATAAGGCTGTAACGTAAAAAAAATCTGAATACTTTCCGAATGCACTGTTTTTCTCCAATCATCATCATCAGCCGGAGTAGCAGAACCATGGATGAGTTGGATGACAAAAGACTGACGACATAAATCTGTATTATGTAAAAATCCACATAGTTCACAATTAACTTCATAAGGTACATTATTATTTTAAAACATTTTTAAAGGGCCAATTAAAATGACAACGTAACACTTAAATAAAACACATCCAAGAACACATACAGCTAGCTACCAGCGCCCAAGAAAAAAGCCTACATGGTGCCACAACGAATCATGGGAGGCCAGTACTCGCCACACACAGCAGCTTGGAATGACAACCCTGCTGCCAGGTCCCACACCTCCAGCCACAAACTGACATGCTGCTTCTGGTTCCTACCTTTCACCCCATACTAGGAGATCGTCAGAGTTGGTATGACCGCAATGCATCCTTATGGCCTTGCTATAGGGGTTAAATTCTCAACGGCTGAAGTTCATTCTATCTTGCGAATTGAAATAATGAGAAATAAGGTTTATTTGGTTGGTTTCTGTTGTAGCAGGTAGAACGTCACATGGACACTGCTGATGGAGACGCATGTAGCGTAGCTAAAGGGTCAGGGGTCACCAACCTTTTCTGAGACAAGATGCAAGCTGAGATCTACAGCTCAGATAAAAAAAATATATATATACAGTGGGGAGAACAAGTATTTGATACACTGCCGATTTTGCAGGTTTTCCCACTTACAAAGCATGTAGAAGTCTGTAATTTTTATCATAGGTACTCTTCAACTGTGAGTGGCGGAATCTAAAACAAAAATCCAGAAAATCACATTGTATGATTTTTAAGTAATTAATTTGCATTAATGCAAATTTTGTCTGCCATTCCAAATGAAATTGAATATTTTTTGCTCATAATTAAAAAACAAGTCACTAGGTGTAGGCAAGGCCTTAAGCAAATAGATAAAATGGGATATGACTAAATAGTTAACCAGGGTGATTTCTCCACAAAATAGACAGGTTTTATCCTTTCCACGGTAGCAAGATCGTATTTAGTAAGTATTAAGATCATTTATTTATTTTGGGATATGAATACTGAGAATGCCCACTTCACCATCAGACCATTTTATTGGTAAACTACACGATAATGTAAAAGTTTTATTTTTTAGTGATCCAATATGTTATATAGTACACTTATAATAATTTGGTTGTAATCAAGAGAGGTTAGAAAAGTGTACAATGACACCTTTGTTTTAAATCCCTGGATTTCTATTGTTGGATCTGATTTTAACAGCTAACATTTAGATGTCCATATTAAATAGATATGCTGATAGTGGACAACCTTGTTTTACTCCTCTGAGAAGTAGCCATTATGTACTATTTTACACCTAGGGTTACTATACACCTGGGGTTACTATGGTTACTATACACCTGGGGTTACTATGGTTACTATACATAACTTTAACCCATTGTATAAGAGATTCTCCAAAATTGAAATATTACAGACATTTACATATAAATTCCAGTCGTACTTTAGTATGGCAATTGGGTACTTTTTCCACCACTGGTGACAATAAATAATGTACTCCTGATGGTATAAATAACATTTTAAACACTGGATTTACATAAAGAATAGATTTTAGAAAAGCAAATACTGTAACTTTCAACACCATCACCTTATTGGAGGGTGCTACCAGCAAACTGCCTGGAACTCAAACCAGCAAAGCCTCTCCAAACAGAACAAACCAACTGAAAACAAAAACATTATTGCAGTGGCTTTGCATAATGAACATTTTGAATATTGTTACGTATGAACTCACTGATTGTCAAACACAACACACCATTCAGAACATACAACCCCACTCCAAACATTTCTTCAAGACAGCATGGTCACAAAATGGTTGCTCACAGAAATAAACCAATAGCAAAAACACTGTACAGCCTATACAGTACATACACACACGAAGGACCTTCCAGGTACAAAGCTCTTACCACTAATAAGGGTGCCCAGAGAAACAATGACCAAAACTTTGGTTCTTGTCACAATATTCTTCAGTTACAAGATTGGAACTGATTGAGGTTAAGATGAGGGTTATGGTGATGACTATCTACTAAGCTAACACATGGAATTGTTTTAAGATGGTCATACAATGGATGATTTAGCTTTTTGATTTCTAATTTTAGGACCCCTTTATGTATCAAACTAAATATATAAAACAATTATTTGAATGTGACCTTTATTACAGCCCATAGAAACGCATTGAATAACACATTCATAAATGGCAAAGAAACAAAAGATAGTCAAACAATAAATCAAAAGGAATAAGGAGATATAAGAAAGCTCAGGGAATATTTATGTTTTTTTGACCCATTATTTTTGGTGGCACAAAACTAACTCCATACTACCATTAATTTGTATGGGTTACTTTCAGACGCGTCCCATGAAACTTCGTAGAGCAAAACCGAGAACACCAAATTGTTTGTGAGCGTCTTATTTTTCCACAGAGTGGACATATTTGTTAGTACGCTACAGACGTTTCGTGAAAAGACCAATTTTCGGAATGTCTCCTGATCTGACAAACGGAGTTGTAGCTCTGTGTAAGGATCTATGTTCAGAGAGGTCTCTGGAAAACTTTATGGTGTTCCTCTCTGGATAACTCTAAGTTGAGTTTGTGGTTGCTCCACAATTAGAGGCAGCTGCGCGGCATTGCCTCTAATTGGGGCAATGGGGCCTTGGATCACCACTGTCTGTAAGAGAACGAGTGATGCGCGATTGGAGCAATACTGGCTGTATCCAAGGCTCAGCCAATCGTTCACATAACAACAGAATGCAGCAGGCGACTAAAGAGAAGTTCCAAACGCACGCTCCTGACAGCAGAGAGTAGACAGCCGGTGTTGTGCCGTAAATCTCCCCCTGCCAGAAGTCTCCCCACCCTTCCCGTACTTCATTGCTGCGATGTGCCTGCTAGTTGGGATTCTGCTCTTCACTCCGTGGTCAGTTTAGCCTATATTTCACTGATCTTAGTAGCATAAAGCATTTCTGTCTGCAGTTTTCGGATTGGCTATTTGTTTCAAGTGTATTCAGTGGCGGTTCTAGCTTGTTAATGGCCCCCTCCTTCAGCGCACATCCACTAATGAGTGTATTCATCTATAAATAAATCTCTTTGCCAAAATTCAGCATCTCTCCCATGTGTTATACGACCCTAATGTGTGTCACAGGAAGTAATTGACTCTAGCCACAAAATTAAGTAAATTAGAAGTGGGGGGGAGAATTCGTGCAGGGGGGAACACCTGTTACAGCAGCGTGTCCCCTGAACGATAACGAAGAGGTAGGTGAGCAGCCTGACCACGGAGACGGTGATGAAGAGTACTTAACGAGCTGTAACAGTAAAACAACTGGCATTTGGAAAGTTTGAGGTGAGGGAGAAAGTGTGGTGGAACAAGTATTATTAGCATGGTTAATTATCTGCTGGATCAAATTCTCCATTAGCTAGCCAGAGAAATGTTGAGCAACATTAGCCAACTTAAAGGATCAAATAACTGAGTTTATGGTGTGAAAATTAGCTGACTAATAAAGTCAGACAGCTAACGTTAGTAACCTAACCAATTATCTATAGCATTAACTGGTAACGTTACAACGTCAGATGAGCTAACGTTAGTAACCTAACCAATTCACTATAGTATTAACTGGTAACGTTACAACATCAGATGAGCTAACGTTAGTAACCTAACCAATTCTCTATAGCATTAACTGGTAACGTTACAACGTCAGATGAGCTAACGTTAGTAACCTAACCAATTCTCTATAGCATGAACTGGTAACGTTACAACGTCAGATGAACTAACGTTAGTAACCTAACCAATTCACTATAGTATTAACTGGTAACGTTACAACATCAGATGAGCTAACGTTAGTAACCTAACCAATTCTCTATAGCATTAACTGGTAACGTTACAACGTCAGATGAGCTAACGTTAGTAACCTAACCAATTCACTATAGTATTAACTGGTAACGTTACAACATCAGATGAGCTAACGTTAGTAACCTAACCAATTCACTATAGTATTAACTGGTAACGTTACAACATCAGATGAGCTAACGTTAGTAACCTAACCAATTCACTATAGTATTAACTGGTAACGTTACAACATCAGATGAGCTAACGTTAGTAACCTAACCAATTCACTATAGTATTAACTGGTAACGTTACAACATCAGATGAGCTAACGTTAGTAACCTAACCAATTCACTATAGTATTAACTGGTAACGTTACAACATCAGATGAGCTAACGTTAGTAACCTAACCAATTCTCTATAGTATTAACTGGTAACGTTACAACATCAGACGAGCTAACGTTAGTAACCTAACCAATTCACTATAGTATTAACTGGTAACGTTACAACATCAGACGAGCTAACGTTAGTAACCTAAACAATTCACTATAGTATTAACAGGTAACGTTACAACATCAGATGAGCTAACGTTAGTAACCTAACCAATTCACTATAGTATTAACTGGTAACGTTACAACATCAGAT
The DNA here is from genome assembly GCA_023634145.1 of Thymallus thymallus. NCBI lineage: Eukaryota > Metazoa > Chordata > Actinopteri > Salmoniformes > Salmonidae > Thymallus > Thymallus thymallus. The sequence continues at coordinate 24,183,966 of CM042421.1, read as the reverse complement.
GAGCTAACGTTAGTAACCTAACCAATTCACTATAGTTTTAACTGGTAACGTTACAACATCAGATGAGCTAACGTTAGTAACCTAACCAATTCACTATAGTTTTAACTGGTAACGTTACAACATCAGATGAGCTAACGTTAGTAACCTAACCAATTCACTATAGTATTAACTGGTAACGTTACAACATCAGATGAGCTAACGTTAGTAACCTAACCAATTCACTATAGTATTAACTGGTAACGTTATACGACTCCTTGCCGTTCCTCAAGTTATAACACATTAGTTACTTACTGGACCCTGGCAATCTGTGTGAAATGTTAACTAGTTAACTAGCTGACAAACTAACTACTATCTGTGAACTAATGTTTTCTCTCTACAGTATTTTTAGAATGAGAGAGTTAGGTGAAACTGAGGTGTTGCTTGTTAAACAAGTGGATTCAGGGATGAAGTGTAGCTGGAGCTGGACCTGGTTTAAACTGGAGCTGGGCCTGGCTTAAACTGGAGCTGGGCCTGGTTTAAACTGGAGCTGGGCCTGGCTTAAACTGGAGCTGGGCCTGGTTTAAACTGGAGCTGGGCCTGGCTTAAACTGGAGCTGGGCCTGGTTTAAACTGGAGCTGGGCCTGGTTTAAACTGGAGCTGGGCCTGGCTTAAACTGGAGCTGGGCCTGGCTTAAAATGGAGCTGGGCCTGGCTTAAACTGGAGCTGGGCCTGGCTTAAACTGGAGCTGGGCCTGGTTTAAACTGGAGCTGGGCCTGGCTTAAACTGGAGCTGGGCCTGGCTTAAACTGGAGCTGGTCCTGGTTTAACATGGAGCTGGGCCTGGTTTAAACTGGAGCTGGGCCTGGCTTAAACTGGAGCTGGGCCTGGCTTAAACTGGAGCTGGGCCTGGTTTAAACTGGATGCCACTATAGAGGTGAAAGGAACACCACACACTTTCCCTCTTTTTAAATACAGTGCTGCTTGAAAGTATGTGAACCCTACACGGCTGGTCATTATTTAGCAATAAAATATTAAAATAGACATTAAAAATAATTAGCTGAGCCCCAATTCAGAATAAAGAAATGCCAAGTAAATGACAGAAACAAAATATATATATTTTCATAGTTTATTTAACAAAAGTGGTTTATTTAACAGAAACTCAGATTAATGTGTGTGAAAATGTGAACCCCTTCAGTCAACAGCTTGTGGCTCCTCCATTATCAGCGATAACTTGGACTAAACGTCTCCTATAGCCAGTAATCAGTCTCTGACATCTGTTATGAGGGATTTTTGCCCCCTCCTCCTTTCAGAACTCAGCCATTTGAGGGAGGTTTGAGGGGTGTCTGGCATGAACTGCCCGCTTCAGGTCCTGCCACAGCATCTCCATTGGATTTAGGTCAGGACTATGACTCCAAAACACACATCTTCTTTCTCCTGAGCCATTCTTTGGTAGATTTTCTTGAATGCTTTGGGTCGTTGTCTTGTTGGGAGACCCATTTTCAGCCCAGCTTTAGCTCCTTGACTGATGGCCTGATGTTCTGTTCAGGAATCTCCTGGTATACCTCAGAATGCATGGTTCCATAATGATGTGTAGTCATCCAGGTCCAGAGGAGGAAAAGCAGCCCCAGATCTTGACATTTCCACCACCATGCTTGACTGTTGGGATAAGGTTATTTTGGTGGTAGGCAGTGTTGGGTTTTCGCCAAACATAGCAGTGATGATTATGACCAAAAAGGTCAATTTGGTCACAATCATCAGTCCAGAGAATGGACTTCCAGAAACCTTCCGGTTTGTCCAGGTGGCCTCTGGCAAAGTTAAGATGGGCAGTTTGGTTATTTTTTGACAGCAGAGACTTCTTCCTAGCAATGCCATGAATGGCATTTTGATTCAGTGTTCTTCTTATTGTTGAAGCATGCACAGTTACCTGAGATGCAGTAAGGGAGGTCTGAAAATCTCTAGATGTTATGTTTGGGTTGACTTTTACCTGATTTATTATTGTTCTTGTGGCTCTTGGGGATATTTTGGAAGGGTGCCAACTTCTAGGCCGAGTTGCTGTCATGTTAAATGCTCTCCATTTGAAAATGATTTGTCTCACTGTGGACTGATGGAGCTCAAATCTTTTTGAGATGGTTTTATAGCCTTCCCCAGACTGATATACTCTCACTACCCTCGTCCTGATGTCCTCTGAGATCTCCTTTCCTCTCGGCATGGTTTCTTATCTCTATTTATCAGAGTCCCGCCCAAACTCTTTCCTAACGATCTCTCTTTGATTGGTTCATTTGGTAGCTAATTATTTACCCACCGGATTCTAATTGCCTACTTGATTTAACCAATGGAACTTGGGGTTCACTTATTTATGCACCTGCACTAATTCCTTTTTAATGTTGTTTTTCTACAACACACATGACTTCCTCTAAACGATGGTATCGGTAAATATAAACCTGTTATGTCAGATCAAAAAGACTGGTTTTGATTAAATAAAGATTTCACGGTAAAAACTGAAAAAATCTGTAATTGCACAAGGGGTTGACATACTTTCAAGCAGCACTGTAGGTGGATGAGAATGGGTGTGCCAGGTGTACTCTCTGCCTGAAAGAGATCAGTTATACCAACAAAGGGTATCATGCTCTGCTGGCACATTGTAGAACAGATGTCCACAGGCAGAACGTATACAATGTAATAATGTGCAGTGTAGCCCAAAGATATTGCTTTTGTTGTGTTGAACTTGACAGTAACACTTGTATGTGAGTGAGGAGGGATTATTACATGTTTTACTCAGTGAACGTTATTTTTGCACACATGTAGCCTTGAGCTCTTGATCCATGTCTGCTATAGAGGCCAATATAATATAAAATAGAATGCCTGTTGGTTTCATTATATTTCAATTTGTTTTCCCCCAAGTGCAATATATAGATGTTTGGTCACTGTCAGGCTCTGGCCATAGAGAAGCCTATTTGCTTCTCTATGTAACCATGGTCTGTCACGTTGTGGGTGTAGGAATGACCAAGGCGCAGGGCAGGGATAGTAGTTCGACATTTATATTTTAATACTATGTATAATAATATAGCAAATGAACGAACTATACAACAAAAAACATGAATCGACTAAACGTCACGTTCACAAAAACACACGACATGAACGGACGTAAAAAAAGGCACACTTACTTCACCGTGACTGCGACATACATCGATAACAACCCACACCACGTGAAGGACAGACTCAACATATATTGGATCCCTAATTAGAGACAACGGGTAGCAGCTGCCTCTAATTAGAGATCCACCCAAAACCCACAAAGAAACAAAAAGGAACGACACTGTCAGACTCTGACCATAGCTACATAGAGAAGCCTATTGCTTCTCTATGGCCAGAGCCTGACATGGTCAGAGTCTGACAGGTCTATTCTTTCTCTTTCTGGTGGTGGGTTGTGTTGGATCCCTAATTAGAGGCAGCTGAATCGCATCGTATCTAATTAGGGATCCTACATAGGTTTGTATGTTTCACACTGGGTTTGTGGGTCGTTATCGTTATATGATTATGTCAGTATCGTATATATTCGCAAGTCACCGGTGAGAAGTAAGTGTGCTACGTCCCGTTTATATGTCGTGTTTATTTTGTACATTACGTTCGTATATCGTGTTTGTTTTGTGTGTGGTAGTTCGCATTGTTGTTGGATACATAGTGTAAGTTTCTTAATTATACATAGTATCAATAAAGGACACTGACGAACTACTATCCCTGCGCTGCGCCTTGGTCCATGTATGCACCCTCTCGTGACAGAACGACCCAGTCACAAATTTTCTATTATAAAGGCTGTCATGGCTAACTGCTATATTAGTGGATAGTTTTTTCTAAAGACTTGAGTGTCATTTGCAGTAAAGTCTAGGCAACAAATAACATTGGATTGCTTTCTTTACTTGTTTTAGGTTCACATGAACCACTTTATTTTGTGTGCATAAATAACCAGACCTCTATTTTACACTGCTGCTACTCTCTGTTTATTATCTATACATAGTCACTTTAACTATACCTACATGTACATATTACCTGCTGCTACTCTCTGTTTATTATCTATACATAGTCACTTTAACTATACCTACATGTACATATTACCTGCTGCTACTCTCTGTTTATTATCTATACATAGTCACTTTACCTATACCTACATGTACATATTACCTGCTGCTACTCTCTGTTTATTATCTATACATAGTCACTTTACCTATACCTACATGTACATATTACCTGCTGCTACTCTCTGTTTATTATCTATACATAGTCACTTTAACTCTACCTACATGTACATATTACCTGCTGCTACTCTCTGTTTATTATCTATACATAGTCACTTTACCTATACCTACATGTACATATTACCTGCTGCTACTCTCTGTTTATTATCTATACATAGTCACTTTACCTATACCTACATGTACATATTACCTGCTGCTACTCTCTGTTTATTATCTATGTATAGTCACTTTAACTATACCTACATGTACATATTACCTGCTGCTACTCTCTGTTTATTATCTATGTATAGTCACTTTAACTCTACCTACATGTACATATTACCTGCTGCTACTCTCTGTTTATTATCTATGCATAGTCACTTTAACTATACCTACATGTACATATTACCTGCTGCTACTCTCTGTTTATTATCTATGTATAGTCACTTTAACTATACCTACATGTACATATTACCTGCTGCTACTCTCTGTTTATTATCTATACATAGTGACTTTAACTATACCTACATGTACATATTACCTGCTGCTACTCTCTGTTTATTATCTATACATAGTGACTTTAACTATACCTACATGTACATATTACCTGCTGCTACTCTCTGTTTATTATCTATGTATAGTCACTTTAACTCTACCTACATGTACATATTACCTGCTGCTACTCTCTGTTTATTATCTATGCTTAGTCACTTTAACTATACCTACATGTACATATTACCTGCTGCTACTCTCTGTTTATTATCTATGTATAGTCACTTTAACTATACCTACATGTACATATTACCTGCTGCTACTCTCTGTTTATTATCTATACATAGTGACTTTAATTATACCTACATGTACATATTACCTGCTGCTACTCTCTGTTTATTATCTATACATAGTGACTTTAACTATACCTACATGTACATATTACCTGCTGCTACTCTCTGTTTATTATCTATACATAGTGACTTTAACTATACCTACATGTACATATTACCTGCTGCTACTCTCTGTTTATTATCTATGTATAGTCACTTTAACTATACCTACATGTACAGATTACCTGCTGCTACTCTCTGTTTATTATCTATACATAGTGACTTTAACTATACCTACATGTACATATTACCTGCTGCTACTCTCTGTTTATTATCTATACATAGTCACTTTAACTCTACCTACATGTACATATTACCTGCTGCTACTCTATGTTTATTATCTATGTATAGTCACTTTAACTTTACCTACATGTACATATTACCTGCTGCTACTCTCTGTTTACCATCTATACATAGTCAGTTTAACTATACCTACATGTACATATTACCTGCTGCTACTCTCTGTTTATTATCTATGTATAGTCACTTTAACTATACCTACATGTACATATTACCTCAATTACCTCCACTAACCTGTGCCTCCGCACATTGACTCTATACTGGTACTTCCTGTATAAAGCCTTGCTATTGATATTTTACTGCTGCTGTTTAATTATTTGTTACTTGTATTTTCATTTTTTTTTAAACTTGAAACACTGTTGGTTAAGGGCTTGTAGGTCAGCATTTCACTGTAAGGTCTACACCTGTTGTATTGTTGGTTAAGGGCTTGTTAATAAGCATTTCACTGTAAGGTCTACACCTGTTGTATTGTTGGTTAAGGGCTTGTTAATAAGCATTTCACTGTAAGGTCTACACCTGTTGTATTGTTGGTTAAGGGCTTGTCAGTAAGCATTTCACTGTAAGGTCTACACCTGTTGTATTGTTGGTTAAGGGCTTGTTAATAAGCATTTCACTGTAAGGTCTACACCTGTTGTATTGTTGGTTAAGGGCTTGTTAGTAAGCATTTCACTGTAAGGTCTACACCTGTTGTATTGTTGGTTAAGGGCTTGTTAGTAAGCATTTCACTGTAAGGTCTACACCTGTTGTATTTGTTACACGTGACAAATAACATTTGATTTGATTTTATTTTAATTAGTTAAATCCTGCATTTCTTCCTAGCAGGGATTTATTGCCTGTTTCGGTGCAATAAAAAAGTGTCAACCTTTTGGGCCGTCACCAGTTTACATCCTGAGCCTCTCTCTGCACCAACATTTAGCCTTCACGTTGTTTCCACATTCACTGTAATCATGTTCCCCTCCACACATATTTTATTTCCTTTACACTGGCTAGGTTTCCATCCAATTTGCGATGGATTCTCAAGCCAATATTATAAAATCTGCATAAAATCATATGAGCATTTTCCAACCAGAGATGTGTTTCGCATCAAACTGACTTATTGTGGATAAAAGTCTCTGCATGATGGCGTAGCGCACATAAAAACTCCTTTGAGGTTAAATTCTCATGTACCGAATGTAAAACACAAGTTAAATGATCGATGGTTTTGTCACAAATGCTGTTGCGTTGTATAGCAAATGTGCCCATTCTGGTCTTGGCACATGTGCTCTAGCCAACTGCCAACTGCCAACTGCTCAACAGCTCACATATACAGGCTACTTACATTATGAGATTATTATGGATTTTTTAGTTTGTCAGACGGCAGCCACATCGATCATCATGTCACCAGAATAAGCATGAAGTTCATCACCTTTCACATTACCACCCTGTGAAGTTAATCACAACTTATTTCATCTGTAGCTTAATAAACAGCATGCTTTCCCGAGTCGTAGTGGGAGGACCACACAACATATCATTGCGTGACTCCAAGTTTACTTCGATACCATGGTTATTTTACTCCTGAGGTGCTGACCTGTTGCACCCTCTACAACCACTGTGATTATTATTTGACCCTGCTGGTCATCTATGAATGTTTGAACATCTTGAAGAACAATCTGGCCTTAATGGCCATCTCCTTTTATAATCTCCAGCCGGCACCCCTCAGAGCCTGGTTCCTCTCTAGGTTTCTAAATCACCGCAATTTCTTGCATAATTGATTTTACCATAACAAAAAGATCCCACCATGTCAAACAAACACATTGTCTTTCGGCATTTAAACAATTCTACCGGCATATTCCATCATTTTTAATGCGTCAGGTAATTAATCCAAATGAAATGGTTGGATAGAAACTTGGTTAAATGTCCATTTCCTTGGCATTAAATACAATGGGGTGGAATCCTTTTTGAGACAAAACTTTCTCAAATCTCAGTTGCACCGATAAGCTTTAATTTCTTTGACCCTCTTTCCTCCTGATCAACCTTTTGGCCTCAATCACTCTGCCTCCCTTCACATTTTCTGTAATATCATCTATGGACAAAGATAGTGGGACCACAGAAATGACTCCCCTGAACTTAGCCTAAGCTCCAGAGATAAAGTTCCTATTTGAAAAAACACCCTTGCTGAGCATGACTAGGACAGAATATTAACAGTCTACAGTTTCCAATGAACCGGGCTAGTTGTACTTCACATATCTCTTTCTTTACGTCATTGGTTAATCAGACAGGGTGTAGATGAAGCCCTGTGATCACATCAACCACTATCAGAACTTTCCACTCCGACACATCATTACTCTTTATTCCTACCTTTTCACTCTTCACCTTCTCTCCGCTAGAAGTACCACCGGTTTCAGTAGCATGGTCTCTCTTTTCACTATTACTTTCCACTAAAGAGCGTTTAGGTCCTTGATCCTCATCCTCCCGACGCATATCATGAGAACTATCATCTACATTGATCACATTCCAGCACAGCTGTTGCTTCTCTAACCTTCTCTCCATTTCCTCCAAATATCAAAATATTAAAAATGTTATGATGTATTTCATGTTGAATATGAAATGACTTATATGCTTAAAAAATATAGCATAATCGAATGATTAAATTACTAACTATAAGATTTCACCTTTCTTATAACTATAAAATACATATTTGCATGTTTCATGTTAGAGAAAATTTGCTCATCGCTGTGAACGTCTCACAGAGCTCTAGATTCCTGAACTCACTAGGAACTCACCTTTCATCTCATATTAATGTTGTCTGTATCACAAAAATAAAGTGTTTTTTGTTTAAAATCTATAAATTATTTTAGATTAATGGCTATACATTTCTGAATGTGCTACCGTGATGAAACCACTCCCTCTGTCAGTGGCTGTGATGTAGGGTTCAGATGGAAGAGCAAATCAAATCCTACGTCACACAGGCTCAGAATACTACAGTGTCTGTGGGAACTAGTGCTATCACTCAATACAAACCATTTTGATTTACAGTATCAACAGATCAATTCATAAGCAAAAATGTTGGTCGGAACAGTACCAGAACCACGCAGGTCCTTACATCTAAGAAGTTTTAAATTGAAACAGCAGTCTCCCTCCCAGGTGCAACAACTGTAGCCACTTATAAGGCACGCTTCAAAATATATTAATGAGCCAGAAACAACAATACAATGCACCCACTATAGCGATTTTCATAGATAGATAGATAGATAGATAGATAGATAGATAGATAGATAGATAGATAGATAGATAGATAGATAGATAGATAGATAGATAGATAGATAGATAGATAGATAGATAGATAGATAGATAGATAGATAGATAGATAGATAGATAGATAGATAGATAGATAGATAGATAGATAGATAGATAGATAGATAGATACACAGATACACAATATATGATACATAGAGCGGCAGTATGAACAAGTATAAAATACAAGAAGTCTGGAGTGCAAAAAGCTATAAAAAAGACATTGCACGAATATTTTTCAAGTAAATTTCACATTTATGGAAATTAAGTAAATCTACTTAACTAAGCCGAGTAAAATTAACAAAGTGAATAAGTACATATAACTTGGCCTGTTAAATTATATTGAGTAATTTTTACTTACAAATCTGATATAATTAATAGAATTAAGTAAAACCACTTGATATTTTAAATTAATTTTACTTGTTTTATGCAGTGCTGGTAATTATTTTAAATTAAATGTTACTCTTATAATGTGACAAAATAATACTGGGACAATGTGCAGTTCAGAGTAATTTATTAAGAAATGCCTATGAACATTCACAGTACAAAATCATGTAAATGAAGTAAAGGAAACTCATTAAGTCCTTACCCAATTACATTTAGAAAGACTTTTAAGCTAATAAAAAAACAAATACAAATCCTGCAATTTGTAAATGTAAAAAAGTTTGTACAAAACAGTTTTATCAAATGATGGCAACCATTATCAACTCAGTTGCACGCACATCTTTTATGTAAACAACAAATACAAATATAAAATGTAAAGGTTGCACACAATGAACATTTTGGGGTAAGAGTCAACAAGGCAGATAAATGCTTATGAACATTCACAGTACAAAAACATGTAAAGTTCTTTCTAAATTTCAGTATCAAAATATTACATAGCAAACTGCTGTCAAAAATTAATCCTGCTAACCAGACCCCACCCCCTACCCTTAAAAAGGAAACTCATTAAGTCCTTACCCAATACATTTAGAAACCCTTTTAAGCTAATAAAAAAACTGAAATACAAATCATGTAATTTGTACATGTAAAAACATTTGTACAAAACAGTTTTATCAAATGATGGCAACCATTATCAACTCAGTTGCACACATCTGTTATGTTAACAACAAATATAAATGTAAAGGTTGCACACAATGCACATTTTGGAGCAAGAGTCAACAAGGCAGATAAATGCTTCTGGAAATATTTCAAGCAAGCAGCTTGTTTTTCAAAGATCGTACTTTAGGAGAGAGCTTCAGACCATCAAGATCCAGAAACAGTTTCTGAAAAACCTCAAAAGTGTACTTCAGCTTGGAGGGATACTGAAGATTTAAGGCGTATATCAGTCCCATCAGGAGAGCACAAGCTTTCGCAGTATTTCCACAGTTCGATAGGACCTTGCTTTCTTCAAGCACAATGGACACCACTGGCTCTCCGTCTCCGTTTCCGTTTCCATGGTGTGAACGCAGTATATAACGTTACTGAGAAAAAAATATGGCTAACGTCTTACAAAGCTAACTCGTCATTAACCGTCTTGGGTCGGCATTATGCTCGATTTTTTTTCTTCACATAACGTTACCTCAAAATGCTCAGTCATTTTTGGTCATACAGATTACAGACTTAAGAAATATGAAAAAATAAACTGTTAAATGTCTACTTTTTTATGTGTCCACTTACAATCGAAATAAAACATTGTGCTTTTGTAAAAGAAAGAAAATAAACAGTGCTTTCTGCCTCTCCGTCTCCGTGAACTTTTTTTCTGGAGCACGTCTCTTAACTTAAGAACACTAAACTTTTCAAATGTATAGACTGAAGTGATGACAACACAATCGTTAAATTAATCTAAAATCCGTAATATAATGCAGTTTTTTACTGTTGCTTACCTGTCGAGAGCAGATGGAGTGGAGATTGGAAATCCCTCAATCATCGCGGGTTTTCTTCTTTCCGCGCATGCGCAGATTCCTTTCTTCAAGGACGTAAATTTTACTTGATTTTTTTTATTTGCTTCAAGTACTTAATTAATGCATGCAAATATGCCAGAGAGTCAGAAGTCAATTTTACTTGTCTGTTGGATGTCTAATATTTACAAGTAAAAATTGATATATATATAATTAGGATTTACTTAATATACTAAAGTTTTCATTTTTACAAAATGATTCTTAGCAAAAGATACATGATTTTTCCTGTTTTATTTACTTTGCCATAAAATCATTTTTTACAGTGTAGTATAGGTGGATGGCTGAATATGTACACTATACATTGTTACAGAGTGTTAGGTGAGAAAAAAATATATATATATTGCAAGAAATAATCTCAAAGCGCTTGAAAAAGCAAAACAAACAAGATTCAAATAAAACAGATATGACAGAGTAAGTCCCTGATAGATGGAACTATCTGGCTTGAGCAGGTCCTCCAGAGGCAAGCAGGGAGGCAGCACAGTTCAGTCTCCATTCAAGGGGTCTCACTGGCACCTCGCCGTCCCCGCCATCTGACTGACTTCTCTGTAGCCGTTGACTCTCTCTGGTCTTGGAGAGTGAGATTAAGGGGACGGAGTCAACATTGGGATTGGGTAAAATCCTATATCTACGATCAGGGGCAAATCTATCCGGGGTAAGGGGGTTCAGTAGCGGTTAAACACAAAACGGGAAAGTTTGGTCAGGAGAGCATCAACGAGCAGCTGCTGAAAATATTCTTCCACTTCACAGCCGTTTCGGGAAGATATTTTCTAAAATAGTGTTTGCTTCATGCGTTCCACCCTACATGAGGTTGGCGCCTGAAACTGAACATTGTAATCTATAGTAGGCATAAGATATTACTGTAAGGAAATACAGTATGACTTATAGGAGTCTTCTAATTACATTTAATAACAGTATTTTTCAGCATTCTACCCATAATGCAGTGCAATATACTGTGCAGAATTAATTCTGTAAAACACATTTCAGGTATTTTAATGTGCATTCTTATAGTGTATGGACATGATTCCTTGCATCAGCATCTTGATAATTTCCATATCTTTAATACTATCTAGATTGCTGGTTAAGATTTTGATAATTTCCATAATACGGTTTTGCTAGATGTGAAGTATACTAAGATCTCTTCTCCGAACCAAATCCCCAAACAGTGCCTAACCAAGCCAAGCCAGTTGATTTAGAAAGAGAGATTCTGTCGTTTGAGTTGTCTGTCTGAAGTCACTCTCCTGTCTGTGGCATGTTTCTCAGAGATACAGCTTTTCTCAGGGCCCTCACATCCACTCACTGTCAGCTAGGGGTGATCAGAGTTGAGGTTACCGTCATGTGGCGGGCTCCAGCAGTCACCTCCAGCAGACCAGTGACAGGAAGTCCATAGAAGTTCACACAGGGCGGGGGATTGTCAGGGAAGCTAATTTGACCTTGTCACGGTGAGTAGTGAGGGAACGAGGCGCAGAGCGAGAGGACGGTGAAAACATGTTTTATTTAAATAATAAAACTGTCAAAACAACAAACGTACTATACCGTGGCGTGAGTGCGAACACAAACAATGATCCACACGCAGGTGGAAGTGCAGTGCACCTAAATAGAATCCCCAATTAGAGACTCAAGACAGCTGTCTCTAATTGGGGATCACCAACAACCCAACCCTGTGAGTGTCAGGACCTGACTGTGGCCATCCCACTCCCCCTAGAGGGAGTCAGGCCCTTACAGTACCCGCCCTAAGGCGCGGGCTCCCGACCGCGATGTTGGGGCTCCGGCTCCGGGCGCGACGCAGGCACTGAAGTTAGCTACCTCTCTGCCTCCGCGTTGCACGCCCGATCCTGTCTGGACCCCGGTGGAGTGGACTGCTCTGGTGCTGGAGCGGAGCAGAGGACCGGACCCGGACTTGGCACCGGTGGAGCGGACTGCTCCGGCACTGGAGCGGAGCAGAAGACCGGAACCGGACTCGGCACCGGTGGAGCGGACTGCTCTGGCACTGGTGTGGAGCAGATGACCGGACCTGGACTAGGCACCGGTGGAGAGGACTGCTCCGGCACTGGAGCGGAGCAGACGACCGGAACCGGACCAGGCACCGGTGGAGCGGACTGCTCTGGCGCTGGAGTGGAGCAGATGACCGGCCCTGGACTGGACCCCGGTGGAGCGGACTGCTCCGGCACTGGAGTGGAGCAGACGACCGGACCTGGACCAGGCACCGGTGGAGCGGACTGCTCTGGCGCTGGAGTGGAGCAGATGACCGGCCCCGGACTGGACCCCGGTGGAGCGGACTGCTCCGGTACTGGAGTGGTGCAGACGACCAATTCCGTGTACATCCCCATCCTTGGAGCAGGGCTGAACGCCGTGCCCACCCTTGACCACAGCGCAGAGGAGGATTCCAGCCCCGTAGCTGGGCTGGTTACCGGCCCCAGACTGGGCACCCGCACGCTAAGGACCTCCTGCTCCAAAGCGGGACTGAACGTCGTGCCCAGGCTGGGCAGTGGGCTGTTGCTGGAGGCTCTGGACAGTGGGCCGTCTCTGGAGGCTCTGCGCTGTGGGCCGTCGCTGGAGGCTCTGCGCTGTGGGCCGTCGCTGGAGGCTCCGGACATTGGGCCGTAGCTGGAGGCTCCGGGCTGTGGGCCGTCACTGGAGGCTCCGGACATTGGGCCGTAGCTGGAGGCTCCGGGCTGTGGGCCGTCACTGGAGGCTCCGGGCTGTGGGCCGTAGCTGTAGGCTCCAGGCTGTGGGCCGTCGCTGGAGGCTCCGGGCTGGACCCTCGACCGGGAGACGAATTGTAGTTTAGAAACCAGATCGGCTGCCTTGCCCAGCCCAGGCAGCAGTGTAGACGACAGCTCCAGCTGTTTAATTGATCTGGCTGCCTGTCCCGGACTGGACACAGGCCTGGCGAGGGGCTCCGGTTCTTCCTCCTTCTTCTCCTCGGGAACGAGGTGAACCAGACGCTTCTTCCAGATAGCCATCTGGCCTCAAAACTACCCGCCTCCTCGATCTCCCGAACGTGAGGATTGGGCTCGGTCGTGGGAGGAAGTGCCACCCAGGCTCTCCAGCACTTCGCTGTTCTTCCTTCGACCGATCGAAAAACCCCTCCGCGTCTTCCTGTTATCGGACGTCGGAGGCAGAAGTGGTGGGCGTTGATCTTCCAACCTGGGATGGCTGACTGACGATTGGTCGCGTGGAACTGGTACTGGAGTCCCTGGACTGGGGACACGCACTGGACCTCCAGTGGGGGGAGGTGTCACTGGACGTACCGGGCTGAGGAGGCGCGCTGGTCGGATTGGCCAGGAGCACACTGGAGATCTGGTACTGGGGCCGGAGACCGAACGCATCCTCTCGTGGTCCTCCTCGGCCCACCTGAAATACCTCCTCAGCCGCTCCTCCTCCTCCGTGTCCCTCGCGTCCCAAGGACCCCACAACCCCCCCCCCCCCCCACCGTCAATATGGGGGACCTTCGGGGCTGTCCACGGTCGGTCCTTCCTCTCCTCGAACTTCGATGGTGAGGGCTCTGTCCCAAGCACCCATGCTGGTCCAGCAACAAGCTCCTATTCCCACGCAGGCGTCGAGAAGGCCCAGATGCTCCCTACCACCAGTGGCTGTGCTACCTCCACAGTCTTCTCTTCCCGACGCCTCTGCTGATTACGCCGGTACCCTCCTTGAGGTTATCAATCATTCACTTGCCTTTGAAAGTGTGACCAACCTCATTTTTGGTGGATGATACCATAGCTGCAGGAAGTAGGGGTGCTGAGGGTACTGCATCACACCCCTGTAAAATCTTTAAAATACATTTTAAATAGCACTGGGCCATTACTAGTCCTGTATTAGCGGACACGGGTGCTGCAATTTAATCACCGGTGCGGCTATGAATAATACTCTTTAAGACCTAAGTACCTCATTTCACTTTCGTATAAGGTTTCTTCGTCTTCATCTTCGTTTTCGTCTTCGTCTTTGTCTTCTTCTTTTGTCTTCTTCTTTTGTCTTCTGTCTGTTACAAAGTGCTGGAAAGAAAAGCCCACTTAGCTGGAGTCGGCCAGGTGAGTGTGGGAGGCTTAATGGAATGCTAATACAGGCCACAGAAGTCAGGGTTTTATAATTGGAGCACAGCTGCTACTGGGACCAGCCAACAGCATCCTGTGGGTTGAGAGACTCCAGGCAGAGGGGAGGTTCAGGCTTTCTAGAGGAGGAGGTGGTGGAAGTCACAGTGTCACAGTGATCAGGTCAGCTTTGTCTCAGAATAGAGATACCTATGGTAATTTATGATGTGATATTTTATCATACTATAATATAATTTTGGAAGAACTCATTAACTCTAGATAAGAACAAAGTAGTGAGATGTTGCCTTAGCTTAGACACAGTATGTTGCCATATTGTTGGCATATTAGCATATTGTTATTCCAGGCCAGACTCTAGTGGATTACATCCTAATTATGCATTTTTTTTTTTAGTTGAAATGAAAGCCTGGGGTGTCATTTTATTTCCATGGCATTTTCCTACCATTCTCTAAGGCCATCTAGTATACTTGCGATGAGCTAGGGTGTTATGGATGGTTTTTGTTGTTGTTTTTTTTTCACCTTTATTTAACCAGGTAGGTTTTATTTCACCTTTATTTAACCAGGTAGGTCAGTTGAGGACAAGTTCTCATTTACAACTGCGACCTGGCCAAGACAAAGCAAAGCAGTGCGACAAAAACAACAACACAGAGTTACACAGTAAACAAATGTACAGTTAATAACACAATAGAAAATATATATACAGAGTGCAAAAGGTGGCCTTAAACCACAGGCGTAAACCTGGAGTCACGCGATGATATGATGTGTGATCCTCCCGCCATGACTCTGGAAACCATGCAGTTTAATAGGGTACAGATTAAATAAGATATGATGAACTTCTCAGGGTGGTGAAAGTGCACGGTGATGAGCTTGAAGCGCCTTTCCAATAAATATCAAGGGTTTTATGCTGGTGACATGATGATTGATGCTTGACTGCTATTTGACAAATAAAAACATTCTCGCTATTATCCATAATGATCTCATAGACTAGCTTACTAGCCGACTTCAGACGAGTCTTGTGAAGCTTGTGGGCTGAGAGTCTCACCTCTTTAATGGTCCCTGTGTGTATCCCAAACTGTTCCACTACAGAGAAGTTGGCAGATCGGCTGTACCTAAATCAGATCTGGGATGCTTGTGGGAGTCGTGGAGCAAAACGGATAACACCATCGTGTTCGTGAGAGTCTCATCTGTCTCACCTTGGTGGTCATATTAGTCAGTAGGCCAAACCGTTCAGCAGTGGTGTCATAATGTTTTTAGGTATCTGTACTTTACTATACAATGGCAACTTTTTTACTTTTACTTCACTACAATCCTAAAGAAAATAATGTACTTTTTACTCCACACATTTACCCTGACACCCAAAAGTACTCACAACATTTTGAAGGAAAATGGTCCAATTCACACATTTATCAAGAGAACATCCCTGGTCATCCCTACTGCCTCTGATCTGGAGGACTCACTAAACACAAATGCTTCATTTGTAAATTATGTCTGAGTGTTGGAGTGTACCTCTGGAAAAGTGTGCCGTTTGGTTTGCTTAATATAAGGAGGTTGAAAGGATTTATACTTTTACTTTTGATACTTAAGTACATTTTAGCAATTCCATTTACTTTTAATACTTAAGTATATACTGCCGTTCGGACGATACAGATGTTTTTGTTCGAAGACCCATTTTTGGGTGTGACAAACACCGCTGTAGCTCGGCTTCCACTGCTTAGGAGGAGGTGGTGGATTGAGACACAGCCCATGCAAAAAGAAAAACATATCTCTAGCTCAAACAGACAGATTTTTGGGGGGGTTTTGTTATTATGCAAATAATTTTTTCTTCGGGGTGCGGACATCAACTCTATTTTTTTAAAGAGGTTACCATGCATTTTAATTGCTGTTGGTCACCAGGAAGTTTATGTTTATTTTTCAATAATTTACTGTCAACTATCTGCAAGTAATTATTTGTAAAATTCATAGTTACTTACTGTGGCTGATCTCTGTCACGCTCACTGACCTGATGTGACAGGAAGGTCAGTTTGCTGCCAACCAAGCAGGCCAGGTGAGGCGACTTGCAAGTGTGCTCACCACAAAGAATGTTTAGTAGTTGTCAACTAATGTTAAGCTATCTTGTAATCAAAAAAGTTCAGTGAAAGTTGCTGGCAGCTAATTGCAAGAAAGTTACTTGCAGTTACGGCTATTAGTTACTGAATTTTACAATAACCTACTGACAGCTAGTTACCAGTTAGGTAACGCAAAATTCACAGCAACTTCCAGGCAACTAACTACCATTAATCACTCAGAATGAATACCTAAATCCTTAACCCTATCCCAAAACTTAACCCTTACCTCAACAATTTTGAATGAATACCTAACCTTAACCATAGAGGTTAGTTTTGGTTTCACGTTTGCACTGTTTGACTGACAGCTAACATACTGACACCTCACCTCCTCCCTGTAGGCTGTCTCGTCATTGTTCGTAATCAGGCCTACTACTGTTGTGTCTTCTGCAAACTTGATGATTGAGTTGGAGGTGTGCTTGGCCACGCAGTCATGGGTGAACAGGGAGTTCAGGGGGGGGCTGAGCACGCACCCTTGTGTTGTTTCTTACCTTCACCACCTGGGGGCGACCCGTCAGGAAGTCAGAACCCATCTGCACAGGGCGGGGTTCAGACCCAGGGCCCCGAGCTTAATGATGATCTTGGAAGGTACTATGGTGTTGAATGCTGAGCTATAGTCAATGAACAGGATTCTGACGTAGCTATTCCTCTTATCCAGATGGGATAGGGCAGTGTGATGGCAATTGTATTATCTGTGGATCTATTGAAGCGGTAAGCAAATTGAAGTGGGTCTAGGGTGTCAGGTAAGGTAGAGGTGATATGATCCTTAACTAGCCTCAAAAAGCACATCATGATGACAGAAGTGAGTGCTATGGGGCGATAGTCATTAAGTTCAGTTATCTTTACTTTCTTGGGTACAGGAAAAATGGTGGCCATCTTGAAGCATGTGGGGACAGCAGACTGGAATAGGGAGAGATTGAATATGTCCGTAAACACTCCAGCCAGCTGGTCTGCACATGCTCTGAGGACGCGGCTAGGGACGCCAGCTGGGACGACAGCCTTGTGAGGGTTAACACTCACGTCGCCCATGGAGAACGAGAGCCCACAGTCCTTGGGAGCGGGCCGCTTCGGTGGCACTGTGTTATCCTCAAATTGGGCGAAGGTGTTTAGCGTGTCTGGGAGTAAGACCTCCGTGTCCATGACATGCCTGGTTTCCCCTTTCTAATCTGTGATTGTCTGTAGACCCTGCCACATACGCCTCGTGTCTGTGCTGACATTTTGCCTGTTGGATTGCCTTAGGGAAGAAATAACTACATTGTTTGTATTCAATCTCATTTCCAGTCACCTTGTGTAATGATATAGGACTAGGGACAATGGACTAAGACCTGGAATGTGTCTTTTAGCGGGATTAGAACCCCAGTCTCCTAGATACAGAGCTGGTGTTCCTCCAGAGTGAACTAACTCACGGTTGAGGATGTTGAGACCCAAGTGCAGAGGAGTAGCAAAAATCTTAAGGAGACGAGCAGCATAAACTTCAAGTAATTTTTACTTTTAGAATGATAAAAAAAAGAACAAAGTACAAACAAATAAACTAGAAGCAAAAGCTTCCAATAGTCACAAAAAGGAAAACCAAAACGAGCACAATGGCTCATAGCAAACTCACGGGATACTCAGGTACAGGTAGGCTCAAGACTGAACAAAAAACAATGAGAAAAGGCTAACTTAAATAGGGCCTTACACAGGTGAGTATCATCAACAATGATTGCTAACTACCACAGTTCTTGCCGATGGTTTCCCCCTGGCAACTCGGAGGAGGATTGCAGGAAAAATAACCTCCTGCACCCCCTAGTGACTGGGGGCCATACCGCTGGTCCTGGCAGGAGTGTGACCCCTAGTGGTTGGAGGACGTATTGCCTGATAAAGTTGTGATGGCTTGGTTGTGGTAAGGCCTCTTACTCCCACCTAGGGGAGGAGAGAGGCACACAACCAAGTCATCACACCCTAACTAGGGAGATTATCATCCCCAATCAGAGACAGCTGTCTAGCGTTGTCTCTGATTGGGGATAGTATATAGACTCCACACATTTCCACCTGTGTGTGGATCATTGTTCCTGCTTGTCTGCACTGCCAGCAGCATAGCAAGTAAGTCACCGTGTTTTGTTTTGTAGTCTGTTTTTTGTTTTCACTCTCCTTATGTTATTTTAAATGCTTCGTGAGAATATCTCATTTAAAATAAAAAGGATGACACTTCACCAGCGCTCCGTCTATCGTCCCATATATCCTACGCACCGTGACAGAATGATCCACCACCCTGGGACGCAACGGGGGATAACTTTGGGAGACATCCTCCTCGGTATGGGGAAAACTACCGAGGAGGAACACTCCCATTATCGTGCGGTGGAGGAGGGCTGGTGTCCGGAGCAGAGGCGCCGAAGACGGGGGAAACGTCACCGGGCTAAAGCGAAGGACCAGCTTGGAGCCCAGAAAAACCCCCAAACTGATTTTGGGGGGGGGGCTATGGGGGTGGTCGGGGATCGAGGGAGAAGAGCCCCGACCACTGCACTCGTGGGGGTTCCAGGAGGAGCCCCTACAGCCGTGGGAGCAGGAGTACAGAGAGGAGTCGGAGGAAGACGACAGCGATGTGCTTCTGTTCCCTCACTCGTGGGGGTTCCCGGAGGAGCTCTCACAGGATGGGGATTGGCGTTGGAGTAGGGACGACAGGCACAGTCGTGCTCCAGCGTCAGTTCCCAGTCCGGTGCCTCCAGCGCCGGTCCAGAGTCGGAGGAGGAGGAGACCGACTCAGCGCACCAAACCATCGGTGCGCAACAATAGCCCGGTATGGCCCGCGCCTGCTCCGCGCACCAGCTCTATGGTGCGTTTCCCCAGCCCGGCGCGACCCGTGCCAGCTCAACGCACCGACCCAACGGTGCGTTTCCCCAGCCAGGTACAGCCCGTTCCAGCTACTCGCACCAGACCAGTGGTGCGTTCCCCCAGAACGGTACGGTCTGTGCCTGCTCCTCGCACCCAACCTATGGTGCGTTTCCCCAGCCCGGCGCGACCCGTGCCAGCTCAACGCACCGACCCAACGGTGCGTTTCCCCAGCCAGGTACAGCCCGTTCCAGCTACTCGCACCAGACCAGTGGTGCGTTCCCCCAGCCCGGTACGGTCTGTGCCTGCTCATCGCACCCAACCTATGGTGCGTTTCCCCAGCCCGGTGCGACCCGTGGTTGGAGACCATCTCTGCGTCGGTGCCCAGAGTGGGCACGACGTTCAGTCACGCTGTGGAGCTGGAGCTCCATAGCGCGTCGGTGCCCAGTCTGGGGCCGACAGCCAGCCCAACCACAGGGCTGGAAACCCTCTCTGCGTCGGTGCCCAGGGTGGGCATGACGTTCAGCCCCGCTGTGGAGCAGGAGCTCCATAGCGCGTCGGTGCCCAGTGTGGGGCCGACAACCAGCCCAACCAGAGGGCTGGAAACCATCTCTGCGTCGGTGCCCAGGGTGGGCACGACGTTCAGCCCCGCTGTGGAGCAGGAGCTCCATTCCGCGTCGGTGCCCAGTGTGGGGCCGACAGCCAGCCCAACCAGAGGGCTGGAAACCCTCTCTGCGTCGGTGCCCAGGGTGGGCACGACGTTCAGCCCCGCTGTGGAGCAGGAGCTCCATAGCGTGTCGGTGCCCAGTGTGGGGCCGACAGCCAGCCCAACCAGAGGGCTGGAAACCATCTCTGCGTCGGTGCCCAGGGTGGGCACGACGTTCAACCCCGCTGTGGAGCAGGAGCTCCATAGCGTGTCGGTGCCCAGTGTGGGGCCGACAGCCAGCCCAACCAGAGGGCTGGAAACCATCTCTGCGTCGGTGCCCAGGGTGGGCACGACGTTCAGCCCCGCTGTGGAGCAGGAGCTCCATAGCATGTCGGTGCCCAGTCTGGGGCCGACAGCCAGCCCAACCATAGGGCTGGAAACCCTCTCCGCGTCGATGCCCAGGGTGGGCACGACGTTCAGTCCCGCTGTGGAGCAGGAGCTCCATAGCGTGTAGGTGCCCAGTCTGGGGCCGACAGCCAGACCAGCTGCAGGGCTGAAGACCACCTCTGCGTCGGTGCCCAGGGTGGGCACGGCATCCAGCCTGAGGTCTCCGGAGAAGGTCAGCAGCCCAAGGCCTCCTGTGACGGTCAGTAGCCCGAGGCCTCCTGTAAAGGTCAGCAGCCCGAGGCCTCCTGTGACGGTCAGCAGCCCGAGACCTCCGGAGAAGGTCAACAGCCCGAGGCCTCCAGTGAAGGTCAGCAGCCCGAGGCCTCCAGTGAAGGTCAGCAGCCCGAGGCCTCCAGAGAAGGTCAGCAGCCCGAGGCCTCCAGAGAAGGTCAGCAGCCCGAGGCCTCCAGTGAAGGTCAGCAGCCCGAGGCCTCCAGTGAAGGTCAGCAGCCCGAGGCCTCCAGTGAAGGTCAGCAGCCCGAGGCCTCCAGTGAAGGTCAGCAGCCCGAGGCCTCCAGTGAAGGTCAGCAGCCCGAGGCCTCCAGTGAAGGTCAGCAGCCCGAGGCCTCCAGTGAAGGTCAGCAGCCCGAGGCCTCCAGTGAAGGTCAGCAGCCCGAGGCCTCCAGTGAAGGTCAGCAGCCCGAGACCTCCAGCGAAGGTCAGCGCCACGCCACCTCCAGCGAAGGTCAGCGCCACGCCACCTCCAGCGAAGGTCAGCGCCACGCCACCTCCAGCGAAGGTCAGCGCCACGCCACCTCCAGCGAGGGTCAGCGCCACGCCACCTCCAGCGAAGGTCAGCGCCACGCCACCTCCAGCGAAGGTCAGCGCCACGCCACCTCCAGCGAAGGTCAGCGTTCCACCACCTCCAGCGAAGGTCAGCGTTCCGGAGCCTCCAGCCACAGCTCAAGGCCTGGAGCCTCCTCCACCGGTGCCCAGTCCGGGGCCGGTCGTCTGCGTCGCTCCAGTTCCGGAGCAGTCCGCTCCACCGGTGCCCAGTCCGGGGCCGGTCGTCTACGTCGCTCCATTGACGGAGCAGTCCGCTCCACCGGTGCCCAGTCCGGGGCCGGTCGTCTGCGCCGCTCCAGTGCCGGAGCAGTCCGCTCCACCGGTGCCCAGTCC
This sequence comes from Thymallus thymallus, assembly GCA_023634145.1. Lineage (NCBI taxonomy): Eukaryota > Metazoa > Chordata > Actinopteri > Salmoniformes > Salmonidae > Thymallus > Thymallus thymallus. The sequence goes on along the minus strand of CM042421.1, from coordinate 24,162,188 downwards.
GGGGCCGGTCGTCTACGTCGCTACAGTGACGGAGCAGTCCGCTCCACCGGTGCCCAGTCCGGGGCCGGTTGTCAGCCCCTCTCCAGGGTCGAGGGCTCCCGCACCAGGGTCCAGACAGGACTTGGTGAATGGCGGGAGTACTGAGGGGGGAACCACCGCGCCGGGTTCCGGACCGGGCGTGCAACCGTGAGATGGGAGGGAAGCTACTCTCACAGCCTGTGCCACGCCCGGAATCGGAACCGGAGCCCCCACCAGCAACCACCCCAGTACCCCGCCATGTCCCCCCTAGTTTTTGGACATTTTTTTGTTTTTTGTTGTCTTTCAGGAAGGGGGGGATTGTGTGTGCGATCGGGAGTCCGCACCTTGGGGGGGGGGTACTGTGATGGCTTGGTTGTGGTAAGGCCTCTTACTCCCACCTAGGGGAGGAGAGAGGCACACAACCAAGTCATCACACCCTAACTAGGGAGATTATCATCCCCAATCAGAGACAGCTGTCTAGCGTTGTCTCTGATTGGGGATAGTATATAGACTCCACACATTTCCACCTGTGTGTGGATCATTGTTCCTGCTTGTCTGCACTGCCAGCAGCATAGCAAGTAAGTCACCGTGTTTTGTTTTGTAGTCTGTTTTTTGTTTTCACTCTCCTTATGTTATTTTAAATGCTTCGTGAGAATATCTCATTTAAAATAAAAAGGATGACACTTCACCAGTGCTCCGTCTATCGTCCCATATATCCTACGCACCGTGACAAAAGTCTTACACCTTGCCATCGTTAAATGCGGTGGTTCGCACTTTCAGTTTTGCACGAATGCTGCCATCTATCCACAGTTTTTGGTTTGGGTAGGTTTTAATAGACACTGTAGTAAAAACATCCCGTATACACTTCCTGATGAACTCAGTCACCATGTACGTGTAAACTTCAATGTTATTCTCTGAGGCTACCCGGAACATATCCCAGTCCGCGTGATCAAAACAATCTTGAAGCAATACTCCTACATCCCAGAATTGGAGAGTGCAGCAATATTCCTATTTTAGAAAATCTGGTAAAGGGTTGGTGGAGAATCCAACAACGACCTGTCGATTTTGTTTCATGTTGTGACATCAGGAAAGACGGTATAACTACATTACTGTAACTCTTCTTATACATGTCTCTCAATTATGAGGCTTGCATCTGATTGTTGTATAAAACGAATGATTAAGAATACTTTTGGAAAGATAACAATGTGATTTTAGTCTTCTAAATGAGAATTTGTTTTATGGTAACTCATGCCCAGTAGCCACGCCCAAGGGAACACAGAGAAGGATGAAACACGCCCCTTTTCTACTCCAGTAGAAAAGGGGCGTGACACAATTCACACTAGTTCCAAAGAATGTGAGGAATAGCCCCACACTTTTAAAATGGGGAATTTCTACTAGACCGCTGTGTAAGCTAAGTTTGCAAATGGTTTAAACTACAACTCTACAATCCAGAAAAAGTGAGAGTTTGCTCCACACGTTTGAAATGGTGTGAATCCTAGACTACAGCCTATATCAGTCTGCAGCTGAAAATGTGCACAAGTCTAGTACGAGAACACTGACCGACGTGAAAGCATCTAAAAAGTGAGATGAACCTCTCAAACCACGACAACCCGGAAGACTCTACAAAGGACAATAGCGACCTCTACTGGGCAAAACAGAGCCTTACATCACCAACTCAGCTATCGAAGCCCAGCTCAATCGTAAATATATAAATTGAATTTCTTTTCCGAAAGAGCTATTGTTAAAGTGCATAAGGTTTTGTATTTCCCCACCCCCTAATCTACCGTGTTATAACCAAACTGTCATGTTTTGTTTAGTCCTCTAGGTACGGTATTTACTGAATAATGTTAGTATTTTTTGTGTATTCTGTAATTGTTGAATTATCTAGTAAATAAATAATTGAGACAATTTGTGTATGGATAATTCATAAGTAAAATCTGGGTTTGTGCAGTCTACAAGAACTTACGACGTTCAAGAATGAGACTGAGCAAGGTCAAATGAATTAATAAGAGACTGTTATGATAAGATATTAAATAATCTGAAGAGTTAAATTCGGGAGATAGCAACTCTATAAACAAACATTCTTCCGTGGTGCCCCCGACTTCATATTTCATTAATGTTTATATGGTTGGTTATATCACATAATAATTAAACCTAGAGAATTGATTTGATAATTTAACACTCTTCATTTTAATGATAGTCAAGACATGACAATGTGTTGACAATCTTCTCCCACCGACTCACTACGACTCTCTCTTCTGTTCCTTCCTCCCTATCTCACTCTTTCTCTTACATTCTCTCTCTTTCTCCTTCACCCTCTTGCTGTCGTTTTCCATTTGCACTTGGTTTGCAGTGGTTTGATGTTACTACCTGCAGAGCATGTCCGTCTTTTAGCACCGGTGGTGGCCTGTATACGAAATGGAGTATATTCTCAAAAATATATTCTCAGATATAATAATTAAATGCTCTTAATGTTTTTCAACAAAAAATGAATAAATGCTACTTTTGATGTCTGTCCTTGTCTATAACACAATGATAGACACTTGTGTTTGGTTGTTTGCTAAACTGGTGAATTTCAATTAATTCATCTGACAGACCCATCATCCGACAAGCATCACTTCTCCTCAAAAATGTCCCTCAGTGTCGTGGTCTCTTCTGAAACCAATCATTTCTGTGGCTTTTCATTCTGTCAGCATCAACCAAGGAAGCCATGTAAGTGTCCAGAATTGTGTTTACTCCCTGCATTTAATGAATAGAATTGCCAGTCTTCAGAAATTGAGCCCAACCCAGACCCCGCGTGGATGGGGCTGACAGATAGAGAAGTTAGTCCTTACAAGTGGGGTTGTGAGTTCAGGGTAGTGTAGCTAAAGCTTTTGGTCAAATAGATTTATATCCCCATGTTGAGTAGAGAGGAAGACGCTGTTCGTCGTGAGCAGTGATACACATTCGTCTCACTCCACTGAACAGAAGAGATAAACCCACAGAGCTGTGAAGAGGGAGAAGAGCGTAACCTGACTCAGAAGGGCTCCATGGTCTAGATCAATGAGTAACCCTGAGAGTGTCTGAGAAGCATAACTCAAAGTTGAGCCTGAAAGCCTCTTACAGCATTATCACCTGTCAATTTCCACTCACCTTATTCGGAGCATGTGTCAAATAAAATTTGATTTGATTTTAACGATGGCAATTTGAAATGCACATAGATACCGTGACAAGATCCTGAGGCCCGTTGTTGTGCCATTCATCCGCCGCCATCACCTCATGTTTCAGCATGATAATGAACAGCCCCATGTCGCAAGGATCTGTACACAATTCCTGGAAGCTGAAAATGTCCCAGTTCTTCCATGGCCTGCATACTCACCAGACCTGTCACCCATTGAGCATGTTTGGGATGCTCTGGATCAACGTGTACGACAGCGTGTTCCAGTTCCTGCCAATATCAAGCAACTTCGCACAGCCAATGAAGAGGAGTGGGACAACATTCCACAGGCCACGATCTAGAGCCTGATCAACTCTATGCGAAGGAGATGTGTCGCACTGTAAGGATGCAAATGGTGTTAACACCAGACAATGACTCGTTTTCTGATCAATGTCCCTACCTTTTTTTTTCAAGGTATCTGTGACCAACAGATGCATATCTGTATTCCCAGTCATGAAATCCATATATTAGAACCTAATCAATTTTTTTTTATATGAACTGTTAAATCTTTGAAATTGTTGCATGTTGCGTTTATATGTTTGTTCAGTGAACATTTGATGACCTCCTACACTATATATGTCTCTCACTTTCTCTCTGCAGTACCTGAAAGGAGGGAAATGGATACAATGCCAGGAGAAAGGGCCCTGCACAGTCTGCTGTTATTTCAATTCCTTCTGCATCATCCACTTAGAATGAGAGAGAGAATAAGAGAGAGAGAGAAAGAGAGAGAGAGAGGATGGAATTAGAGATGGAAGGGCTCTGGGAGGTTAGACACAAACAAGAAAGCATCAGAGGTAAATGTCAGCGCTACACTGTCTGCTGTATTATACCTGCCTGCTCAATGGACAGGGACCACACACAGTTGAGTTGCATATTGTTAGAGGGATGTACTGTCTGACACAGGTAGCTAATGGACTGTGAATGCCTTGCATTGTGACATGTTTAGTGGGGTGTGTTGAGTTGCTAACAGGTGGGCAGATGATAATAACTCAGGAAATGGCATTGAGCAAGAGACCACCACTGAAGGCCCTCTGCATATCAAGTAATTATTTATTTATGGACAAATTAACCCCAAATGAATAGTACTGCACAGAAATGTAGATATTGCACCTAGGAACATCCAACTGGAGCATGCCCTTTCTTATTACACTACTGACTATATGTTTTATTTTTGACCAATTAACTGCCTAAACAACGTATTGGTCTTGAACTTGTCTCTACAGGGACATTATCAGGGTTCTCGCCATTAAATTAGCTACTGGTCTGTAGCTGTAGGAAATAAACACTATCACAGTCCTCCCAGGGCAGTACCTAAGCCAAAAGCATAGAAAGTCATAATTACCACTTGCTGATGTTGGTGTTGGTGTTGTTGTTGTTGGTGTTGTTGTTGTTGGTGGTGTTGGTGTTGTTGTTGGTGTTGATATTGGTGTTGGTGTTGATGTTGGTGTTGTTGATGTTGTTGGTGTTTGTATTGTTGATATTGGTGTTGGTTTTGTTGTTGGTGGTGTTGTTCTTGGTGGTGTTGTTGGTGTTGGTTTTGTTGTTGGTGGTGTTGTTCTTGGTGGTGTTGTTGGTTTTGTTGTTGGTGGTGTTGTTCTTGGTGGTGTTGATGGTGTTGTTCTTGGTGGTGTTGTTGGTGTTGTTGATATTGCTGTTGGTATTGGTATTGTTGGTGTTGTTTGTGTTTCGGTTGGTGTTGTTTGTGGTGGTGTTGATATTGGTGTTGGTATTGTTGGTGGTGTTGTTGATATTGGTGTTGTTGATATTGGTGTTGTTGTTGTTGTTGATATTGGTGTTGGTGTTGTTGTTGTTGATATTGGTGTTGGTGTTGTTGTTGTTGATATTGGTGTTGGTGTTGTTGTTGTTGATATTGGTGTTGTTGATATTGGTGTTGGTGTTGTTGTTGTTGATATTGGTGTTGTTGTTGTTGATATTGGTGTTGGTGTTGTTGTTGATATTGGTGTTGGTGTTGTTGGTGGTGTTGTTGTTGATATTGGTGTTGGTGTTGTTGGTGGGACAGTTCTTGTTTTCTCCATAGCTTGACAACGCAAGGATGTACTAAAACAAAAAAAACAAAGATGAGGTGCGGCTTTCGAAATGGTATGACATTGAGAGGAAGCTCTTTCTACATTCTGTGGTTAAAAAGAGAAGAAGAAAAGTTATCTGTGACATCACAGGGTGGGATTAAACGTAAAAAGGTATTGTCGGCTCCCCACGACACCTCAAATCTCATAGAGTTTGAAAATCACTGTTTTTAAAATGTTTTACATTTTGATGATGTCATCAGGTAGAACTTTTTTACTTTATATTTTTCTACAAAACATAGAACTGCAGCATTTTCACATATATACGCTGGTGTTGTGCTGGAGATGAAATGAGGTTGGAAAATGGTAGAGTTGCCCTTTAACTCCCTACATTCGTGGGAATAGGCCTGTATGATAGGGCTGAATTGAAATGTTTCTTACAGATGAAATATGGACAGCATCTGTATAACCATGGTAGCAATCAAAAGGGAACCGTTTGGAGCTTTTAGGGAAGTTATTAGGCCAAAATAGTTAATTGGACAAAAGACTGAATTATGCTGTTCATTTTATGTGCATTTTCATTTACTGTACTTTTTGCCGCATTAGTTGATAACAAAATCAGAAAATACTCTGGATACATTCAGCAACATGATAAAAAATATTCTGAAAAACTTGGGGTAGGTGCAACATCAAATAAAAGAGGTTTGATTGAGAGGTCTAACTGGTTTCTCCAAGTGGCCACACACCTCTCCAACGTGAGCACAGTTTCTTCATAATTTCAATGCATCTCAATGGACCGAGCAGTGCATTCTGGACGATTCTGGGACAAGGAGCACTACGCCAACAATAACTCAGATACACATGAAAACATGAAATGACCCAGGGAATCGAAAGAAGAACTCGGAGATGCACAAAAACATTCAAAATGGGTGAACCTTTCCTTTAAGTTACAAAATATGACCTTGCAGTGTTATGATTTCACACGGCAATTCAGAGAAGCAGATCTGAATTTTGGATAGAGCCATCAGAGAACTTTCAGATGTTCCCCGCCAGATGTATTCACAATAGTCTTATTCTGTTCAGAACAACCCAGGGTATGACGCCATGTCACCTTGTAACTGACATCAAGCATAGTGATCAAAAATGTTAGCACTGTATATTACATTTGATATGGAAATGTGAAGTGCATATGTGACCAACCGCCTTGATTGTGTCTTACGTAGCAAAATGTTAAATTGTGTTTTTTACATTGGATAAAAGCAGAGACACAGAGCTACAACATGGTATATCTGTCACGACGCTGACCAACACAAACAGGTAGAGTAAACAAGGAAGTGTATTCAAAACACTCAGGAACAGATACGGCAGGTGAGGAGCTGATTTGACGACAGATATGAATGAATGATAATGTTGGTATTGACTGAGTCTCTTATCTGATGCAGGTTTGATGAGATCGAGCTGGGCAGAAGACGGATGACAGACTGCAGACAGATGGACCGGAGATGCAGACGGGAGATCCACGGATGGCAGGGAAGTAGCACGAAGCAGGTAAGTCATATGCAGGTTGAAGATATCCTAGACGGAGAGTCAGGCTGTCGATAGTGTAACGACGAGACCAGACAGTGAACTGAGGGAACTGAGAGAGTTTTAAAGGTGTTGGTGATGATAGTGATGATTGCAGGCAGGTGATGATGACAGGTGAAGGTGATTAGAATTCCGGGGATGTGGAACGAGTGGGCGGAGTGTGGAGGTCTGGTGCTGGCGATGGTGTTTCCTAGACAATATCATACTCTGCATTTGAGGATCAATGGGAAAGTAATTCAGCTTTGAAAGTTGATAAACTTGAGAGATAATGGCCCTTAAATGTTTTGGTAGCTACTGGATAGCTTTTCGTTGTCTACACCCATTCAGCATCGTTCACACATTCTTAAGCTTTAGCCCCACCCATCTCGTTTGGCTCTCAGTGTTCAGAGTGCACACTGGACGCTCTGGCCGATGAGTAGGGTTGATCCGAGCGTTCTGACCTCACAACAGCAGTAAGGCACCAAGCTAACTGCTTGCTAGCTACTTCCAGACACAAATGAGAGAACACCCCACTGGCCATTCTATTCACCCTAGCAGAGCTTATTAGACTGCTGTCATGTTATCCAGAGAGTTGGTGACTGTAACTGTGCTGCTGGCAACAATTTAATTACGTTTTTTTGCCAACGTTTACTGACACCAGCCATATTGAACTCAATTCATAATTTATTCTGCGCTCTGGCATACTCAGACTGAATTTCCGAATGCACCCGAATTGATTACTTTCATAGCGGAGTCTTTTGTTAAGACATGTAGCTAGGTAAACAATGAACCATAATCCCAACTCATGATGTTACTACCCTGCATTAATCTGCAGCTAGCTAACCAACCAAGTTCAATGTTGGCTAGCTAACATTAGGCTATAAGTAGCAAAGGAAATGGCTCTGAGATACAGCGGGTGAAAGAAGTATTGAACACGTCACCATTTTTCTCAGTAAATATATTTCCAAAGGTGCTATTGACATGAAATGTTCACCAGATGTTGATAACAATTAAGTTATGTGTAATAATGTGAAATGAAACAGGGATAAAGTATTGAACACATGAAGAAAGGGAGGTGCAAAAAGGCATGGAAAGCCAAGACAACAGCTGAAAACTATCAGTAATTAAAAAGCAATCCAGCCCCCTGTCAGTGCAAATTAATATCAGCTGGTTCAGTCCCAACTGATGGCCTACAAAAAGGACTCATTGCCAAGGTGTCACACAAGACACATCTCATGATGGGTAAAAGCAAAGAGCTGTCTCAAGACCTTCGCAACCTAATTGTTGCAAAACATAATGATGGCATTAGTTATAGGCGCATTTCTAAGCTTCTGAATGTTCCAGTGAGCACTGTTGGGGCCATAATACGGAAGTGGAAAGACAATCATTTCACCATAAATGTGCCTCGACCAGGTGCTCCTCGCAAGATTTCTGACAGAGGAGTGCAAATAATAATCAGAAGAGTTGTCGAAGAGCCAAGGACCACTTGTGGAGAGCTTCAAAAAGACCTGCAAATAGCAGGTACTGTTGTCTCAAAGAAAACAGTAAGTAATGCGCTCCACAGCCATGGCTTGTATGCACGCTCACCACGCAAGACTCCATTGCTGAAAAAAAAGCATGTTGAAGCTTGTTTAAAGTTTGCTGCACAACATTTGGAAAAGCCAGTGAAATACTGGGAGAATATAGTGTGGTCAGATGAGAGCAAAATTGAACTGTTTGGATGTCATAATACACACCATGTTTGGAGGAGAAATGGCACTGCACATCACCCTAAAAACACCATACCAAAGTTTGGAGGTGGGAACATCATGGTGTGGGGCTGCTTTTCAGCAAATGGTACTGGCAAACTTCACATAATTGAAGGAAGGATGAATGGGCAAATTTACCGACACATTCTTGACAAAAATCTGCTGCCATCTACCAGGATGATGAAGATGAAACGAGGGTGGACATTTCAGCAAGACAATGATCCCAAACACACAGCCAAGGAAACTCTCAATTGGTTTCAAAGAAAGAAAATAAAGCTGCTAGAATGGCCCAGCCAATCACCTGACTTAAATCCCATTGAAAATCTATGGAAAGAACTGAAGATCAAGATTCGTAGAAGAGGCCCACGGAACCTTCAAGATTTGAAAACTGTTTGTGTGGAAGAATGGGCCAAAATCACACCAGAGCAATGCATGCGACTAGTTTCTCCATACAGGAGGCGTCTTGAAGCTGTCATTACCAACAAAGGCTTTTGTACAAAGTATTAAATAAATATCAGTAAGTGTGTTCAATACTTTTTCCCTGTGTCATTTCACATTATTACACATAACTTAATTTCTGAACTTATTTGTTTTGGTGTATTTGTATGTATGGATTACTTGGGTTGTAACCAACATCTGGTAAAAATTTCATGTCAATAGCACCTTTGGAAATATATTTACTGAGAAAAATGGTGACGTGTTCAATACTTATTTCACCCGCTGTATGAATAATAAGATCAGACACGTAATGTTAACTAGCTAGCTAACAAAACACTTTAACTTGAAATGAAACCATGTAAAATCTTACCTGTATACATCATGGATGGAAGCGTCTACCTCACGGAAGCCATGGTTGTCCTTAGTTTGAAGATGTAATCCAGAGACTTGGTGTTTTGTTTGTTTATTTTTTATTTGTTTGTTTATTTTATTTATTAAGCACTTTTACACAACTTGTCATTGAACAAAGTGCTGTACAAACACATAAACAATCATGACAACATACATCATTAACACCACATAAAATATAAATAAAATAAAATAAACCCCTCAGTTTGATAAACCTACAAATGCAACTACTAAACCCCATCAAATGCTAGAGCTAGGAGGTAATATAGTAGTAGTAGTAATATAGTAGTAGTAGTATAGTAGTAGTAGTAATATTTAAATGCTAGAGCTAGGAGTTATTCTATTCTTATTCTAAGGTGGTAGATCATTCCAGAGTTTAGGAGCTATCGCTACAAATGCTCGATCTCCACTTTTCCGCTTTGTTCTTGGAGTCGTTAAAACCAGCTGGTCAGCTGACCTCAAGGACCGTTTTGGTTCGTATTTCTTAATAAGATTTACAAGGTACACTGGAGCCATACCATGCAGTGATTTGTGAACAAAAATTTAAATTTTGAGATTTATTCTGTAGTCAATTGGTAGCCAATTTAAAGAGCTCAATACTGGGGTAATGTGGTCTCGCTTACGAGTACCCGTCAAACGTCTTGCAGCGGCATTTTGAACTAATTGTAAGCGATTTATCAGTGTTTTATTTATGCCGACATATAACGCATTGCAGTTTTCTCCATCTCCTTAGCTATCATACTCTATTTCATTTAAAAACTTGGTCTTCCAGGAAGTGGAGAGCAACACTTATGCAGTTTTATTACGCAATACATTTAGTTAGACAGGATTACCTACACATACTGACCAGCCCAAATAGACAGAAGCGTGCTATATGGACTCATCTCTCGGCATGTCCAGCCCACTCATTATCTCAGCCAATCATAGCTAGCGGAAAGGTTGCTTTCTTTTTCTGTGGCTAACCAACCTACTTGTAATTTAACAATTGTATTCATATTTGCAGATGGCATTCAAGTTTGTTATTAAGGCACATGAAAGTTCCTGAAGGCATTTCTGCCCAACAACTTTTTACATTCAAATGCTTCTCCTGTGAAGTAGTGACCCACAACATATTTCCTGAAACGAGTGACATATTTGGACTAACGGTTGTTTGTCTTGCTTGTATAACATGTGCGGTGTTCAAGTTCAGAACCGCTGTCAGTCAAAACCAATACTGCACGGTGAAGCGGAGACCTTGAGCTCTGATGTCATATACTGTATAGCATCTTACTTATCAGTGGCCAAATCTGCTATTTTTAACCCATACATGTGTACGATGGGAAAGAGCTACGAATCAGGACAGTCAGTCCCCCTTGATGCTTAAATAACAAACGCAGCCAGGAACACATGGTGGACAGGTGAAAGCACTGACCTGGAAAGACATAGTGGGTTAGGAGTTCTAGGAAAAATTCAGTAATACCTACTCCCAATCCTCATACCCAATATGGAAGGCTTGGCCCTGGCCTGGCCCAACCCTAACACATAATACAGACTTTCTGGTGATGCCAGTACAGCAGCCATGTGTTAAGGCACTGTGTGTGTTAAGGCACTGTGTGTGTGCGTGTGCGTGCATGCCTGTGTATGTCATTGTGTCTACCGATATGTGTGTGTGTGTATCAGCATTGGGCAGCCACTCCAAACTGCTATCATCATTGCGCTTCTGGCAGGCTCTCCCTTTCTCTCCCTGATCCCCTGTGAGCGGATGATAAAATCTGTCACACTGCCGTGCGTCCGTCGAGGAGCCCATTGTTTTGGGGATTACGGGGATTACGGGGCGGATGCCACACGGTTCTGAAGACAGAGGGGCTTAAACCCTGTGACCCCTTCTACCAATCATTATGTGACGGATATGGAGCGTTCCTCTTTTAAAACCAAGATTTTATTGAATTATCGATTATTAATGGAACGAGAGGGAGGGAATCAGGGAGAGCGAGAAAGAGAGAGAGAGAGAGAGAGGGAGAGAGAAAGAGAGAGAGAGAGAGAGAGAAAGAGAGAGAGAGAGAGAGAGAGAGAGAGGATGAAATCTTGACTTTTTGAAATAAATCATTACAGATTACATTGATTTAGTTCTATTATAACTGATACAGGCCGAGGCCGAGGGTTATAATGGGTTAATGCTTCTTTCATATCTGACGTATCTTGTGTTATAAAACAGCTTCATCAGATTAGATTCAATTAAGATTTTAAGGTCCCGCCAGTTACACCATTTAACCCAATCAGCCTATCTGATTGACACAGACATCCATCTACGATACGTGAAAGCCATATATATGACATGCATAAACCATTTATGATGATGACATTCATTTGAACCATTTATGAAACTTCAAAACATCACACCCATTCCCTGTTTTCAATTCTAAAGGAACCCTTTGACTTGATGACTGCTTTGTTGTCTTTGGCCTATGAGGCCACCACCATCTCCCTTGTCAATATTGCATGTCAGCTCGGCCTGTATCGCAAACGATTCTAATAAAATCAGACCCAAATATACATATGAAGCCCATGCTGCCTACAAGAAAATACTTCTGTCTACATGAGTTCTGCCTAGTATCCCAGAGTTCCCTCTCTATAGCAGCACCACTCTGTGTGAGGTAGGGTGGCGCAGCACACGGTGGCTGGGCACTTCTCTCCCATCTCTGTCTTGGCAGCTATACCTCCTCTCTCTGCCTTCTTCCTCTGAAAATTCCCCCTCTCCCTCCCTCCCTCTAAGTGAGTTAATTACTTAACCCTCCTTCCATAATGAAGGTGCTAGGAGCCAGGGGAGTCTGGGGAGGTGAGATCCTTCACTCTGCTTTAGAGGGGCTTTGATTTAGCCAGACAGGCCTTCTGTACTGAAGAAGAGGGCTGGAGCATCGAGCTTGTCACTGTGTGTCACCCATAGTGCGGTGTCAAATCAAATCAAATCGGTCACATGCAAGTGTTTAGCAGATGTTATTGCGGGTTTTAGGGAAATGCTTGTGTTTCTAGCTTCGACAGAGCAGTAATATCTAACAAATGCACAACAATACACACAATTTGTCGTGAAGAAGGCGTCACTGACTGTAACTCCTTGCTAAGAGTCTCTGTGAGCTCACTGGCTGTAGGTGCTGGTGTGTAGAGTGTGCAATCAGCATATATAGACATTTTAGTTATGGCAAATCATTTGTAAAAATAGAGAAGAGTAATGGCCCAAGGGAACTGCCCTGAGGGATACCGCACTGTACATATCTAATGTTAGAGAATCTTCCATTGAAGAATACTCTCTGAGTTCTGTTGGATAAGTAACCCTCCAACCATGTGATGGCAGGTGATGTAAAGTAATAAGTGAGCTTGTCAATCACAAATTATGATCAATAACATCAAAGGTTGTACTGAAATCTTACAATAGATAGATAGAGATAGATAGGTACTTTATTGATCCCCGAGGGGAAAGTTCTTCCGCTCCAACATCAGTCATCTGAGTCAGTGCAGTACAAGCTGAGTTCCCTTCTCCATATGCATGCTGATAGTCAGCATTTAACTATTAAAATAGCATTGCATATTGTTCTCTCCATCAGTTCACTAACAACAATCAGCAACCTGATTGGTCGGTTGTTAGAGCCATTAAAGGGTTGTTAGGTGATGGAATTACTTTAACTTCCTTCCTGACTGTGGACTCTTTTAGGCCTTGGTTAAAGTAGGGCTGGCAATACAGTCTGCTACCATCCTCAATAGTTCCTCATCTAGGCTGTCTATACCTGGTGGATTATCATTATAAATGGATAACAATATTTTTTTTCACCTCTTCCACACAAACTTGACCAAATTCAAAACAGCAATCCTTCTCTTTCCTTATTAGATTTTTAATACACAAACAACGGTTCACTGCTGTCATTTCACTTCTCAGTGGTTGGCCACATAAAAAGCTTTTGTTATGAATTACCCATCAACTTCAATGAACGATGGAGATTAATTGGGTTTTCTGCCCATAATATCATTTAAGGAGCTCCAAAATCTTTTCCCATTGTTTTCATGAAATGTGTCTTCTGCTAATATAATGTTGTTGTTTTTAGTCACAACATTTCTCAATTGACAGTATGTGAACCAATCAGCTGAGCAGTCTGACTTCTTTGCCACCAACAGTTCTCACAGTTAGTTCCTTAATGTGCATGTTTGCCAACAATTGGCAAGAATACATTTACAAATAAGTGCTGTCTCTGGATTCTCCTCCTTGTAGACATCAGACCAACATACAGTCGTATGAAAACGTTTGGGCACCCCTCTGAGGCTGCATAATAATTTACTCTGTCATCACAGAAAATGATCACAGTGGCAAGCCATTCATTTTCTAATAAGTACTGGGGTATTGTCCAGTCAAAGATTTTTAGTGTAGCAATATTAAGTTGTATGAAATTAAATCAGATGTGAAAAATAGGCTATGCAAAAATGTGGGCATCCTTGTCATTCTGTTGATTTGAATACCTGTAACTACTTAGCACTGATTAATTGTAACACACAATTGGTTTGGTGAGCTCATTAAGCCTTGAACTTCATAGACAAGTGCATCCAATCATGAGAAAAGGTATTTAAGGTGGCCAATTGCAAGTTGTTGTTCTCTTTGACTCTCCTCTGAAGAGTGGCAACATGGGGGCCTCAAAACAACTCTCAAATGACCTGAAAACAAAGATTGTTCAACATTATGGTTTAGGGGAAGGCTACAAAAAGCTATCGCAGAGATGTAAGCTGTCAGTGTCCACTGTGAGGAACATAGTGAGGAAATGGAAGACCACAGGCACAGTTCTTGTTAAGGCCAGAAGTGGCAGGCCAAGTAAAATATCGGAGAGGCAAAGGCGAAGGATGGTGAGAACGGTCAAAAACAGCCCACAGACCACCTCCAAAGACCTACAACATCATCTTGCTGCAAATGGTGTCACTGTGCATCGTTCAACAATTCAGCGCACTTTGCACAAGGAGAAGCTGTATGGGAGAGTGATGCGGAAGAAGCCTTTTCTGCACACACGCCACAAACAGAGTCGCTTGAGGTATGCAAACGCACATTTGGACAAGCCAGCTTCATTTTGGAATAAGGTGCTGTGGACTGATGAAACAAAGATTGAGTTATTTGGTCATAACAAGGGGCGTTATGCATGGCGGCAAAAGAACACAGCGTTCCAAGAAAAACACTTGCTACCCACAGTAAAATTTGGTGGGGCTGTGTGGCCAGTGCCGGTACTGGGAATCTTGTTAAAGTTGAGGGTCGCATGGATTCCACTCAATATCAGCAGATTCTTGGGAATAATGTTGAAGAATCAGTCACAAAGTTGAAGTTACACCGGTGCTGAATATTTCAACAAGACAACGACCCAAAACACTGCTCAAAATCTACCCAGGCATTTATGCAGAGGAACAAGTACAATGTTCTGGAATGGCCCTCCCAGTCCCCAGACCTGAATATCATTGAGAATCTGTGGGATGATTTGAAGCGGGCTGTCCATGCTCGGCAACCATCAAACCTAACTGAACTGGAGATGTTTTGTAAGGAGGAATGGTCCAAAATACCTTCATCCAGAATTCAGACACTCATTAGAGGCTATAGGAAGCGTCTAGAGGCTGTTATTTTAGCAAAAGGAGGCTCTACTAAATATTGATGTGATTTTTCTGTTGGGGTGCCCAAATTTATGCACCTGTCTAATTTCGTTTTGATGGATATTGCACATTTTCTGTTAATCCAATAAACCTCATTTCACTACTGAAATATTACTGTGTCCATCAGTTATTTGATAGATCAAAATGAAATTGCTGATCCAAACACCCAATTATTTATGGAAATTGTCAGGGGTGCCCAAACCTTTTCATACGACTGTATGTTTTAGATCTTCAACAAATGTTTTTTTTGCATTATCTCTAAATAACTTTAGGCCCTGTCTTTGGTACATTGGCTATCCTTGTTATTGCCACAATGTTATGGTCACTACAGCCAATTGGAACTGATATTGCGTTGGAGTAATCTCTGTGATGAGCAGGGGTACAAGCTAATTGAAGTAGATACTGTGTGGACATATGGGTTTCAAAGTTAGGCTAGCAAACATTTTAGACAGGTAGCCTAGGACAACAAAAACAAAGTTTGTACTCATGACAGAGGATTGCATTGGCATTCACGTTCCTCTACAAGTAGGGTCAGTCAACATGTTTTTTTTCTACTTGCGTACACACACACACACACGCATACACGCACCCACATACACGCACCCACACATCAGTACCATGGTCAGCCATATGATATTTTGCTTATGTTGGTTGGAGTGAATTGTTTTAGGAATCAAGTTTTCACTGTATTAGGATGAGCATAGACTGTGGTTGATTTGATGTTGAACTGTTGAAGTTGAAATGGTGCTGGATTAGCAGAGGCAGCTGCTGGTTCTAAATCAATAGTTGTTTAGTGGTCCGAAAATGTTGGAAACATTAACTTGCTTGACCATCCTGTAACTGTTTGTTACATGCAATAGTTGCTTTCTTTGTAGATTTCACGGGACAGATGGTGCTTTCCGGTTATGTGATGACACAAACGTGTTCTTGAATTTATTCTGCCACTGTTTCGGCCTTATTATATAACGGGTTATAGACTTACAACAACTCAATTATCACAACACATACAGTAGGTTGTAATATGGCTTTTTTCCTGGCTTAGCTTCCCCAGTGATTTTACCCAAATATGGCTTTTTTCCTGGCTTAGCTTCCCCAGTGATTTTACCCAAATATGGCTTTTTTCCTGGCTTAGCTTCCCCAGTGATTTTACCCAAATATGGCTTTTTTCCTGGCTTTGCTTCCCCAGTGATTTTACCCATGCACTGCTACTGTGTGTGTGTGTGTGTGTGTGTGTGTGCATGAGTGCATGTGTGTCTGCATTTGTCTTCTTAAAGAGATAGTTGAGGATTTTTGCAATAAAGCCCTTTACCTACTTCCCCACAGTCAGATGGACCATTTATATGTCGCTGCATGCAGTTTGAAGGATGTCGCTATTTAAATGACTGGAAGTCTATGGCAGCTACTAGCATGCTGGAGGCATGGCAGAGGCATCACCCTGTATACTAACCACTGTGTCTTCTCATCAAAGTGATTGACAGGCTCGTTCTCTTCTCTCCTCGCCTCAGTAGAAATCTTTGCTATTCTAAAACACTCACTTACAGAGTTGAAATTCAGTCAGCATGTCATCGTCTGAATCCGATGTGGCACCCTTTTTTAGTTCACCACTTTTGACCAGGGCCCATAGGGATCGGGTCAAAAATAGTGCATTGGGGACGCAGCCATTGTGATGGTACGGTTTGTGATGGTGAGGTTTGTGATGGTGAGGTTTGTGATGGTGCGGTTTGTGATGGTGAGGTTTGTGATGGTACGGTTTGTGATGGTACGGTCTGTGATGGTGAGGTTTGTGATGGTGAGGTTTGTGATGGTGAGGTTTGTGATGGTGAGGTTTGTGCTGGTGCAGTTTGTGATGGTGCGGTTTGTGATGGTGAGGTTTGTGATGGTGAGGTTTGTGATGGTGAGGTTTGTGATGGTACGGTTTGTGATGGTACGGTTTGTGATGGTGTGGTTTGTGATGGTACGGTTTGTGATGGTGAGGTTTGTGATGGTACGGTTTGTGATGGTGCGGTTTGTGCTGGTGTGGTTTGTGATGGTACGGTTTGTGATGGTACGGTTTGTGATGGTACGGTTTGTGATGGTACGGTTTGTGATGGTGTGGTTTGTGATGGTACGGTTTGTGATGGTGAGGTTTGTGATGGTACGGTTTGTGATGGTGCGGTTTGTGCTGGTGTGGTTTGTGATGGTACGGTTTGTGATGGTGTGGTTTGTGATGGTACGGTTTGTGATGGTACGGTTTGTGATGGTACGGATTGTGATGGTACGGTTTGTGATGGTGTGGTTTGTGATGGTACGGTTTGTGATGGTGTGGTTTGTGATGGTACGGTTTGTGATGGTGCAGTTTGTGATGGTACGGTTTGTGATGGTACGGTTTGTGATGGTATGGTTTGTGATGGTACGGATTGTGATGGTGCAGTTTGTGATGGGACAGTTTGTGATGGTACGGTTTGTGATGGTACGGTTTGTGATGGTGAGGTTTGTTCAGTCAGTGAGCAAGGCAAGACAAGGAGCAAGGAATCATTCCCCTTAGGAATGCTCACTCAGAACGAGATATTTTTTTTCTGCTCCGTTCGATAAAGAAACTCAGAGGGATCAAAGTATTAATTTACAGAAATAACTATGCAATGTCTTTTTATAGCATTTTTGCACTCCAGATATCTTGTATTTCTATACTTTTTCATACTGATGCTCTATGTATGTATCGTGTATCTGTCTTTTGTGTATTTTCGTTCTGGCATTTTGCACCTGCCCTATGTTTTATCTATCTGTCTGTCTGTCTGTCTGTCTGTCTGTCTGTCTGTCTGTCTGTCTGTCTGTCTGTCTGTCTGTCTGTCTGTCTGTCTGTCTGTCTGTCTGTCTGTCTGTCTGTCTGTCTGTCTGTCTAGAATGCACCCTTTCAGTTTGTTTGGCAACTCATAGACGTAGTAGAAGAAGAAAATGGACTACTTGAAAAGGGAGATGGGGCTGACAGACGAAATAGTGGGACGTAATGTGTATGAAGATGATATATCTATCTACAGTATCTACAGTATCTACAGTATCTACAGTAAGATAGATTCAGCCACTTGCGAATTGAAGGAAAATTATGAAATACAGAGAAACAAAATATACATAATTGTATGTTTTTTTCTTGTTCACATTTTTGTGAACATGCCACTGCACACACACACACACACACACACACACACACACACACACACACACACACACACACACACACACACACACACACACACACACACACACACACACACCACAGATGATTCCCACTCTGTTGCTATCACACAAATACCACAGATTTACAAGGAGATGTAAACATAATTTTTGTTGACGCCTGAATATACGGCATTCTGAATTTACGGCAACAGAGTAGGAACATGAAGAGCTGGTTAAATTAATTTTATTTCCAGGTACCTCACCATCATGATTTCACATTTTGACCTTGAAACCATTGCAGCTACTTATACTCTCTTTAGGAAAATAACTTCAGGTATAAAATAAATGTACATTGGTTTGTGAGAATCTGCATGTCATTTCCGCCATGGCCTCCCCTTCTAGCTAATCAATGGGGTCTAGCGTGCCACGCAGCTTCGGTTTTTATGTCTAATATAACATTTTTTACAAAGCTCAGCTGACCCAGACACATTATTTACGAGGGAGTCACAGGGACATTTGTGGTGAAAGGTATTTAAATTACCCGTATAATTAATAAAAAAAACAGTGGCTGTTATTTTGAGTTATGTTGAAGGATAGGCCTACATCATTGCCCGCCCGGCCGGGCACGTGTCATCAATCTATGGAACGTAGTAAATACTTGGCCAGCAGGTCTTTGATTTTCTATTGGAGATCGGAATTTCATTTTGCTTGACAGATAGATATGAAGCTCTGTCATGAAGCTTTGAAAAATAACCTTTGTCGTAATCCACTGATCAATACCTTTGGGCAGGTAGAAATAACACTATACAGTATATTTACTATCCTCAGATGCCAGAGAAAATTTAATCTTCAGTGGAGAGAAGGAACAAATGTGGTTTTAGCAATGACTCACCTTCAATGTATTTGTACAGCATATAGATATATTTTCATAATTTAGCTGTTTGATTGAATAATAAAGTAATAAAGACATGGTATTTCTAAAACTATGTGTTTGTTCAGTTGCTTTCCTCTGTCATGTTACTGACGTGAAGCTGTGAGGTGACATACAGTGTAGGTTTAAGACATATTTTAAGGCATAGATGTGACACAAAATCACATAGATGATCTGAAGTATGTAGTAGTCACTCATTTCGATGTTCGTGGTCATGTCAACGGCACACATTTGGCACGTCAAGACCCGTGACATACTACAACCATAGATAAACGCAAATGCCTTTCATCGATATGTCAGCATACGCAAACCACCACCGTTTGAAACCGCTTTGAATGTCTCTGATATCAGCCCATTTAAATGTATAGAGTGCAGCGCCGCCGTCATGTCCCCATTCCTCTCCCCATGAGGTTTCACAGCGACTTCATCAGAAGAGCTCCCTCAGGGGCCATCACCACGACTTCACATTGTTAGACTAATGAAGGGACAGGATTTATTGATTGATTAAAACATTTAAAACATTCGGTCCCCTATGCTGTACTAAGAGGGTCCCCCACTGAACGCACTTAACACCCGCCGGTCGCTAGGCTGAATGGAGTGGACGCCCCGGCGCTGTCCCCCGCTCACAAAGGTGAGTTGACAAATCACTGGCTGAGTCCCAACTGGCACCCTATTCCTTACATAGGGCACTACTTTTGACCAGATCTAGTCAGCCCTGTTCAAACGGAGTGTACTATATAGGGAATAGGGAGCCTTTCGGGACACAGCCATGGAAAGGCATTCACCAGGGCGCTTCCCTCCCCTCTTCACTTGGTCTCCTCTTCTCTCCCAGTCGTTAAAAAATAATTTGTGTGTCAGCTCTGATAGCTGGCTGTGTAGAGAGGGTCAAGTGGAACATAGAGATCAGTGTGTGTAGGAGATAGAACATGGCTAGTTCCTGTCCTGTTTGCTCAAGTTCTCAAACAATATCAGAAACCGCTTTATGCTCCACAGGAAGTGAATGTGAGCAAAGGAAGAAAGTTATGTAAGGATATATTGTATGATTACAGTGAAACGTTAGACCTGTTTCATGAAGATTATAATGCACTAAAGAGGTATACCATGAATATTGGCACATCTATGGGCTTTTATCTGTGACATTGTTCATATACAGTACCATGTCTTTTATGTGCATTATCACTTCAGTAATCTACAGTACAGTCAATTGGAGCTTCTAGGGAAATAATAATTTGTAGAAGACACATTTGAGGCTGGCTCAAACAAACTGTAACACTTAAATGGGATAGTCCATCTGTAGATGCTCTACAGACTATCAATAACATTTCAACTAACTATCTACACTCTTAGAAATAAGGGAATGGAATTGTTCCCTGGGGTACAAAAAGATCAAAATGCACATAATGTACCTTCAGGGTACACATACGATCTCACATGTTACTGTTTGGTACATTTTAGGGTACATGTGCAGATAAAGTGTATGATGGTACATGTTTGTACCTGATATTTTTTATATTTAGGTAAAATCATCGCACTCTCCCTTTCAAATTGCGGTGAAGGTACATTTCTGTTTCCCAGGTGACAAACTTATTTTGTGTACCCTCAACTCGATGGTAAAGGGCTGTGCCTTTGCCTTAGCAGAAAAGTAATGCATTGAAGACAGCTACGTATTTGTACCCACCATAAGGTACAAACATGATTAATGTTTGCCACCTAAAAGGAACTAACAGCTTTGTCACTGGGGTGGTACCATAAAAAGGCACATTTGTACCCATAATCATTATCATTTTTCCCAGCATGCTCTACTGCAGGTTTTTGTAAATAGTTTTTAATATCTGTGTTTCTGCATGTATGTACGTTAATTGATTCATCTTATGCTACACAAACATAAATAACATACATTTTTCAAAACTAAACAATCAGTTAGTTTGTACCCATTACTGAAATGGCTGTTCTAGTTTAAATGGCTTAGGCAGTGTCCTCACATCTTTCCAAATCCTGGCACTCAGTCTCATTACAGGTTGTGGGTGGATAAAAAAATGTCCATCTTGCTGGATTCTGAAGGAATTACATATCACTTTGCAAGTCAAATCAAATTGTATTGGTCACATACACATATTTAGCAGATGTTATTGTGGGTGTAGTGAAATGCTTGTGTTTCTAGCTCCAACAGTGCAGTATTATCTAACAATTCACAACAATACACACAGATCTAAAAGTAAAAGAATGGAATTAAGAAATATAATAATATTAGGACGCGCAATGTCGGAGTGGCATTGACTAGAATACAGTACATATGAGATGAGTAAAGCAGTATGTAAACAGGGCAGCAGTCTCTGGTGCAGGGTTGAAAAACTACCTGCCCTCCAGGACACCTACAGCACCCGATGTCACAGGAAGGCCAAAAAGATCATCAAGGACATCAACCACCCGAGCCACAGCCTGTTCACCCTGCTATCATCCAGAAGGTGAGGTCAGTACAGGTGTATCAAAGCTGGGACCGAGAGACTGAAAAACAGCTTCTATCTCAAGGCCATCAGACTGTTAAATTGCCATCAGCAGGAGGCTTCCAACCAGTTACGTAATGCTGCACCTTAGAGGCTGCTGCCCTGTGTACATAGACATGGAATCACTGGCCACTTTAATAATGTTTCCATACTGCTTTAATAATCTCATATGTATATACTGTATTCTATTCTACTGTATTCTAGTCAATGCCGCTCCAACATTGCTCTTAATAATATTTATTTATTCCATAATTCTATCTATTCTTTTACTTTTAGATCTGTGTGTATTGTTGTGTATTGTTAGATATTACTGAACTGTTGGAGCTGGAAACACAAGCACTACGCAATAACATCTGCTAAACATGTGTATGTGACCAATAACATTGGATTTGGTTTGGACATTTAATTAGAGTTTTCTCGACAGACTCAGTAAAATAAAGTATACAGAATATTAGGAATCAATGAAAGAAAGCCATCTAAATACAGGCATATAATTTTTTTTACCCCTTTTTCAATTTGTAGTTACAGTCTTGTCCCATCGCTACGGTCTCGGCAGAGGCGAAGGTCGAGAGCCGTGCGTCCTCCGAAACACCACCCTGCCAAGCCGCACTGCTTCTTGACACAATGCATGCTTAACCCAGAAGCCAGCCGCACCAATGTGTCGGAGGAATAACCGTACACCTGGCAATGTGTCAGCGTGCATGCGCCCGGACCGCCACAGGAGTTGCTACAGCACGATTGGACAACTTGTGCGTCGCCTCATGGGTATCCCAGTTGCAGCCAGTTGCGATACAGACAGTGCTCAAACCCACATCTGTAGTAATGCGATTTTATTTTAAAATACTCTAATCTTTAATATTTAGGGTTATTTCGTCGGTCGGTCAAGCAAGGCTGGCAGAAGCAAGACCCAAAACCGACAGTGGACTTTGTCCCAATCAGAACGTCAGGGTGATAGAAAGACATTTTAAACTTGCCCACCAATTTACAGTTGCAACATGCAGAAATCGTTCTGCCATTTCCTGCTTCGAATAGATCGCCTAATTTCAGTTTCTGTGACAAAACAAACAGATATATTTTCCCAAAATATTGTACAAAATGTTTTTTAAATAGAAAGCGTAGCATAGAAATAGAACAGAGAACACATCTACCACTTCTTAAACTCAGATTTCTATGTGAATTTGGTCGGGTCACCCAAAAAGTTGCATATTGCAGCTTTGTCTTTTAAGATCGAATGGAGACACGTTATGCTTGCGAGAAGACCCTTCTGCGAAGCGCTTGGATAATACCCATTCAAGCATTTCCCGAGAGTGAGAATTCCTACAAATAATGTCCGGGGACAATGCTGACGAAGGACTGGCATGACTTGACCATGACTTGGCCGCTTCTACGCTGAAAATCTATCCGGGTGATATTAGACGTTTTCTGTGGTATCTTCTGCAGTTCAGACAGAAAACTCTGTGGGCCAAAGCCGGTGGGATTCAAAAGGTGTTGCTCTGCTTGATAAAGCTGGATTGGGAGTCGCGGCAGGCCCTTGCGATGCACGCTGTGTGTTATTGCAGGCGCTGTAGAGAAGGGGTTCTCGGCCCGAGCAGTTGGGTTGGTTCATCCTTCTGAGTTTGCAAAGAATTCTAGCAGTTCTCGAAAGACTGGAAGCCCGAGCTACCTTCTCCGACAGACTCATAACTGGCCAGTTAGCAGTATGTAACTGGACAAGGCGATTCCCACTGACTATGTTCAGTGAAAGGGAATTTAACCTTACCTCGAACAAAAGAGAGCTCAGAAGACCTAAGATTAAGAATGGTTGACTTGCATAAAGCTGGAAAGGGTTACAAAAGCATCTCTAAAAACAGTCCATGGTAAGACAAATTGTCTATAAATGGAGAAAGTTCAGCACTGTTGCTGCTCTCCCTAGGAGTGGTCGTCCTGAAAAGATGACTGCAAGAGCACAGCGGAGAATGCTCAAAGAGGTTAAGAAGAATCCTAGAGTGTCAGCTAAAGACTTACAGAAATCTATGGAACATGCTAACATCTCGAACAGTCTACGATACGTAAAACACTAAACAAGAATGGTGTTCATAGGAGGACACCACGGAAGAAGCCACTGCTGTCCAAAAAAAACATTGCTGCACATCTGAAGTTTGCAAAAGAGTACCTGGATGTTCCACGGTGCTACTGGCAAAATATTCTGTGGACAAATTAAAATAAAGTTGAGTTGCTTGGAAGGTACACACAACACTATGTGTGGAGAAAAAAAAAGCCACAGCACACCAACATCAAAACCTCATCCCAACTGTAAAGTATGGTGGAGAGAGCATCATGGTTTGGAGCTGCTTTGCTGCCTCACAGGGCCTGGACAGCTTGCTATCATTGACGGAAAAATGAATTCCCAAGTTTATCAAGACGTTTTGCAGGAGAATGGAAGGCCATCTGTCCGCCAATTGAAGCTCAACAGAAGTTGGGTGATGCAATAGGACAACGACCCAAAACACAGAAGTAAATCAACAACAGAATGGCTTCAACAGAAGAAAATACCCGTTCTGGAGTGGCCCAGAGTCCTGACTTCAACCCGATTAAGATGCTGTGGCATGACCTCAAGAGAGCGGTTCACACCAGATATCCCAAGAATATTGCTGAACTGAAACAGTTTTGTAAAGAGGAATGGTCCAACATTTCTGAAGGTCTGATCCGCAACTACAGAAAACGTTTGGTTGAGGTTATTGCTGCCAAAGGAGGGTCAACCAGTTATTAAATCCAAGGGTTCACATACTTTTTCCACCCTGCACTGTGAATGTTTACACGGTGTGTTCAATAAAGACATGAAAACGTTTCATTATTTGTTTGTTATTAGTTTAAGCAGACTGTTTGTCTATTGTTTTGTATGACCTCTTTAATGGAACACAATCCAGGTAGAATCAGGAAATCCCCAGGACAGCTGCTCAGGTATCTTACTTTTTGCAATCTTTACTAACGACATGCTTTGAGTAAAGCCAGTGCATCTTTGTATGTTCAGTCGTGTGGTCAGGTGGCACAAAGAGGGAGTTCAGAAAATTGCAATTAGCTCAGAACAGGGCAGCACGGCTGGCCTTTGGATCTACACAGAGAGCAAACATTAATCATATGCATATCAATCTCTCCTAGCTCAAAGTGGAGGAGAGATTGACTTCATCACTGCTTGTATTTGTGAGAAGTATTGACATGTTGAAAGCCCAGAGCTGTCTGAATACCCCACAAGACATGCCACCAGAGGTCTCTTCAAAGTCCAGAACAGACTATGGGAGGAACACAGTACTACATAGAGCCAAGACTACATGGACTTCTGTTCCACATCAGGTAACTGATAGTAGTAGAATCAGATTGATAAAAAGCAGGTAAAAATACACCTTATGGAACAGCGGGGACTGTGAAGTAACACAAACATAGGCACAGACACATGCATACACACACACATGATAACATACGCGCTATACACACACACAAACACATATTTTGTGTTGTAGATATGTGGTAGTGGAGTAGGGGGCCTGAGGGCACACACTTAGTGTGTTGTGAAATCTGGCATGAATGTATTGTAATGTATAGAACTGCCTTATTTTTGCCGGACCCCAGGAAGAGTAGTTGCTGTCTAGGCAGCAGCTAATGGGGATCCATACTAAATACAAAACCCCAGTATTATCACTTCCATCGTCTGCCTCATAACGCCAGCCAGGCCAGAGCTCTGATCGAGGCAGCAATACATCTTTCATCCAATGTTGAATAAATACTGTTGATTACTTTGAAATTAACCCTTGTGTGTGTGTGTGTGTGTGTGTGTGTGTGTGTGTGTGTGTGTGTGTGTGTGTTATTTGGACATGGGTCATGCCCAAAGATAGGGGTTTTGAACTGGGAGTAGATGTGGAGGCCTGGTCTGTGGTTCCAGGGAGTTAGCTGGACTCTCAGGCCCAGGGAGAGGGCAAGGAGGGGGCAGATACAGAGTGTGAGAGCCAGGCAGGCGGATAGAGGATGAGAGAAAGATGTGGGCTCTGGCTCCTGAGATAGGGGTCCAGGTGCTCCTCAACTCTCCCTAACTGGCCAACACCTCTCTCTCTGGGCATCACCCATCACTGCATCTAGTGCACAGACCTCTGGAGGGCTCCCAAAAAAGCAGGAGAACTAGAAACCTTTTAATGCATAACAGCAATAAGTATTCATTTTATATACTATGTGCCTGTGAATCTGACCAAATAAGTTAGCTTCTTTCCTTTCTTATGGACCACTTTATTGTATATTACAATGAGAAACGGTACACAATGCCAAGTGTATTTTGGCCTTTATTAACTGTGACACTTAGGAGAATGAGTTATCAAGTAAGCAACAGTCAATGAGCTTCCAGGACAGGAAACGAGCCATAGCACTGAACGTGCATGGTTTGAACCTGACCACAACCTCCAGTCCAGCAAAATATTTACATAATATTACAATGAAATTGTCATCAGCACAAATTCTTCAGTGTTAATAGACCCTTATTCAGAGCAGCAGTCTTCTGTTGGCCATAGCCTTGTAAATGATGATCACTTCACTGTGGTTTACTGGAATATCCCTCTCAATAGCCAGCAAGAGAAGATCAGAGAGCCTCTCTTCTGAGCAGAGGTTTCAAAGCCTGCTCTTCACCAGTCTCAGCTTTGAAAAAGACCTCTCTACTGTGGCTGTTGACACTGGTCTTGTGGCATATGTCTGGAGCATTTTAACCAGCGTTGGAAATATGTGGATGCCATTGTTGTCTCTCATGGTAATTAACATGTTCTTTGTGCTGTTTGATTGGCTGGTTATTCGAAACGAGGAGTGGTCGACCATGAGCTCTGCCTTCAGCTTCTGCTCATCAACATCATACAATTCAGATACTATGAATGGCTTCTTGATTCTTCACATTACACTGGCCTATCCAGTTTGCAGTGACTCAGACTGTGGAGTGCATTCAGGATCTTACTTGTAGGAGTTTTCCCCCTTGAATCGTCTTTCAAGTTCTTGTGTCACTACATCCAGGAATGTGTAGAATACATTAACTCTGTAGTATTCTTCCACAGTTTCAAATATATGGTTCTTTGCCGCAGCTATTGCACTTTGTCTGTATCTTGCAGGCACCTTCCTTTGACGTTCTTGTCGGGGAGGAACAGGGGGAATGCTGATCCCTGCACTTTCTGACTTCTCTGTGGCTTTATTGTACAATGCCTTGAACTCCTCTTCAAACCTCAGGTTCCCCAATGTGTCCATCCCCAGCAGCTGTTTCTGGAGGATCTTGCTCAGTGATATCAGTAAGCAGCTTCACAACAGCTTCCAGAACTTTTCGTAGGGCCCTCAGTGCTTTTTCTCTGCATGCCCATCGGGTGTCTGACAGTTTCTGTAGCTCAACAATTCGCTGCTCAGGGTACAGAGACTTCTGACACTCTATAAATTCTGAAAAAGGTAATGAAATGCCTGCTTGACTTGGCACTCTCAACAAGGACTAGGTTCAAGCAATGTGCTTGGCAATGCACATACAGAGCTTTCTCATTGTGCTTGAGTGTTCTTGACGTCAGTCCCTTGTACTGGCCACTCATGTTCCCTGCACCATCATAGCCCTGACCACGTATGTGTTCCATCTTCAGGCCGTTCTTCTGTTGTAGAGCAATGACCACATTCTCCATGTTTTCACTTGAATGAAATGCTCCCTCACCTCCATTTTGTGTAGGTAACGTACTACAGAAGACACCTGCCCTGTGTGGGAGACATCGGTGGTCTCATCGAGGAGTAGAAGATTTGTGAATCCTCTATTTCTTAATGGATCTCTCTTCTGACAAAGGTGGCCAAGGCTTTGATTCTCTCATTTTGTGTCCTGTTTGACAATAGTGTCACTTGGGGTCTTTTCTTGGTGCCACGTTTCTCCTTAATACAATCTAAATGACATTTTAGGACGCTATCATACTGTGCAAACATCTTCACTAGTTCCATGAAGTTACCTTGGTTACAACTGGAGTCAGACTCATCATCTCCTCTGAATGCTTTTCCTTGCCGTGCCAAGAATACAACGTTATATCAATCAATCTGGTCAACACCTCCCTGTTATATCAATCAATCTGGTCAACACCTCCCTGTTATATCAATCAATCTGGTCATCACCTCCCTGTTATATCAATCAATCTGGTCAACACTGTTACACATCTTCATGTAGTTGTCATTATCATTTAGGTTGAACTTCTGGATGTGAGATGGATCTGTAGGATACTAGAAGGTTTGACATGGCCTCTTCATTTGTCTTACTAGACATTTCCGTCCCCTCTGACGCTGCAGCTGATGCTTCTCCGGTCTCCATCATATAATCTTCCTCTAAAGCTGTTTTAGACATTTCTTCCCTGGACTTGCTGACCACTGTTGTGTTGTCCACTACTGTCAACTACTTCTCTGTCTAGTGTGTCTGTATCTTGTTCCAGATCTGAGTTATCCTCTCCATATCTTCTCTCCTAATACCTGGTTCTAGTCATGAACTAATAAAGCTGCTTCCCTTGGCTGTAACCTGCTGTATCTCTTTCTCCTTCTGTTTCTGAATTCTCTCCTTGCGTGGCATGTTTGAACTGCAACCATCAAAAAGAGCTGAAATATTTACTACAGATCATAAGGAGTCCCAATCGGGTCACTAAAGCACAGCAGCATAGTTTGACTAACAGTCTAAAGCATTGGTAGGCAAACGTTCTGGTTCAAGGATTTGGAAGTTCAACGGAGTTGGGCACATATTTTTATTTGATGTAAAACGTGTTTGTCAAAATCTATTTGCTGGCCAGAAAAGCACAGTTATTGACACATTTATAGGTCTATAATAATTATTATGTACTTTGGATCAAGTCTGAGATGTGTGTCACGAAATGGGGTTTGGAGAGACCAAGACGCAGCGCAGGGATAGTAGTTCGACATTTTCCTTTTATTATTTACTATGTAATAATTACTTCAAATGAACGAACTAAAACCAAACACAAAACAAACACGCTAGACAAAACGTCACGTTCACCGAAAAACAAACACGAATGAACGGACGTAAAACAAAGCACACTTATCTTCACCGTGACTGCGACATATACCTCGACATGTACGATAACGACCCACACCCGCGTGAGGGACAGACTCGACATATATTGGATCCCTAATTAGAGACAACGGGTAGCAGCTGCCTCTAATTAGAGATCCACCCAAAACCCACAAAGAAACAGAAAAGAACGACACTGTCAGACTCTGACCATAGCTACATAGAGAAGCCTATTGCTTCTCTATGGCCAGAGCCTGACAGTACCCCCCCCCCCCCCCAAGGCGCGGACTCCCGGACGCCTAAACAAAAACACACACAAAAACCGGGGGGGTAAATGGGAGGGAAAACTAGTCCATCGGGGGTGGCTCCGGCTCCGGCGATGTGGACAGTTTTGTCCCGTGCCCCTTCCTTATCACTGGGGCAAAAGGCTCCGGCCCTGGAGCGGGGAAAACAGCCGGGCCCGGACTGGGCACCGGTGGGGTAAACGGCTCCGGCCATGGAGCGGGGAAAACAACCGGGCCCGGACTGGGCACCGGTGGGGCAAACGGCTCCGGCCATGGAGCGGGGAAAACAACCGGGCCCGGACTGGGCACCGGTGGAGCAAACGGCTCCGGCCATGGAGCGGGGAAAACAACCGGGCCCGGACTGGGCCCCGGTGGGGTAAACGGCTCCTGCCATGGAGCGGGGAAAACACCCGGGCCCGGACTGGGCACCGGTGGGGCAAACGGCTCCGGCCATGGAGCAGGGAAAACACCCGGGCCTGGACTGGGCACCGGTGGGACAAACGGCTCCGGCCATGGAGCTGGGCAAACAACCGGGCCCGGACTGGGCACCGGTGGAGCGGACTGCTCTGGCACTGAGGCGGAGCAGGCGGCTGGACCCGGATTGGGACCGGTGGAGCGGACTGCTCTGGCACTGGGGCGGAGCAGGCGGCTGGACCCGGACTGGGTACCGGTGGAGCGGACTGCTCTGGCACTGAGGCGGAGCAGGCGGCTGGACCCGGAATGGGCACCGGTGGAGCGGACTGCTCTGGCACTGAGGCGGAGCAGACGGCTGGACCCGGACTGGGTACCGGTGGAGCGGACTGCTCTGGCACTGAGGCGGAGCAGGCGGCTGGACCCGGACTGGGTACCGGTGAAGCGGACTGCTCTGGCACTGAGGCGGAGCAGGCGGCTGGACCCGGACTGGGCACCGGTGGAGCGGACTGCTCTGGCACTGAGGCGGAGCAGGCGGCTGGACCCGGATTGGGTACCGGTGGAGCGGACTGCTCTGGCACTGAGGCGGAGCAGACGGCTGAACCCGGAATGGGCACCGTGGAGCGGACTGCTCTGGCACTGAGGCGGAGCAGACGGCTGAACCCGGAATGGCTGGAGGCTCCGGGACGCTGACCCTCGCTGGAGGTGTAGGGGTGCTGACCTTCGCAGGAGGTTTAGGGGCGCTGACCTTCGCAGGAGGTTTAGAGGCGCTGACCTTCGCAGGAGGTTTAGAGGCGCTGACCTTCGCAGGAGGTTTAAAGGCGCTGACCTTCGCAGGAGGTTTAGAGGCGCTGACCTTCGCAGGAGGTTTAGAGGCGCTGACCTTCGCCGGAGGTTTAGAGGCGCTGACCTTCGCCGGAGGTTTAGAGGCGCTGACCCTCGCCGGAGGTTTAGAGGCGCTGACCCTCGCCGGAGGTTTCGAGGCGCTGACCCTCGCCGGAGGCTCAGGGTGGCTGACCCTCGCCGGAGGCTCAGGGTGGCTGACCCTCGCCGGAGGTTTAGAGGCGCCGACCTTCGCAGGAGGTTTAGAGGCGCCGACCTTCGCAGGAGGTTTAGAGGCGCCGACCTTCGCAGGAGGTTTAGAGGCGCCGACCTTCGCAGGAGGTTTAGAGGCGCCGACCTTCGCAGGAGGTTCAGAGGCGCCGACCTTCGCAGGAGGTTCAGGGGCGCCGACCTTCGCTGGAGGTTCAGGGGCGCCGACCTTCGCTGGAGGTTCAGGGGCGCCGACCCTCGCTGGAGGTTCAGGGGCGCCGACCCTCGCTGGAGGTTCAGGGGCGCAGACCCTCGCTGAAGGTTCAGGTGCGCCGACCCTCGCTGGAGGTTCAGCGGCGCCGACCCTCGCTGGAGGTTCAGCGGCGCCGACCCTCGCTGGAGGTTCAGGGGCGCCGACTCTCGCTGGAGGTTCAGGGGCGCCGACCCTCGCTGGAGGTTCAGGGGCGCCGACCCTCGCTGGAGGTTCAGGGGCGCCGACCCTCGCTGGAGGTTCAGGGGCGCCGACCCTCGCTGGAGGTTCAGGGGCGCAGACCCTCGCTGAAGGTTCAGGTGCGCCGACCCTCGCTGGAGGTTCAGGGGCGCCGTCCCTCGCTGGAGGTTCAGGGGCGCCGACTCTCGCTGGAGGTTCAGGGGCGCCGACCCTCGCTGGAGGTTCAGGGGCGCCGACCCTCGCTGGAGGTTCAGGGGCGCCGACCCTCGCTGGAGGTTCAGGGGCGCCGACCCTCGCTGGAGGTTCAGGGGCGCAGACCCTCGCTGTAGGTTCAGGTGCGCCGACCCTCGCTGGAGGTTCAGGGGCGCCGACCCTCGCTGGAGGTTCCGGGTCACTCACCATCGCTGGAGGTTCCGGTCCAATCACACGCCTAGCCACGAGATTCATCTGGCGCTTGAAGTCCTCCAATGCCAGGACGACCAGCGGATCCATCTGAATCTCCAAAGGAAGAGCATTCCAGGCTCTCCACCACCTCGTCTGCTCCTCCTCCGGGTACTCATAGAACCCCTCTGGCCGCTCCCGATCCAGATCTGTGGGCATACGAAGTGGAGTTGGTTCCTCCAGGAGCCCCCACGGGTAAAGGAACTGAAGCACGTCCTCGTCGTCGTCCTCCTCCGACGAGTCCGACTCGAACCCTCCGAGGAGTTCCGTGTCCGTATACCGACGCGGGAAACTCTCTCTCTCCCTCTCTCCCCAGTCACGCTGCTTGGTCTCATACGGGTGGGTCGTTCTGTCACGAAATGGGGTTTGGAGAGACCAAGACGCAGCGCAGGGATAGTAGTTCGACATTTTCCTTTTATTATTTACTATGTAATAATTACTTCAAATGAACGAACTAAAACCAAACACAAAACAAACACGCTAGACAAAACGTCACGTTCACCGAAAAACAAACACGAATGAACGGACGTAAAACAAAGCACACTTATCTTCACCGTGACTGCGACATATACCTCGACATGTACGATAACGACCCACACCCGCGTGAGGGACAGACTCGACATATATTGGATCCCTAATTAGAGACAACGGGTAGCAGCTGCCTCTAATTAGAGATCCACCCAAAACCCACAAAGAAACAGAAAAGAACGACACTGTCAGACTCTGACCATAGCTACATAGAGAAGCCTATTGCTTCTCTATGGCCAGAGCCTGACAGCCGGATTGAATCGCCCCGGGTCTTAGCATGTCTACCCCTGGCCTAAAAAATAATCCATAGCACCTTAACCTTGGGAAAACTTTTTATCCAGAACAACATTTCAGGCACTGAACATATTACACCCATTTACATCCATATAGTTTTTTATATATTTATGGTTACATTTGCAAATATATATGCCGTATTATGAACAGCAGCCAGAATCAGAATCAGTCTTCTAATGTGACTGTACAAAGGATGAACAGACCTCCTGAGCAGATATATAAATTAACTGGTATATTCATTTCTGAATACAAATGTGTCTCTCTACCAAGAGGATGTGAGCCAGCTGAGCTACTGTAGCAGTGCACTATTTCTGCTGAGCAATACATTCCAAGCTACCACCACTAAAGCTTAGGGTAACTAGCTAGGTAGTTAGCGATTTTTTTTTTTTTTTATATCTATTTCAGTTGTTAGGGGGTGAAATGTAGACTTTGTCTGACAGGGAGGGTGAAAACAGCAGCAGGAAGAATTGGTTCACACACTCACCAGTAAACCAGTGTACGTTGTATGTTAGCTAGCTGGATGCTCATACACTGATAACCAATGTAATGTCGCGTAGCTGCAGTAGACTTACCTAGCCAAGGCGCTTATGAATGATGAGCTAACCAGCCACTAAAACACAAGACGCCCAGTAAGTTCCAAGTTAGGCAAAACCATTTGGAAGGAGAGGGGTGTTCTGTTTTTCATGTTACTACGTACTCTTTGGTTGTGTTTAAGAAAAAATGATGTTCTTAAAAAAAATAAACACCCAGACAGGAGGGCACTTGGTAGCGTCCGTCGCCCCCTTCGCCCCTGCCTGTCCACGTGCCTGGCTCAGCCACCTTAACAACCTCGCCTACGAGGCACCCGTACATCAGCACCACTCTCCCAACCGGCCGTGATTGGGAGTTCCATAGGGCGGGTCACAATTGTCCCAGCGTCGTCCGAATTTGGCCGGGGCTGACCCTGTAGGAAGGCCGTCATTGTGAATAACAAGGCTGACCCTGTAGGAAGGCCGTCATTGTGAATAACAAGGCTGACCCTGTAGGAAGGCCGTCATTGTGAATAACAAGGCTGACCCTGTAGGAAGGCCATCATTGTGAATAACTGACTTGACTAATTCAATAAAGGTTCAATAAAAATAAAAACATTTAAAAATATAGCCCTGCTGTCAGGAATCACCGGCACCTGGTACTGCTAACAGGCTCTGTGCACCTGGTACCACTAACAGGCTCTGTGCACCTGGTAACACTAACATGCTCTGTGCACCTGGTACCACTAACAGGCTCTGTGCACCTGGTACCACTAACATCCTCTGTGCACCTGGTACCACTAACAGGCTCTGTGCACCCGGTACCACTAACAGGCTCTGTGCACCTGGTACCACTAACATGCTCTGTGCACCTGGTACCACTAACATGCTCTGTGCACCTGGTACCACTAACAGGCTCTGTGCACCCGGTAACCTACAACAGGCTCTATGCACATTGTAACCCACTCGCTTTTCCATTCAGAGACTTACACTACCGTTCTCAAATTTGGGGTCACTTACAAATTTCCTGTCCATTAAAATAACATCAAATTGATCAGAAATACAGTGTAGACATTGTTATTGTTGTAAATGACTATTGTAGCTGGAAACAGCTGATTTTATTAATACTCAGTTGTTTCACCACGCTCTCCACCGGGTCTGCATCACACCAAATGGTGGGTGTCACAGACACTGGGAATCTTCAACTTCAGTTGACCCTCCTCAACACTGAATGCCACTCCAGTTATCACTCCTTTCAACGGCACCCTGCTCTGTCCCCAGCCACTTGGTGCGGAGCGCACGCTCCCTCTGGATGGCACTTCGAGCCACTTTCACCGACCCAACATTCCCCAAGCTCTTCTCCACCCAACCTGACACCACATATGGATCAGCATTGGGACGAGGCTTCAACTCGGTGGTCTTCACTGCACCTGCCACCACAGTTAATTCATCCTCACTCTCAACATGTTACATTCCATGTTTACCCTTAATATGTTACACTTTATTCCTTTGTTCCCTGCCTGGCTTCTTACCAACCTCTATGGGTTCCAAAAAGGGGGAGGGTGAGGTATGCATGAGTGGGCCAGAGGTTAGATAGATAGATAGATAGATAGATAGATAGATAGATAGATAGATAGATAGATAGATAGATAGATAGATAGATAGATAGATAGATAGATAGATAGATAGATAGATAGATAGATAGATAGATAGATAGATAGATAGATAGATAGATAGATAGATAGATAGATAGATAGGTACTTTATTGATCCCCCGGGGGGGAAATTTCATTGTCAAGCAGCTACAACAAAACACAGGGCAGGTGCAAAATGCCACAACGAAAATACACAAAAGATGGTGGTTAAATTAGCTGTACAGTTAGGTATACAGTTATATTTACAGATAAGTGAATACTTGCATGTTTACACAAACTGTACAGGTAAATGACAGGAAGAGATACTTTAATAGCTAAATGTGTGTATGATATCATTTGGGGTAATAATAGTAATTCCCTTAAAATACAGTCCTTAGTGCGCAGGGTTTAATTACAGACAACTGCACTTATTGCACATTCGATATACTAAAAGCAATGAGAAAAGGTGCAACTGGCAGGATACTAATATGCATTCCTGAGTGAATGCCTACGTCCAATAATTACTTACAATATTGCATGTGATATAATATAACAACTGTACATGAGTATGTATATACAGACCTGTATGAATAAATAGGTCCTGAGTGGATGAGTGCTGACGGACCAGAGTTACTCACGGATGGATGCATAATTGTTAAACTAGGTCCTAGCACCCCAACAGTTCCAGATCTATGTTGCCGACGGCACGGCACCCCGGTGAGGCATTATACAGTCTCATAGCCGCCGGCAGGAAGGACCTCCTGTAGCGCTCTCTGGCACACCGTGGTGGGATCAGTCTGTGACTGAAAGTGCTCCTCTGCGTCATAACCATAGCGTGCAGAGGGTGGGTGACGTTGTCCATGATGGCCAGCAGTTTGGCCAGGATCCGTCTCTCCGCCACCTCCTCTAGAGTGTCAAGGCTCATCCCCAGGACAGAGCTAGCCTTCCTGATCAGCTTATTTACCCGAGAAGCATCACCGGCTTTGATGTTTGCTCCCCAGCACACCACTGCAAAAAAGATGGCACTGGCCACCACAGACTGGTAGAAGGTATGCAGTAGTTTACTGCACACGTTGAAGGACCTGAGCCTCCTCAGAAAGTAGAGTCGGCTCTGGCCCTTTTGGTACAGGGCCCCGGTGTTACCAGCCCATTCCAGTCTGTTGTCCATATGGACACCCAGGAACTTGTATGACTCAACCATTTCCACATCCATCCCCTTTATAGGGACTGCAGTCAGTTGTGCCTTGGTTCTCCTGAAGTCCACCACCATCTCCTTAGTTTTGCTGATGTTGAGCTGAAGGTGGTTCTGCTCACACCACAACACAAAGTCACTGATTGTGCTCCTGTACTCCTCCTCCTGCCCACCCCTGATGCACCCTACAATAGCAGAGTCATCTGAGAACTTCTGTAGGTGGCATGTTTCAGAGTTATATCTGAAGTCTGAGGTGTAGAGGGTGAACAGGAAGGGGGACAGGACCGTACCCTGGGGGGCCCCTGTGTTGCTAACTGCCCGTTCTGACACACAGCTCTGTAGTCGCACAAATTGTGGCCTACCGGTCAGGTAGTCCGTGACCCAGGAGACTAAGGGTGCTTCCACTTTCATCCTCCTCATCTTCTCACCCAGTAGCAGGGGCTGAATGGTATTGAAGGCACTGGAGAAGTCAAAAAACATGACCCTCACAGTGCAACCTGCATTGTCCAGGTGGGAGTAGGCCCTCTGCAGAAGGTAGATGATTGCATCATCCACCCCGATGTTGCGCTGGTATGCAAACTGCAGGGGGTCCATTGATGAACACAACAGGGGTCTGAGGTGAGCGAGGACTAACCTTTCCAGGGTCTTCATGATGTGGGATGTTAGCGCTACAGGTCTGAAGTCATTCAGGACAGTGGGGTGTGCCTTCTTGGGCACTGGGACGAGGCAGGATGTTTTCCACAGCACAGGGACCCTTTCTAGGCTCAGGCTAAGATTGAAAAGACGCTGGAGTATTCAACACAGTTGGTCAGCACAGACCCTCAGCACCCTTGGGCTGATGCCATCAGGGCCCGCCGCTTTCCACTGGTGTAGTCTCTCCAGCTCTCTCTTCACTTGGTTGGTGGTGAAAGCCAGCCCAGGTGGGGAGGTGGGGGGAAGGGGGGTGTTGAGGATCAGTCCAGGGGGGGCAGGGGCGGAGGTGGGGTCACTGATTGTCTCAGCAGAGGTGCTGTGAGCAAAGTGGGGGTGGGATAGCCGTGAGGGTGTGTGGTCTGGGGAGCTGGAGGGGAGGTGGACAGGGCCAGTATCGAACCTGTTAAAAAATTGGTTCAGCTCATTGGCTCTGTCCTGGGTCCCCTCCGTCTGCCCACTGTTTGACTTTTTGAAGCCAGTGATATTTCTCATACCCTTCCACACCTCTCTCACCTGGCTCTGCCTCAGCTTGTCCTCCATCTTCTCCTTATACACTCTCTTCCCCTCCGCAATCCGCAACTTCAGCTCCCTCTGGACGCATTTCAATTTGTCCTTGTCCTTCTCCTTGAAGGCCCTCTTCTTCTCATTCAGCAGGGCCTTCAGGTCGCTGGTGACCCAGGGTTTATTGTTTGGGAAACAGCGTACCTTCCTGGTGGGTACAGTGTTGTCTACACAAAAATTAATATAGTCTGTTATGCAGTCAGTGAGTCCATCGATGTCCTCCCCATGAGCCTCACAGAGCACATCCCAGTCTGTTGTTTCAAAGCAGTCCTGTAGGGCCTCATTCGCCACTGGGGACCATCTCCTAATAGTCCTGGTGGTTGCAGGCTGCTGTTGGACCATAGGCCTGTAGAGTGGGGTGAGGTGGACAAGGTTGTGATCCGATCTACCGAGGGGAGGGAGTGCAGTGGAGTTGTATGCATCCTTCACATTAGCATATAACAAGTCCAGAGTTTTATTATTCCTGGTTGGGCACTTCATGAACTGTTTGAACGTGGGCAGCGTTGAAGAGAGAGATGCATGGTTAAAATCCCCCGAAATTGCAAAAAAAGCACTGGGATGCGCTGTCTGTAACCTCGCGATAACAGAGTGGATGACGTCACACGCTGCGTTTGCGTCAGCAGAGGGCGGGATGTAAACAATAACAGCAATGGCCGCCGTGAATTCCCTCGGCAAATAGTAGGGTCTCAGGCTAACGGCTAGCAGTTCAATGTCCGGGCTACAAAACTGTTCCTTAAGAGTAATATGTTTCGGATGACACCATCTGTTGTTAACTAATAAAGCCAGCCCACCACCCTTACTCTTACCGGAAGAGACGCGATCCCTGTCCGCTGTGATGGTCTGGAAACCGTCGATAGTGACGTTCTGTATGGGGATGTTATCGTTCAGCCAAGTCTCAGTAAAACACATTAGGCTTGTTTCCCGATAAATCCTTTGTCCTCGAACAAGTCCCGCCAACTCATCCATCTTGTTATGTAGACACCTAACATTGCCCATAATAATAGACGGTATAGCCGGCTTGTACTTGAACCTCCTCCGCTTTGCCTTACATTTCAATCCCGCCCTGCATCCACGGCGTCGTCTTTTCAATTCGTCCGGAATATCAAACTTTTCCCCGGGGAGCAGCAGCGCTGCGTGGGATAAATCCAGGAGCTGGGCTCTGCTGTAAACAATAACAGTTGACGACTCCTGTCGACGTTCAGCTGCGATAAAATCCATAAAATCCATAATCCTGAACTGTTATAGTTCGACTGTAGCAAAATAAAAAATAAAACTAAAGAAAATAGACGAAAGAAACGAACTAAAACAACAATTAATGCACGAACAACGGGAGCTGCTTAACAGGCGACCACTCAGGGGATCTGTGTGGTGGTCAGGTACTCCCAGATCTGTGTGGTGGTCAGGTACTCCCAGATCTGTGTGGTGGTCAGGTAGCTCCAGAGGGCCCCTGGAGCTATTCCCCCTAGCTGCACAGTTTTTTGAAAAAAAAATTCACCTTTATTTAAGCAGGTAGGTCAGTTGAGAACTAGTTCTCATTTACAACTGCGACCTGGCCAAGACAAAGCAAAGCAGCGCGACAAAAAACAACACAGAGTTACACATGAGAATGAACAAACGTACAGTCAATAACACAATAGAGAATCTATATACAAAGTGTGAATGTAGTGCAAAATGCAGTAAGGTTAGGAAGGTAGGACAATAAATAGGCCATAGTGGCGAAATAAGTTACAAATTAGAATTAACACAGGAGTGATAGATGTGCAAGGGATGATGTGCAAATAGAGATACTGGAGTGCAAAATGAGCTAAAATAATAAATATGGGGATGAGGTAGTAGGGTGGGCTATTTACAGAAGGGCTATATACAGGTGCAATGATCGATAAGCAGCTCTGACAGCTGATGCTCAAAGTTAGTGATTTTTGCAATTCGTTCCAGTCATTGGCAGCAGAGAACTGGAAGGAATGGCGGCCAAAGGAGGTGTTGGCTTTGGGGGTGGCCAGTGAGATATACCTGCTGGAGCGCATGCTACGGGTGGGTGTTGCTATGTTGACCAGCGAGTTGCGATAAGGCAGGGATTTACCTAATAAAGACTTATAGATGACCTGGAGCCAGTGGGTTTGGCGACGAATATGTAATGAGGGCCAGCCAACAAGAGAATACAGGTCGCAGTGGCTTTGGTAATAAAACGGATGGCACTGTGATAGATTACATCCAATTTGCTGAGTAGAGTGTTGGAGGCTATTTTGTAAATGACATCGCCGAAGTCAAGGATCGGTAGGATAGTTAGTTTTACAAGGCCTTGCAGATAAACAGAATGAAGTACCATGTAACGGAACAGTCCAACAGACATCAACTGTGTAGCCGAGTAATCATGAGATCCGATGAGCAGCAAAGAGGTGAGCCAGGGAGCAGTTCAGTGGGCGCTGGACTAGGCGAGCGGGAGGCTAAGCGTTCAGAGTGCTAGCAGGCCGGGGCTAGCAGATGGATCTTCGGCGACGACACAGAGGAAAAGCCTGTTGAGACCACGTCGGACAATTACGTCGGCAGACCAGTCGTGGTGGCTCGGCAGGGCTCCGTGTCGACAGTAGATGGTCCAGGCAGGTTGACAAAGGTACTATAGCCCGGGAGATTAGCTAGTACACGTCGGCTGGCCGGGAGATGGGCCTAGCTCGAGGCTAGCTCAAGGTAGCATATGGACAATGGTGTTAGCCAAAACAACAGCAGCCACTCAATTGCAGCTAGCTAGCTGCAATGATCCGGTGTGATGGACCTGTAATTTCGGTAGAAATCCGGTGAAGTGGAAGGTAACGCAATCCGATATGCGCTGGGTTGGTAGCGCGCTGTGCAGACTGGCCGATATTGTCAGAACTAAAAGCTGGCTGACCAGTGTTGAGGACCACTAGCAGTGGTTAGCAATGGCTAGTAGCTAGTTAACAAGCTAGATAGCAGTCTAGCTTCTGACGGCGGTTCAGTTAAATTATGAAAAAGTAAAGAAATAAAGATATTAGATCCGTTTGACGTTGGGTGAGGCGGGTTGCAGGAGAAGTATATGGGGAATAATAAAATATATGTAAAGACAGACTAATTACAAACTATTTACACGGGACATGAGACGGGAAAAACAAATAAACACGTCCGCACTGATTACGCCATCTTGGTTTTGTCATCAGGAGGACGTTTGGACTTCAATTTCGGGGTCTGGAGATTTGACCTCCGAGGACTGGGCATTAGCAAAGTTTGTGAGTGGAGTGTCACAATCTGGGCTCGAACCCAGGTCTCAGGTGTGGAGAGTGAGTGTTCTACCACTTAGCCACAGAGGTGATAATGTAGGACCCAAACGAAACACTCAAGGCAAAACTCCAGGCAAAGTAGATTTATTTAAAAAAAGGTACTTTGCAAGTCCAAAAAAATCCAACAAACGTTCTTCTCACAAAGAGGTATGAAAAACAGCTATCCAAAAATAAAAGGTAACAGGAGAGAAATAAAATAACTCCACGAGGGGAGAAAAACACAATCAAATAACTCAGAATAGCTTACTTGGAATAGCTTAGGTGACTTGGAAGGACTCAAATCACAGCAAGGAGACACATAGCCAGGAATCAAAAACCGAGTGAGGAACAAGGGGAAAAAACACAGCTTAAATACTCTAGGGGAAAAAAGACACAGGTGACCTGGATAACGCTAACAAGAAGAACTAAAGCAGAGGGGAACACAGGTGACCTCTAGAGGCCCGGAGACAAACAACAGGAAACAGGATGCTGACAGGACCCCCTCCTCTAGGAACGGCTCCTGACGTTCCTACCAGAACACCCTGGCTTACGGGTGCGAAACTCTCGAATCAAACTTGGGTCCAGGATGTCCTTGGCAGGAACCCAGGAGCGCTCCTCTGGCCCGTAGCCCTCCCAGTCCACCAGATACTGCAGAGAGTTCTGGACCCTCCGGGAGTCTAGTATCCGGCGCACTGTGTAGGCTGGCTGGCCGTCAATGATCCTGGGAGGTGGAGGGGGTCTGCGTGGGGGGGCAAAAGGAGAAGACAAGACAGGTTTTAGTAACGAAACATGAAAAGTGGGATTAATTCTAAGGGAGTGAGGAAGAAACAACCGATAAGAAACAGGGTTAACTTTCCTTGCTATGCGAAAAGGGCCAATGTATTTCTGGGAAAGCTTCTTGGACTCAACCCGGAGGGGCAGGTTCTTGGTGGCCAACCAAACTCTTTGACCAGCTCGGAAATTAGGGGCCATCCGACGACGGCGATTAGCCTGGCTTTGGTATCTCTGGGAGGTCCGAAGGAGGGTACGTCTGGCCTTCTTCCATGTCCGCCTACAGCGTAGGACAAAGCCCTGGGCAGAGGGAACACCAACTTGCACCTCTTCCTCTGGAAATAATGGAGGGGTGTATCCAAACTGGCATTCGAAAGGGGACAATCCAGTGGCCGAGGACTGGAGGGTATTGTGGGCATATTCAGCCCAAACGATATAGGAGGCCCAAGACGTGGGATTACTGGCTGCCATACAGCGCAAGGTGGTTTCCAGATCCTGATTAATCCTTTCCGTCTGACCATTAGACTCAGGATGGAACCCAGACGATAGGCTGGCAGTGGCCCCAATAAGCCTGCAGAAGGGCCCCCAGAACCGGGACGAGAATTGGGGACCTCGATCGGAGACAATGTCCAGGGGAATCCCAAATATCCGGAAAACATGGTTCATGAGGAGCTCAGCAGTCTCCTTTGCTGAAGGCAGCTTGGGGAGGGGAATAAACCGAGCGGCCTTAGAGAACCGGTCTACAACCACTAGGATGACTGTGTTGCCCTGGGATGGAGGGAGTCCTGTGACAAAGTCCAGAGAAAGGTGTGACCATGGCCTGCGAGGAACAGGTAAGGGATGGAGCAATCCCTGGGGTCGCTGACGTGTAGACTTTCCCTGGTTGCACACAGGGCAGGCTTCAACATAGATCTGAACATCCTTCTTGATAGACGGCCACCAAAACCGCCGAGAAGACCACCGAGTTGAAGTCCAGTGTGCGAGCACTACCTGGATGGCATGTCAAGGGCGACTCATGACCCCACTGCAAGACCCGGGCTCGAACAGAGAGAGGAACGTACAGGCATCTGGCGGGACCACCGCCTGGGTCGGGCTCAAGGACAAGGGCCTCTCGTACCACTCTTTCTAGTTCCCACTGAAGAGGTGCGACGATCCTAGAACTCGGAATAATCAATGCCAAGGGCTTCTCTTGCATTTCTGGAGAGTAGGCTCGAGATAGTGCATCTGGCTTGACATTCTTGGAGCCAGGTCTGTAAGACAGGAGAAACTGGAAGCGATTAAAAAACAGGGACCATCGTGCTTGCCGAGGGTTCAACCGCTTTGCCTGCTGGAGATATTCCAGGTTCTTGTGGTCTGTGAGAACCTGGAAAGGATGCTGAGCCCCCTCAAGCCAGTGGCGCCACTCTTCCAAGGCCAGTTTTACCGCAAGCAACTCTCGATCCCCCACGTGGTAGTTGCGCTCAGCGTCAGACAGGCGACGAGACATGAAGGCACATGGGTGTAATTTTCCATCCTCACTCCTCTGTGACAGGACGGCTCCCACCCCCACCTCAGAGGCGTCCACCTCCACCACGAAAGGTCTTTCTGGGTCAGGGATAACCAGGATCGGAGCGGAAGTGAAGCGGCGCTTGAGATCCTCAAAGGCTCCTGCTGCCTCTGCACCCCAGTGAATCTTGGTCCCTCCTCCCTTAGTAAGCGCCATCAAGGGGGCTACCACAGAGCTGAAATTCTTAATGAACTTTCTATAAAAGTTAGAAAAGCCAATGAAACGTTGAACCTCCTTGACTGTGGCAGGGGTGGGCCAGTTGTGGATTGCTTTGACCTTCTTGGGGTCCATCTCCAGGTGGCCAGGAGTGACGATAAACCCGAGAAACTGAGTCTGGGAAACATGAAATTCACACTTCTCAGGCTTTACGTAGAGATGGTTGTCAAGGAGTCTCTGGAGAACCCTGCTAACATG
Source organism: Thymallus thymallus (assembly GCA_023634145.1). Classification (NCBI taxonomy): domain Eukaryota; kingdom Metazoa; phylum Chordata; class Actinopteri; order Salmoniformes; family Salmonidae; genus Thymallus; species Thymallus thymallus. Next base: position 24,119,503 of record CM042421.1, on the reverse strand, counting down.
CCCCTCATGCTCTTTCAGTGACCTTGAGAAGATGAGGATATCGTCCAGGTATACAAAGACAAACAGATTAAGCATGTCCCGGAGAACATCATTAATCAGGGCCTGGAATACTGCGGGGGCATTAGTGAGCCCGAACGGCATCACCAGATATTCATAGTGACCCGTGGGAGTGTTGAAGGCCGTCTTCCATTCGTCTCCTTGCCGGATCCGCACAAGATGGTAAGCATTGCGGAGATCCAGTTTAGTAAAAATGGAAGCCCCTTGAAGCAATTCAAAAGCAGTGGCCATGAGAGGAAGGGGATATCGATTCCGAACCGTGATCTTGTTGAGACCCCGGTAATCAATACAAGGCCTAAGACCCCCGTCTTTCTTTTCTACAAAAAAGAAGCCCGCCCCAGCTGGGGAAGTAGAGGCACGGATGATGCCGGCTGCCAGGGACTCCTTAATGTAGGCATCCATAGCTGAGTGTTCATGGGAGGATAAGGAGAAGACCCGACCCCTAGGGGGGCAGGAACCAGGGAGTAGATTAATGGCACAGTCGTAAGTGCGGTGGGGTGGTAAGGAAGTAGCCCGGGACTTGCTGAACACTGCCTTGAACCGATGGTAAACACTGGGGACACGGGAGAGGTCGACCGACTCTTGAAACTCGGTACTAGGGGCTGAGGGACTCTGAAGCATGCAGGTGAGTTGACAAGTGGAACCCCAGCTTAGAATTGTTCCAGTAGGCCAGTCGATTTGGGGATTATGTCTGCACAGCCAAGGGTAACCCAGGATAATAGGATACTCTGGGGAGTCAATGAGATAGAAGGTCTCCTCCTGCTGGTGTTGAAAGATGGTAAGTCGCAGGGACTGAGTGGCCTCTGTAACTTTGCCTGGTTCCAGAGGTCTGCCATCCAAGGCAGTAACTGCCTGGGGTTGAGGAAGTAGTTGGGTAGGGATCTTAAGTTCCTTAGCCAAGGTTAGATCAAGGAAATCACCTGCGGAGCCAGAATCGATCATAGCCTGAACCTGATGCTGGTGGCCCTCCCAGGACAGAGTGGCTGGAATAGCTAGGACAGGTTTAGTAGGAGGAGGCATCGACGCTCCCTCATGTGACGTTCCCTTTCATTGGGAGAAAGCCTGGAACGGCCTAACTGCATATCCTCTGGGGAATCCTGGAGTTGTTCAGGGGGCGGGTGTCACGATATTTTCTATCCCAATGTTCTAAATGAACTTTTTAACTCTATCTGTATCCTGAAGGTTGTAAATTCTTCAGTTTGTTTAAATAATACAGAGAGAGTTCCAGCTTTGCAAAATAGTCAGGTTTTATTCAGAGAACGCTCTCCAGAAAGAAAAAACACAGAGCCTTTTATAAACTTCAGTAAGCAAAGTCTCCACCCTTTTTTATGGCCTGCAAGTTCTCAGGATCTGCCTTCAAAGACCCTATCTTGTTATCTCAGTTGCTAATGTTTACTCACACCTCGAAGACCAGGCCCCAATTCTGAGGGATGGAGCCCTGTGAACTTTTATGGCCGCATAATTTCCTGCAGGCCTAACAGCCTTCACAAATGGTCTGTCTCCTTCATTGTCTTAACCACATCCTGACTCATTTACCAAATGGTAACATTCTAACCTGGTCTGAATATTGTCTATGTTCGCACATTCTTAGAATCATAATCTTGTAATTCTAATACAACTCACACATTACAACGTTTCAGGGTGAAACATCTTAGTCATTAACATTAAACATACAAATGTCTTTATCAGCGGGGAAGCTCTGAACGAAGGAACACCAACTGGAGAAACAGAGCTGCTCAGAGGAACTTGGGAGTGGGAGACCTGGCGACGAGCTGCTCTCCGCTCTAAGACGATTGTCAAGGGAGATGGCCAATGCTATGAGGGCCTCAAGACCCGAAGCTGGTTCTCGGGTGGCCAACTCATCTTGAAGAGGCTCAGACAACCCTCCCTGAAAGCAGACCCTCAGAGCTTCATCATTCCATCCACTCCTAGCTGCTATGGTCCAAAATTCAATGGCAAAATCTGCCGTGCTGCGGGAACCCTGGCGGAGAGAGAGTAGACGCTTGGAAGCCTCCCGACCACTGACAGGATGATCAAACACCCGCTTGAACTAACTCATAAACTCCAAGTGGGAGTCACAACAGGCATTCTGGGATTGCCACACCGCGGAGGCCCAGGAGAGCACCTTGTCCGAAAGAAGGGTAATAATGTAAGCAATCTTGGAACGGTCTGTGGGAAAACTTGAGGGTTGAAGCTCGAAGGTGAGGGAGCACTGGGTGAGGAAACCCTGGCAGGAACTTGGATCTCCAGCAAACGGCTTGGGAGGTGGTAGTCGGGGCTCTGTTACTGGAGAAGTCCTTTCGCCACTCGGGGGTGATCCAGAAGGTGAAGGAACAGGGAGGCGTTTGAAGAGCTGGCGGATGGAACTCATCATATCAGCCAGGAGTTGAGAATGACTGGCCATCAGCTCTTCTTGTCAGCTGAGAACAGCTTCATGGCGCTGGAAAGATGCCTCATGTTGAGCGATCACCGCCAAAAGGTCCTTGGGAAAGACTGTTTCTGGGTCCATCAAGACTCGGTTTTTCTGTCACAATCTGGGCTCGAACCCAGGTCTCAGGTGTGGAGAGTGAGTGTTCTACCACTTAGCCACAGAGGTGATAATGTAGGACCCAAACGAAACACTCAAGGCAAAACTCCAGGCAAAGCAGATTTATTAAAAAAAAGGTACTTTGCAAGTCCAAAAAAATCCAACAAACGTTCTTCTCACAAAGAGGTATGCAAAACAGCTATCCAAAAATAAAAGGTAACAGGAGAGAAATAAAATAACTCCACGAGGGGAGAAAAACACAATCAAATAACTCAGAATAGCTTACTTGGAATAGCTTAGGTGAATTGGAAGGACTCAAAAATCACAGCAAGGAGACACATAGCCAGGACTCAAAAACCGAGTGAGGAACAAGGGGAAAAAACACAGCTTAAATACTCTAGGGGAAACAAGACACAGGTGACCTGGATAACGCTAACAAGAAGAACTAAAGCAGAGGGGAACACAGGTGACCTCTAGAGGCCCGGAGACAAACAACAGGAAACAGGATGCTGACAGGGAGAGGATAATGTCAACTTTGCGGTCTCTCTCATAGTCGCCCCACTCGGTTCCTTCACACACCTGTTTCTTACCCAATAAAGACAGCCATCCCCTCAACGATCTCCAGGTTGGTCTCTTAGCCCCGGGGACCTTCTGGCTCTCAGAGGTCCATTTTGGGCTGAGCTGGGCTGGGCTGGATTTCCAGCCCGGGCCCTGGCGGGCATTTGGGACCTGGGTTCCAAATATCCGGGGCCGGCCGAAGCAGGGCTCAAACTAGCCTTTGCGACTGACAAGATGAGCACTCTATCTGTTGGTGCCAAGGGGTTTCCCAGAATCCATCAACCATATGCATATCAATTGGTCCCAGCTGGGGACTCATTAGACCCTTCTTTACGATTAGGTTCAGGTTTAGAATAAGGGTTAAGGTTAGGGTTAGGCTAAGGGTTAAGGTTAGGAGAAGGGATAAACTTAGGGTTAGTACACTCTTAGAGAAAAAATTGCTAAATGGGTTCAATGACTAGTCTTGTGTAGCTCAGCTGGTAGAGCATGGAGCTTGCAATGCTAGGGTTGTGGGTTCAATTCCCATGGGAGAGCAGTATGAACATGTCTGCACTAACTAACTGTAAGTTGCTCTGGATAAGAGTGTCTGCTAAATGACTCAAATCTAAACCATTACTTGTCACTGCGGTTGTACCTTATAAGGTATGTCCTTTGCACTTTTAGTTAAAGGTACATACCTCAGATAGTACCTTTCCTACATGTACTCCAAAGGGACAAAACATTCTGTTTTAATAGGGAACCACCACATGGACAAGGCCATGTGTTCTTTGAAACACTTCCAAACTATCAGGGTCTAAACGCACCAAGACAGTCGTGAAGAAATCACGACAATGCCTATTTCCTCTCAGGAGACATGGCATGGGTCCTCAAGTACATACTCTAACTATAGAGTACATACTGTAACTATAGAGTACATACTGTAACTATAGAGCACATACTGTAACTATAGAGCACATACTGTAACTATAGATTACGTACTGTAACTATAGAATACATACTGTAACTATAGAGTACATACTGTAACTATAGAGCACATACTGTAACTATAGAGCACATACTGTAACTATAGAGTACATACTGTAACTATAGAGCAAGTACTGTAACTATAGAGTACATACTGTAACTATAGAGCACATAATGTAACTATAGAGCACATACTGTAACTATAGAGTACATACTGTAACTATAGAGCACATACTGTAACTATAGAGCACATACTGTAACTATAGAGTACGTACTGTAACTATAGAGTACATACTGTAACTATAGAGTACATACTGCAACTATAGAGTACATACTGTAACTATAGAGTACATACTGTAACTATAGAGCACATACTGTAACTATAGAGCACATACTGTAACTATAGAGCAAGTACTGTAACTATAGAGTACATACTGTAACTATAGAGCACATACTGTAACTATAGAGCACATACTGTAACTATAGAGCAAGTACTGTAACTACAGAGCAAGTACTGTAACTATAGAGTACATACTGTAACTATAGAGTACATACTGTAACTGTAGAGCACATACTGTAACTATAGAGCACATACTGTAACTATAGAGCACATACTGTAACTATAGAGTACGTACTGTAACTATAGAGCACATACTGTAACTATAGAGCACATACAAAAATGTGATGGTAATAAAAAATACATGTTTACTCCCAGGAATGTCATATATGATGGATCATTAGCTTCCCTACAGAAAAGGTAGTAACAGGAGATGCGACGAGAATGCTGATCCAATGCCTCCCAACACAGAAGTGAGATAAGGGCCAAGTTAGCAGCCATCACTGATCTAATGTCATGAACACACCACAAACCACACACAAAGTAAAAAAAAAAAAAAAAAAGCCCGGCATCAATTCATCAAATAAACAACAGATTTTATTTAGAGTTTGGGGAACACAATTTTATTGTGAAATACGTGTACAAATAGTAAATAAGATACTCGAAAACCACAGCATGCCATAGTCAACATGTAATACACAGGCTATACATTGCAAGTCTATATACTGTATATATATTTACTATTATTATATAGTCACGATGTTGACAAGGTTATAAATATTGATTTTTAATTTAAATAAAATGTGTGTCCTTCAAACTTTGCTTTTGTCAAATAATCCTTCATTTGCAACAACTACAGCCTTACAGACCTTTAGCATTCTAGTTGTGAATTTGTTGAGGTAATCTGAAGCGATTTCACCCCATGCTTCCTGAAGCACCTCCCACAAATTGGATTGGCTTGATGGGCACTTCTTACGTACCATACGGTCAAGCTCCTCCCACAACAGCTCATTAGGGTTGAGATCCGGTGACTGTGCTGGCCACTCCATTATAGACAGAATACCAGCTGACTGCTTCTTCCCTGAATAGTTCTTGCATAGTTTGGAGCTGTGCTTTGGGTCATTGTCCTGTTGTAGGAGGAAATTGCCTCCAATTCAGCACCGTCCACAGGACATGGCATGGAGTGAAGTGATAGCCTTCCTTCTTCAAGATCCCTTTTACCCTGTACGAGTCTCCCAGTTTATCACCCAGACCATCACATTACATCCACCATGCTTGACAGATGGCGTCAAGCACTCTTCCAGCATCTTTGCATTTGGTCTGCGTCTCACAAATGTTCTTCTTTGTGTTCTGAACACCTCAAACTTAGATTTGTCTGTCCATAACACTTTTTAACAATCTTCCTCTGTCCAGTGTCTGTTCTTTTGTCCATCTTAATCTTTTCTTTTTATTGGCCAGTCTGAGATATGGCTTTTTCTTTGCAACTCTGCCTAGAAGGCCAGCATCCCGGAGTCACCTCTTCGCTGTTGACGTTGAGACTGGTGTTTTGCGGGTAGTATTTAATTAAGCTGCCAGTTGAGGACTTGTGAGGCATCTGTTTCTCAAACTAGACACTCTAATGTACTTGTCAGTTGTGCACCGGGGCCTCCCACTCCTCTTTCTATTCTGGTTAGAGCCAGTTTGCGCTGTTCTGTGAAGGAAGTAGTACACAGCGTTGCACAAGATCTTCAGTTTCTTGGCAATTTCTCGCATGGAATAGCCTTAATTTCTCAGATACTCAACTAGTCTAAAGAAGGACAGTTTTATTGCTTATTTAATCAGCACAACAGTTTTCAGTTGTGCTAACATAATTGCAAAATGGTTTTCTAATGATCAATTAGCCTTTTAAAATGATAAACTTGATGGTGATGGTTATCTGTTAGGACGTGATGGTTGCTGATAATGGGCCTCTGAACGCCTATGTAGATATTCCATAAAAATTCTGCCGTTTCCAGCTACAATAGTCATTTACAACATTAACAATGTCTACACTGTATTTCTGATCAACTTGATGTTATTTTAATGGACATAAAATGTGCTTTTCTTTCAAAAACAAGGACAATTCTAAGTGACCCCAAACTTTTGAACGGTAGTGAATCTAATGGAGAATGATGAAGGAAAGGCTGGTTACTTTCTAGAGTCTCTGAGGAATAAAACTTTAAATGTATTTTATCAATCAAAACTACATTACATTTTATCTCTGGGACCCTCAGGATGACAAATCAGAGCCAGATTACTGAATGTAAGTACATTATTTACCTTCAAATGTGAATGTATCAAAGCTTTGGTAAAAGTGTTTTGTTTTGTTCCCTATCCTCAAACAATAGCACAGTATTTGTTCGCTGTAATGGCTACTGTAAATTAGACACTGAAGTTAGATTAACAATAATTTAAGTATATTCATCTGGGTGCTTACCCACTAACACCCTGGTACTACCCGTAGCTTCTGTTCTCCTCAGTCCGTGAAAACACTGAGAGAGAAAGAACAACTTATCAGATGGTGCTGTGAAGACTGATGTACTCCTGTCCTGTCTTTTCATAATACCATTGCAGAGCTACATAAAATCCAAAAAGACAGCCGTGGTGTCGCTCTTGGTTCTTCTGTGGTACATATAAAGACCGCTAAAGATCGGTGCCGCAACCCGGATCAACAGATCAGATGCACCGGATCGCCGAGTGACCCTTTACACAGAACTGGATCAACATCACACGTTTAGAACATTTGAGGGCAAGGTGAACTTTGTACAATATGTTGCTCAGTTGTATGAGATTACAGGACAGGAGAGAGAAGATGTATCAGATAATGATAGTGATAACAATGTACATGTTCCTCCAGTTGGTGTTACTGTGAAAGGTTCACAAGGTATTACCACTGAGTTGGCCAGTATGGTGGAACATAGTGCTATAGCCAATCCTGTTAGATACTCAACAGTCAATACTAGAGGGCCATGTGATAACAGTAGCCAACCAGACAATGATAACAGTGAAGAGGCTGTGCACCGGTCTGTTATAGCACAGACCGGTGCACAGTGACTGAATGGCAATAAATTCTGCAAGCTTACCTAAAAAAGAAGGGACGCAGTATATCAGAACAGGGAAAGAGATACAGGACAGACCGATGGGGCGGGCTAAAGACAGTCAGGATTGGGCTCCGTGGAACATAAGCAGATTAGGCTCTCGTTAACATAAGCAGAGACCCTGAAGCCATATACAATATCCTAAGGCAGCACTTTGGATAGGCAATCTCATCCACAATTCAATTAGGATACTTCTACGAAACCTTACCAAGACAGTCAGGCAGCTGTTTGGATTATTGTGTCAGACTGAACAAAGCAATTGACCTTGCCAATGAATGCTTGCAAAGACAGGTAAAAAGAGTGGATGATCCAGGTCATGAGGTGACAATGATGTTTGTGAAGCACTCCCCTGACCCAGCAATATACGCAGCCCTTAGGTGCAAGCCTATTGAAAATTGGACAGTTGGATATTTAGCCATCGCAGAGACAAACAGTTAGCAAGACACAGGGCACAGAGTACTGCCAAGGTAGAAGACACGATGGCCCCCAACGCTTGGTGTATGACTCAACAACAAGCTGTCGGTCATGATAGATCAGCCACACCCACTAACAGTGATCAGGCTTCATTGAACAAAGTGATTCTTCGTTTGGGCAACGAGGGAGTATCTACAAAAGTTGAAAGCACTAGGCTCAACAGAAGTTGACATAGAGTCCTCTGATGTGTCTGACATTTGGAAAGGAAAACTAGTGGACCTTATTGCTCAGTATGAAGGCATCTTCTCCACCGACTTGACTGTGGGGAAGCGAAGAGCGTCATCCACCGGATCTGACTAAAAGATGAAAAGCCTTTCAGGCTGCCGTACAGGAGGGTTACACCGTCCGACTACCAGAAACTGAGGCAGACGTTGGAGGAGATGGGGGATCATCCGTAAGTCCATTAGTGAGTAGGCCTCCCATCGTCCTGGTTTGGAAGTCGTCAGGAGAAATTAGAATTTGCACTGTTTTCAGATGGTTGAACCAGAGGACAAAGAAAGATGCGTACCCATTGCCCTATCAAGCCGATGTGCTCACTGTTTTGGGAGGGAACTGCTTCTTCAGTACTGTGGATTTGACTTTGGGATTCTACAACATCCCCATACATGAAGATGACTGCAAGTAAACAGTGTGCACAACACCTGCAGGGTTATTTGAGTACAACAGAAAGGCTCAGGGGTTATATAACAGCCCAGCAACATTTGCCAGAATGATGACCTCTCTCTTCGGTGACCAGAACTACTTGTCCTTCCAGTGTGACATGGATGATCTCTTGGTTTTCGGGAAGAGTGAGCAGGAAGCCCTGGACCATCTTAAAATGGTGGTCTCCCGCCTTGCATTGCAACCAATCCCCCAAAAAGTTTCTGCAATCAACAACATTACAGCATCTAACCTGTTGGAAAAAGATGGGAAAACTCCTTCATCTACCAAGATCAGATCATTCCTTAGTACGGCAAACTATTATACCCACTTCATTGTGAGTTTCTCAGGTTTAGCCAAACCGCTGTTTCATCTGACTGCAGGACAGAAAGGATAAAAAGGAAAACCTCATGCCCTAAAACGTCTGAAACCTGAGGAGGCGCTGGAGAAGCCAAAAGTTGCTGTCTCCGAAACAGCCGTCCTAGCTCACCCAAGCTTTAGCAGACAGTTTTTCTATCAACAGATGTATCGATAGATGCCTTAGGTGCAGTACTTAGCCAAGCACTTGAGGGTGAGAGTAGGCCTAGACCAGTAGCCTTTGCAAGCATTACTCTGTTGAGGTCCCAGTCTCTTTACCCAGTACACAGACTAGAGTTTTTCGCTCTTAAGTGTGCTGTGTGTGATAACTTCACCCATTGGCTGAAGGGAAATAGATTCAGAGTCCTAACAGATAACAACCCCCTGACATACAGTGGGGAGAACAAGTATTTGATACACTGCCGATTTTGCAGGTTTTCCTACTTACAAAGCATGTACAGGTCTGTAATTTTTATCATAGGTACACTTCAACTGTGAGAGGCGGAATCTAAAACAAAAATCCAGAAAATCACATTGTATGATTTTGAAATAATTAATTTGCATTTTATTGCATGACATAAGTATTTGATCACCTACCAAGCAGTAAGAATTCCGGCTCTCACAGACCTGTTTTTCTTAAGAAGCCCTCCTGTTCTCCACTCATTACCTGTATTAACTGCACCTGTTTGAACTCGTTACCTGTATAAAAGACACCTGTCCACACACTCAATCAAACAGACTCCAACCTCTCCACAATGGCCAAGACCAGAGAGCTGTGTAAGGACATCAGGGATAAAATTGTAGACCTGCACAAGGCTGGGATGGGCTACAGGACAATAGGCAAGCAGTTTGGTGAGAAGGCAACAACTGTTGGCGCAATTATTAGAAAATGGAAGAAGTTCAATCTCCCTCGGTCTGGGGCACCATGCAAGATCTCACCTCGTGGGGCATCAATGATCATGAGGAAGGTGAGGGATCAGCCCAGAACTACACGGCAGGACCTGGTCAATGACCTGAAGAGAGCTGGGACCACAGTCTCAAAGAAAACCATTAGTAACACACTGCGCCGTCATGGATTAAAATCCTGCAGCGCACGCAAGGTCCCCCTGCTCAAGCCAGCGCATGTCCAGGCCCGTCTGAAGTTTGCCAATGACCATCTGGATGATCCAGAGGAGGAATGGGAGAAGGTCATGTGGTCTGATGAGACAAAAATAGAGCTTTTTGGTCTAAACTCCACTCGCCGTGTTTGGAGGAAGAAGAAGGATGAGTACAACCCCAAGAACACCATCCAAACCGTGAAGCATGGAGGTGGAAACATCATTCTTTGGGGATGCTTTTCTGCAAAGGGGACAGGACGACTGCACCGTATTGAGGGGAGGATGGATGGGGCCATGTATCGCGAGATCTTGGCCAACAACCTCCTTCCCTCAGTAAGAGCATTGAAGATGGGTCGGGGCTGGGTCTTCCAGCATGACAACGACCCGAAACACATAGCCAGGGCAACTAAGGAGTGGCTCCGTAAGAAGCATCTCAAGGTCCTGGAGTGGCCTAGCCAGTCTCCAGACCTGAACCCAATAGAAAATCTTTGGAGGGAGCTGAAAGTCCGTATTGCCCAGCGACAGCCCCGAAACCTGAAGGATCTGGAGGAGTGGGCCAAAATCCCTGCTGCAGTGTGTGCAAACCTGGTCAAGAACTACAGGAAACGTATGATCTCTGTAATTGAAAACAAAGGTTTCTGTACCAAATATTAAGTTCTGCTTTTCTGATGTATCAAATACTTATGTCATGCAATAAAATGCAAATTAATTACTTAAAAATCATACAATGTGATTTTCTGGATTTTTGTTTTAGATTCCGTCACTCACTGTTGAAGAGTACCTATGATAAAAATTACAGACTTCTACATGATTTGTAAGTGGGAAAACCTGCAAAATCGGCAGTGTATCAAATACTTGTTCTCCTCACTGTATATAATGACAAAGTCGAAGATAGACGTCTCTGGTCTCTAAAATGTCCCCCTTGACTAGAAGTACATCACGGGCCCCAGAATGTCCCAGCAGACCTGCTTAGTTAACAGTCATTCGCCAGGGCTAGGGAGGCAAGTGAGTTCCCAAAGTATGGAGCAGAGCATGTGACTTCAGAGTCAATCCAAGAAGCATTCAAACTGTCAGTCAGCATCCAATGAGGTGATATCCTGGCTCAAGGAGTAAAAGCACTTTTGGAATCCTGTCTGGAGTGGGATGTGTGCCAGTGCGCAGCTTCCAATTAGTCCAGTATTCTGCCAGCATCCTTCAGGCAATTGCTCTTCCAGTCTTTTCGGGAAGTCTGACGTGAGTCGTCTGACGTGATACGGAGAAAACAGAAGACGGACCAGGTGCTGGCCCGGGTGGCATACTTTGTTGAGAGGAGGAGGAGGCCTTCGCAGAGAGAGAGAGAGCTCATGAGAATGCTGAAGCATTGAGAGAAACTCAAAATCAAGGAAGGGTTCCTCTACTGAAGATCTAAGGACAGAGTTGGCAAGAAGAGGCACCAGCCGGTAGTGCTGGTGCCCACGAAGACACCGGCCACCAAGGCCAGACTAGAACCCTCCATCTGGTGCGTAAAAGGTTATTCTGGACTGGGATGGACGGGGAAGTGAAGAAGTATGTCAGCACAGAAACAGCCAGATCCTTAGACAGTCCTAGTACAGTCCTGATACAGTGCTGAGACAGTCCTGAGACAGTCCTGAGACAGTCCTGAGACAGTCCTGAGACAGTCCTTAGACAGTCCTTAGACAGTCTTGAGACAGTCCTGAGACAGTCCTGAGACAGTCCTTAGACAGTCCTGATACAGTCCTGAGACAGTCCTGAGACAGTCCTGATACAGTCCTGAGACCCAGTGAAGGCACCTTGAGAACTGGAACTAGAAGAGTTGTGAAGTCTTTCAGAATACTTTTAGAGTCAATGAGTCAAGTGATCACTGACCAAAGATCACGAACCCCCAGTGAAACATAGAGGCATTATGGGAATGATGAATACTTTATTAGAGAGTCATATGTTATATGTATAAAGTCGTCCTTTATATTACTGCCTGTTAATGTTAAGGAGGCAGCTACAGTAGCTGGATATTACTGCCTGTTAATGTTAAGGAGGCAGCTACAGTAGCTGGATATTACTGCCTGTTAATGTTAAGGAGGCAGCTACAGTAGCTGGATATTACTGCCTGTTAATGTTAAGGAGGCAGCTATAGTAGCTGGATATTACTGCCTGTTAATGTTAAGGAGGCAGCTACAGTAGCTGGATATTACTGCCTGTTAATGTTAAGGAGGCAGCTACAGTAGCTGGATATTACTGCCTGTTAATGTTAAGGAGGCAGCTACAGTAGCTGGATATTACTGCCTGTTAATGTTAAGGAGGCAGCTACAGTAGCTGGATATTACTGCCTGTTAATGTTAAGGAGGCAGCTACAGTAGCTGGATATTACTGCCTGTTAATGTTAAGGAGGCAGCTACAGTAGCTGGATATTACTGCCTGTTAATGTTAAGGAGGCAGCTACAGTAGCTGGATGATAGCAACATATTTGTTTTTTATTTAATTAAATGTATTTAATTTAATCTGGGCGCTTGTGCCACCCAATAACACCCTGGTACTACCCGTTGCTCCCTTTATCCTCAGTCCGTGAAAACACTGAGAGAGAAAGAACAACTTGTCAGATGGTGCTGCGAAGACTGATGTACTCCTGTCTTTGCAGATCTACATAAAAAGCCATGGTGTCGCTCTTCATTTGGTTCTATTGAGGTTCATATAAAGACCGCTACAATAGCAAAGAGATTGAGGACAGTTTCATTTGACATTTATTGGACATGAAAATATGGCCTTTAATTGTAATTCATGTCAGTGTTGTATACTGAATTGTATGCCATTTGAATTGCAGATAAGGGTCTGCTAGGATGAGAGACATATGACAACAATCATGTCACCTCTATAGAAATCACTTTTTAAATAAATGTCCACTTTAACAGTATTACGATAGCTATTACTGCACTGTGAGTATAATTGAAATTGGATTCCCAGAAATGATTAATCAGATATTATTTATAAGGCCTCGTTATGTAATAAATAAAAATACACAATCATTCAGGCAGGTAAAGAAAAAACAAGGCTGATTCATTCACCTCTCTCGCTTTCTCTTGGCTCTCCTCCTCTTCTTCGTCTCTCTCTCTCGCGCTCTCTCTCTCTCTCTCTCTCTCTGTACTCCTTACTCTCAGCGCTCCCTCTCTACCCCTCCATCCCACTCTTTTCTCCTCTCCCTGTGGATAATTTATTCAAGGCTCAGCATTTAACAGTCTTAATCCTGGGCTGATGCTCTTAGGTGAGCCATAATTGTATGAAACTGGATTTCAGGCTCTCAGATAATCACCCACTGTTAGTTAATGCCTGAGAACGGAGGCAATCTTGGAGGGATGGAGTGAACAAAAAAAAGAGAGGGTAAAAAAAAAAGCCAAGATTCTGCTGTCAGCTCGTCCGGTGAGCCGGGTCAGAATTATCCTCCTCGCTTGGTCAGTGCAAGGGGGTACGTTAACACTCACCGCTAACGCCCAGTTCTGTCCTCCCTCCTCCCCACCTCATAAAATCGTCCACCTCGTCCGCCCCAGCAGTCCCGGCCATAATGGAAGCTGACAGGATGTAAATTAGTTTTTAAAAGAGTTGGCTGGTGGATGGTCATTTTTCTAATTTAGAGGTCAGATGAGCTGGCCGAGCCCCCAGATGTCTGTCTTCCTTCCTGTGGATTAAGAGGACGAGAGGCTCAACTCAACACATCAGGCCTTGATTACCATCTTGACGAGGCTGCTCCTCTCTCCATTTCCTTCCCTCGCTTTTTTCTCACTCTACCGTTCTCTCTTTCTCTCTCCCTATCTAAGTTTCTCCTTCCCTTCTTAACTGGGAAAGCAGAGGGTGAAGCAGAGAGAGAGAAAGAGAAAGGGAGAGCAGGTGAGAGAGAACAAGCACCTAGGGAGGGAGGATTTTGTCAAGGCTTAAAAATATTTTGTTGCAGGTCTGTTCAGCAGCAAATAAAAGCACCACCTGCAGCAGCGTGTAGCTACCGTAGCGATGTGCTGTGCTTCCTCTGGGCTCCCCTGCCGGTCTCTCCAACCTAGCTCTCTGGCTGTGTGTCAGATGCTCTCTCCCTCCTCAATACACAGAGCCTATAGGAACAGCCAAACCAGCCATAATGGACCGGCCTTATCCATATTGCATGTGTTTATCCCAATCTACCTGATTAAGGGTTTCATAAGAACACAGAGTTTTTAAGGATACAGATAATACATGACAAAAGGAGACACAATAGGGTTTGGGTTTGATAATAATTCTACCAGGTGATACCATTGCTTTGGTAACTGTAACCTTATTGTGACCCTCTCTGTCCCCGTCTTTGCTGGGTTGAAGAGGTGGCCTCAGTTACCCTAAAGATGTTATTTCTTACTGTTCATGGCTCTATACACTCCATTTGTTCTGGTTCACAACTACGTTTGACCTTCCAATAAAGTCTCCAAGACAATGTTATTTATCTTCAAGCAAGATTATCTTTTCCTCCTTTGAGTAATGAGCATTTCTGAGAACACACACATTTACAAAGTACAGTAACTAACATTGAAAGCCAGCTCCATGTCCACGTGCACCAGATGTTTGCTGGGTTTTTGTGAGGTATAATGAGAGAAAGAGAGAGAGATTAGTCATTAATGCAGGCTGTTAGGTATAAGTAAAAATATACCTGAAAATACCTGAAAATACTTTTTTGGGGTATCTTTACTTTACTATTTAAATCTTTGACAACTTTTACTTTTACTTCACTATATTCCTAAAGAAAATAATGTACTTTTCACTCCAGACATTTTCCCTGACACCCAAAGGTACTCGTTACATTTTGAAAAATTGCCTAATTCACACATTTATCAAGAGATCATCCCTGGTCATCCCTACTGCCTCTGATCTGGAGGACTCACTAAACACACATGCTTTGTTTGTAAATGATGTCTGAGTGTTGGAGCATGCCCCTGACTATCAGTAAAAAAAATGATGCCATCTGGTTTATATAAGGAATTTGATACTTAAGTATATTTTAGCAATTACATTTACTTTTGATACTTAAGTATATTTAAGTATATTTAAAACCAAATACATTTAAACTATTACTCAAGTAATATTTTACTGGGTCACTTTTACTTGAGTCATTTTCTATCAAGGTATCTTTACTTCTGACAATTGGGTACTTTTTCCACCGCTGGCTGTTAGTTGGTTAGTTAGTTAGTTGGTTAGTGGTGTTTAATGGAGCCTAAAAGCCCAGCTGACACCAGCATGTCTTCTTCTTCCTTGGGTTGTAGAGGAGAGCCAGAGAGCCTTGATCAAGAGTCAAGAGGATAGCACTGGCCTGGAGCACCAAGCACAGATGTGGAGGGATACTGTTCAAGACCAGGCAAAGGGTACGGTGATAAGGAGAGGTGTTTGTTTAGACAGAGACTGGGTTTTAATCCAAAATTAACAGTTTAGCTGAACAGCTCTATTGCAAAATGTTTCGATCTGTCACAAATTATAATCTGGTAAAAAACAACAGACATTCTGATTCAGAGTCCAACTCTCAGCTAGCTTTGCAAAGATTGAAATGTAAAAGGTAGTCAATAGAATCACATCAACAACACAAAGGATGCCAAAGCTGTTTAGCACACCTCTCGTACAGTACATCCCTGGTGTGTCAGTCAAGAGCTGAGGTAATGTTTAGCCTCTCACTGTCCTAACCTTGACAGATCATTGGACCCAGTGCTCAGAAAATACCCAACAGTTTTATGGCTAGAAAATATTGGATGACGGAAGACATCTTGGGAGGAAAGCAGCTGCGTGATCCATATTGCTTATTGATTCCCCTTTCGAAAGCGCTGGTTGACCTTCATTAGATTTATATTGTAAACAAAGACTTACAATATCACATGTGAATTAGCACTTAAATGTTATCCATCCCAGCAGTTCATATTTTGTGCCATTGGTGCAGTATTGGTATTGCATCAGACTGCCGAGATTTATCTGGGGTTGTGAGTGGAGAAGGAGTCTTCTCGGTGAGTTTAGTGTTGGTTATTAAAGCAGAGGTAGGCTGTCTGCTCTGTCTCTCTCTGTAGATGCAGCTCATTGACAGAAACGCAACACTGTGCCTTAGGACGGTAACTGGTAACAGTTGAAGGCATAACATCACTGTCAACACTCATACACAAACACACGCAAGGAAACACATACACACATGTGAAGTGCCTTCGGAAAGTATTCAGACCCCTTGACTTTTTCCACATTTTGTTACGTTACAGACTTATTCTAAAATGGATTAAATAGTTTTTTCCCTCATCAAACTACAAACAATACCCCATAATGACAAAGCAAATACATTAATAAAATAATAATTAATAAAATAATAATTATATATATGTACGTATATATCACATTTACATACTTTCAAAAGTTTGGACACACCTACTCACTCAAGGGTTTTTTCTTTATTTTTACTATTTTCTACATTGTAGAATAAAAGTGAAGACATCAAAACTATGAAATAACACATATTGTATCATGTAGTAACCAAATATACAGTGGGGAGAACAGGTATTTGATACACTGCCGATTTTGCAGGTTTTCCAACTTACAAAGCATGTAGAAGTCTGTAATTTTTATCATAGGTACTCTTCAACTGTGAGACGGAATCTAAAATCCAGAAAATCACATTGTATGATTTTTAAGTAATTAATTTGCATTTTATTGCATGACATAAGTATTTGATACATCAGAAAAGCAGAACTTAATATTTGGTACAGAAACCTTTGTTTGCAATTACAGAGATCATACGTTTCCTGTAGTTCTTGACCAGGTTTGCACACACTGCAGCAGGGATTTTGGCCCACTCCTCCATCCAGATCCTTCAGGTTTCGGGGCTGTCGCTGGGCAATACGGACTTTCAGCTCCCTCCAAAGATTTTCTATTGGGTTTAGGTCTGGAGACTGGCTAGGCCACTCCAGGACCTTGAGATGCTTCTTACGGAGCCACTCCTTAGTTGCCCTGGCTGTGTGTTTCGGGTCGTTGTCATGCTGGAAGACCCAGCCACGACCCATCTTCAATGCTCTTACTGAGGGAAGGAGGTTGTTGGCCAAGATCTCGCGATACATGGCCCCATCCATCCTCCCCTCAATACAGTGCAGTTGTCCTGTCCCCTTTGCAGAAAAGCATCCCCAAAGAATGATGTTTCCACCTCCATGCTTCACGGTTGGGATGGTGTTCTTGGGGTTGTACTCATCCTTCTTCTTCCTCCAAACACGGCGAGTGGAGTTTAGACCAAAAAGCTCTATTTTTGTCTCATCAGACCACATGACCTTCTTCCATTCCTCCTCTGCATCATCCAGATGGTCATTGGCAAACTTCAGATGGGCCTGGACATGCGCTGGCTTGAGCAGGGGGACCTTGCGTGGGCTGCACGATTTTAATCCATGACGGCGTAGTGTGTTACTAATGGTTTTCTTTGAGACTGTGGTCCCAGCTCTCTTCAGGTCATTGACCAGGTCCTGCCGTGTAGTTCTGGGCTGATCCCTCACCTTCCTCATGATCATTGATGCCCCACGAGGTAAGATCTTGCATGGTGCCCCAGACCGAGGGAGATTGACCGGCATCTTGAACTTTTTCCATTTTCTAATAATTGCGCCAACAGTTGTTGCCTTCTCACCAAGCTGCTTGCCTATTGTCCTGTAGCCCATCCCAGCCTTGTGCAGGTCTACAATTTTATCCCTGATGTCCTTACACAGCTCTCTGGTCTTGGCCATTGTGGAGAGGTTGGAGTCTGTTTGATTGAGTGTGTGGATAGGTGTCTTTTATACAGGTAACGAGTTCAAACAGGTCCAGTTAATACAGGTAATGAGTGGAGAACAGGAGGGCTTCTTAAAGAAAAACTAACAGGTCTGTGAGAGCCGGAATTCTTACTGGTTGGTAGGTGATCAAATACTTATGTCATGCAATAGAATTCAATGGTTTTTGCGACTTCACTTGAAGAAACGTTCTTGAAATGTTCCATATTGACTGACCTTCATGTCTTAAAGTAATGATGGACTGTCGTTTCTCTTTGCTTATTTGAGCTGTTCTTGCCATAATATGGACTTGGTATTTTACCAAATAGGGCTATCTTCTGTATACCAACCCTACCTTGTCACAACACAACTGTTTGGCTCAAATGCATTAAGAAGGAAAGAAATTCCACAAATTAACTTTTAACAAAACACACCTGTTAATTGAAATGCATTCCAGGTGAATACCTCATGAAGCTGGTTGAGATAATGCCAATAGTGTGAAAAGCTGTCATCAAGGCAAAGGGTGGATACTTTGAAGAATCTCAAATATAAAATATATTTAGATTTGTTTAACACTTTTTGGGTTACTACATGATTCCATGTGTTATTTCATAGTTTCAATGTCTTCACTATTATTCTACAATGTAGAAAATATTAAAAATAAAGAAAAACCCTGGAATGAGTAGGTGTGTCCATACTTTTGACTGGTACTGTAAGTATTCAGACCTTTTACTCAGTACTTTGTTGAAGCACCTTTGGCAGCAATTACAGCATTGAGTCTTCTTGGGTCTGACGCTACAAGCTTGGCACACCTGTATTTGGGGAGTTTCTCCCAGTCTTCTCTGCAGATCCTCTCAAGTTCTGTCAGGTTGGATGGGGAGAGTTGCTGCACAGCTATTTCCGGATCTCTCCAGAGATGTTAGATCGGGTTCAAGTCCAGTCTCTGGCTGGACCACTTAGAAACTTGTCATTTAGAAACTTGACCCGAAGCCACTCCTGCATTGTCTTGGCTGTGTGCTTTGGGTCGTTGTCCTGTTGGAAGGTGAACCTTTGCTCCAGTCTGATGTCCTGAGCACTCTGGAGCAGGTTTTCATCAAGGATCTCTCTGTACTTTGCTCCGCCTTCTTTTCCTCGATGCTGACTAGTCTCCCAGTCCCTGCCACTGAAAAACATCCCCACAGCATGACGCTGCCACTACCATGCTTCACCGTAGGGATGGTGGCAGGTTTCCTCTAGACGTGGCTCTTGGCATTCAGGCCAAAGAGTTCAATCTTGTTTATCATGGTCTGAGAGTCTTTTGGAAAACTCTAAGAGGGCTGCCATTTACTGAGGAGGGCTTCTGTCTGGTCACTACCATAAAGGCCCGATTGATCGAGTGCTGCGGAGATGGTTGTCCTTCTG
The DNA here is from genome assembly GCA_023634145.1 of Thymallus thymallus. Taxonomy (NCBI): domain Eukaryota; kingdom Metazoa; phylum Chordata; class Actinopteri; order Salmoniformes; family Salmonidae; genus Thymallus; species Thymallus thymallus. The sequence continues at coordinate 24,100,226 of CM042421.1, read as the reverse complement.
GAAGGTTCTTCCATCTCCACAGATTAACTCTATAGCTCTGTCAGAGTGACCTTCTGGTTCTTGGTCACCTCCCTAACCAAGGCCCTTCTCCCCCGATTGCTCAGTTTGGCCGGGCGGCCAGCTCTAGGAAGAGTCTTGGTGGTACCAAACTTCTTCCATTTATGAATGATGGAGGCCACTGTGTTCTTGGGGACCTTCAATGCTGCAGAAATGTTTTGGTACCCTTCCGCTGATCTGTGCCTCGTCTCGAAGCTGTCTCGAAGCTCTACGGAATTCCTTCGACCTCATGGCTTGGTTTTAGCTCTGACATGCACTGCCAAGTGTGGGACCTTATATAGACAGGTGTGTGCCTTACCAAATCATGTCCAATCAATTCAATTTACCACATGTGGACTCCAATCAAGTTGTAGAAACATCTCAAGGATGATCAATGGAAACAGGATGTATCTGAGCTCAATTTCGAGTCTCATAGCAAAGGGTCTGAATCCTTATGTAAATAAGGTATTTCTGTTTTCTTTTTTTAATAAATGTGTGCACAAAAAATAATTATTATAGTGTATTGTGTTTAGATGAGGATGTTTATTTTATTTAATAAATTTTAGAAAAAGGCTGTAACGAAACAAAATGTGGAAAAAGTCAAGGGGTCTGAATACTTTCCAAAGGCACTGTACAAATTCGAACACATCAACAGCACAGGATTGGAAAATGCAGATATGATACACACATCACTATAGAGCCATAGGAAAGAGAAAGTGTTTACAGACACACAGCAATATTCTCCCAGTTTTCTTTCTCTACGGCAAAGACATTATCACAAGCTTTCTTTTGTACCTACATGTACCATATAGTTCTAGGACAAACTCCTCACTCGCTCTAATCAAATTAAAACGTGTCATGACTCCTCCGAACAGCACCTCGAACCTCAAGGACACAGGAGAGATTATTGAAATTCAAATCAGATATAATTAAATATTTACAACCGTCTTGACAATCGCAGGCTGCACACGCACATCACACACGCACGCAAACACCCAAACAAACACACACAAACACGAATGAAAATAAACTCCTTCCGGCAAACTCACTTCTCATTTGCATCCATGGAAAGCTTCTCCGTCAACGACAGCTGTATTAATCTCCAGCTGGTGTTGGTGGAACAGGCTGATTCAGTCAGTCAGGATTAGTCAGCCAGCCAGCCAGTTAATTAGACTGGTCCCAGTCAGTCAGTCAGTCAGTCAATGAAAGTCAGTCAGTCGGACTGAAGAGCAGAGTGTGGATAAGAGAATTTCAGCATCTAGATGTGAACAGATGTGAACCTGAGGGTTCATCTGGGAGGTGTAGGCCTTCACTCAGAGCCTAACACAATACCTTTGAAGCCTCTGTGAAGGCTTGGATTTGAGTCTTTCATAGAATCAGAACCCCTGGCTGACAACCAGTACCTTGGACAGCACCACCTAATGCAGCAGGTGTCTGGCTATGTGGTGCTGTCCAAGGGACTGATATCATTTATTTGTATGTGTCTTCACTTGCATTAGATCCGTAGCCCTTTGCAAGTTCTTCAACATTATAATCTTGCAGCTCATTAAATATTGACCAGGTATACTGCTCTGCAATGTACTGTCTATTATTGTATAACTATGGAATCCCTTCCACCATAATACATACAGCCTGCTATTAATTCTGTTCTAGCTGCATCAATGCATTCATATTCATATGTTATTGTAATCAAATCCCAGTGAGACTGTCTTTAAATCATTTGATTTGGTTTACTTATGTATATCAGGTGTTTACCTATTAGATATATATATATATATATATATATATATATATATATATATATATATATATATATATACGAACTTACATGTGGACAATTAGACACTGTGAAGTAGCTAGGAGAAAATAAACAACTATTTCTGGCTGTCAGTTTTTGGCATATAGGACAGAGTAATTAAATAAACGTAATACAAAATAAGGTCAATCTTACTTCCTTGTATAAAGTGTCTATATTAGCAAGTGATTGTTCTTTCATCAATTTAATTTATTCTTAAAATATTTCATGATAAAAAAGTATCTCATGTAAATTATTCTAACATTTTTCCTGCAATGCGTCCCTTCTTCTCGTGTCATCATCATCTTCGTATCCCAGGACTGGAGGTCAACGTTGTGCGACAAACACAAGCGCAAAAATGAATTCAATATTATAGAGAAATGAGTCAGTATTCAACACCGTTTACAATGCAATACTACAGCAATCAACAGGTTCCAAAGGCTCGTTGAGTAAAGCGACAACATCTCTGTGATGAAGCTCAATTCGTGTTGTAATGTCATTTTCCATGTTTTTGTTAGATAGTGACTCTCAGGCCAGAATTCAATCAGATGAAGGTCAACAGCATTGAGGGTTCAGTCAGATTGTTTATGCTGTGTCAGAGTTGGTTAACCACATTAAAACCGTACACTGCAAGACACTCTCACAGACATCTGTAAAATATTAACATTAAATATTTAAAACATATTCTGAGTGAACTCAAAGTGCATTTTTTCCTTTATCTGGGATTGATAGATTGGGAGATTAGAGGTATGAGAGGAGAGAAGCTGCTTGTCATGAGAACAGAAAGAGAGCAGGACAAACCAGCGTTAGAGAGCTTGTTTTTCACGTTCTATGGCTGCCATTTTGTGACCACCATGTTATTCATGTCGAATAAGGTTCCCTACGAAGGTACAACATATAAAACTGTTAAATATATACGTTTTAGGTCTTCAAAATACATTTAATGAAATTAGTCTTTCCTCCAGCCACCAGCCACAATCAGAAATGACAGTTTCAATATTCTCTTTTTAGCCTCAATGATGACCAGTATTTTTACTCTTTTACAGTTTCTACCAACCATGCTTTATTGCAATGTGTCCCAATTTGTAGCTCTTGAAAAATGCTAATCAGATTTTTTTTATACATAGATATATGTTTACCTATATCTCCAGTTTCAAAATACAGTGGTGGGTTTAGTCAGAGAAAACACGTTTTTAAAGGTAACTCCTTTGATTGGATACATGTCCCACTGGACTCTATAGTCTATGTTCAAAATGACATAAAGCCCAACATCTACAGCCATGAGGCCAGTCATTGTTGTGTAGCGAGAAAAACAAGTATCCATATTCCTTTCCCAATCTGGTCCATCTCGTCTTACAATAAACTGTTCTTTTTTCCTCTTTGGTCTATAAAAAGATGGAGAGTGCCAAAGGTGTACTCCTCCAGCAGAAGGCCTATTCACAGCAGAGCACACGGCGAGCAGGGAGCAGTAGGATCTGCTCCAGTCTGGTCCATAGTCTGGCGCTAGGTCAGACACGTCAGAGAGCCTCGGGTCGGTTTCACAATAATCCTGTTCTTTGGGAAACGTCTCTCTGTCCCATTACAGTCTAACAGAAGCAGGTGAGGTTAAAGTAAGTGGGAGTCCTCAGTCCACTGAACATTAGCAGACAGTAGCTGAACAGTATAGTAGTCGATCCAAAATGGCTCCCTAGTTACCACTCTCTCCCTCTCTGGACAAGGCGCTGACGGACACCAGATCTCCATGGCACTAGACGGTTCTGCTCATTTACAAAGCAGACGGACGGTAATAGGAGGAGGCAGACGGGACATGTTGATCCAATGACAGACAGTGGGTTATCTACAGCGGATGGTCATTGGGTGGTCGAAGCTGCAGAGGGGTGGAGCCAGGAATCAGGGCACAGGCAACAGGAAACAGCTTCTCCAGAGTCAAAGGTGAGAACTCGCTCTCGACTTCCTTCAAACCCTCCGGGGCTGGCTGTCGTTGACTGTGTTTAAGAGACCTGCGGAACAACGTGAACACAAGTTCTGTCAGAGTACAGGATAACCAATGCTAGCTAGTGGCATTCCTTAAACAATGCTAAGTTGCCAGCACTTCAAAACATGCTAAAGAAATCAATGTTTCTGGTAGAAGTTTCCCAAGCCCTAACCACAGACAGTTCTAAGATTAGATGACCAAATGCGGGGGTGAAGAATATCTTGGACTAGTTGTTGGGGTCAACATCTATCTAATCCGCAATGATTGTCCCTAGATGAACGTTGTATATTTCACTCCCATTATTACACTAATAGATACTGTATGTGGAACTTCTTAAAATGTCTACAACTCTGACAGGAAGTTATTGAGAAATTAGACAGTCCCATACTAAATCACTGTCAACAACAGTATGCTCTGGCATTCAAATATTGTGAATTCTGCTGGGGCATTGAACCCAATAACAAAACAAGTCTTGTTGTGCATAACTGTAAAACAATTAAATCAGCCTCCCAGAAGACATCTGAGGAGAGAAAGAAAAGCCATCTGGCCTACGTGTGGTCTCCAGCCAACTTGATAAAGGCATTGATGCCTTCCAAGATTGCCGGAGCTGCTTAATTTATAATAATGAACTCTTGACAATTACACAGAGTGCAAATTGCCATGAAAGGGGGCAGGTGTTAGATTGAAACTGGGGAAATCTGGTGATAAAAACTACAGGAACGGATCAACAAGTAAACAAACCTGCGTCGTTTAATAGGATAATGTCACAGTGTAGTCAGTGGCTGCAGGGGAGAAGATATGGAGGAAATGATCTAAGAGTGTCCGGGCTAAGAATAGGGGCATGTCTCCCACTAATACGCCCAGTGCAGCGCCAGCCAACCTGGCAGGTAGCGCCCTTAGAGATTCTGTACGGCTGCCCCGTCATTATGGCTGTGACAGTCACGCTGCCCTCTAGTGGTGAAGTAGAGATTACACTGAGACTGCCTTACAGTAACACAGTGGATGGAATAGGCAAAACAAGTGGTGGTGTGACATGGACATGAAGCATTCATTTGTTTGTTTGTTGGTTCATTCATTTATTGATTTGTTTGTTAGTTCGATCAATCATTCGATAATTAATTCATTCATTCATCAATCCCTCCATCCATCCATCCATTCAGGCCTAATACTGTAGTGGCAAGGTATCCCAAAACAAGAGCATCAATGAGATGTCATTTTATTGACAATAGCACGAGGTGTAGCATTTTCACGGCACAAATTTTGTTAGGACACGACAGAACTTCTGGGAAATTCAAACTGCGTGAACTATTGTGCTGCTACAGGGAAACAGAACGAAACAATCAATAGTTATCAGTATTCTCCTGAATAAGAACAACAACTAATGGATGTAAAATATGGCCTGAGGCCATCCCTCTCCCCTCTTACCCTTTATGTCTCTCTCTCTCCCTTTCTCACCCTTCTTCCCTAACATTTTCATTCTTTCACTCTTCCTCTCTCGCTCTCTTCCGCTCTCCCTCCCTACCTCTGGGCGTGTGTGTGTGTAGGGAAGCAGGGGGGCTAAGGACCCAGGACCCAGTCCCCACAAGGATAGTACAAGAAGAAAAACACTCCCTTGTGGGGACATTTCCCACATTCCCATGAGGACAAAGGCTATTTTAAGCTTAGGTCTAGGGTTACAATTAAGATTAGGGTTAGAATTAGGGTTAGGAAAAATATGATTTTGTGATGTGTGATGTGTGTATGTGTGTATGTGTGTATGTGTGTATGTGTGTGTGTGTGTGTGTGTGTGTGTGTGTGTGTGTGTGTGTGTGTGTGTGTGTGTGTGTGTGTGTGTGTGTGTGTGTGTGTGTGTGTGTGTGTGTGTGTGTGTGTGTGTTGTTCCAACTGGGTGTTACTGATAGTATAGCATATTGCCCCAGAGCTGACATTTACTCAGCCTGCTCCATCTAGCAAAACGCCTTCGCTCGTCTTCATTTCAGCGGAAGGCAAAGCAAGGAATGAGCTTTTCTTGTCCCCAGATATAGCGACCAAGGACAAGATGACTGACTGGCTGTGACTGATAGATTAATAAGTGATCTGTCTGTAGAGAGCATAGCACAGTAATAAAGGCTGATTTGTGCCCAAAAATAGTAATCAAGAGATAATGTGATTTAGATCAGTTACAGCAGTGTAACTAGGCCTAAATTAAAGTGCCTGAGGAAGATGTGATCAAAGGCTACCAGGGCTGATTGAGGATCTGTATGTTAGACGTGTGTGTTTGATATTCACCATGTTCTCTTGGGAGAATAAAGTTCAAAGCTATCGGTGCTGTTATCTTAATCAGCTCTTTCATATTACATTTCCTCTACACATCAAATAAGCTAACGCTGTTTTAAACCCAGTGTAAATACACATCACACACTGTATATAAAAAAAAATAATAATGTGTCCAGTACATTAGGTCTCCAGAGATCAAAGTGTGTGTTTGTGTACAGTATGTTCACTTTTAATCCACTATATTGAAAATCTGAAATATTTTGAGTCAATAAGTATTCAACTTCAGGAGTAAAAATGTGCTTAACAAGTCACATAATAATTTGCATGGATTTTATTCTGTGTGCTATAATAGTCTTTAACATGATGTTTGAATGACTGCCTCATCTCTGTTCCACACATACAATTATCATCTCTGTACCCCACACATACAATAATCTGTAAGGTCACTCAGTCGAGCAGTAAATTTCAAACACAGATTCAACCACAAAGACCAGGGAGGTTTTCCAATGACTTGCAAAGAAGGGCACCTATTGGTAGATGGGTAAAACATGTAAAAACAGACATTGAATATCCCTTTGAGAATAGTAAAGTTATTAATTACACTTTGGATGGTATATCAAAACACCCAGTCACGACAAAGATACATCCGTCCTTCCTAACTCAGTTGCCGGAGAGGAAGGAAACTTTTTAAAAAAGTGTAATGAGAAAACTGAGAATGGATCAACACTAATAACATAACTAAGTGACAATAAGGGAGCCTGTACAGAATACAAATATCCAAAACATGCATCCTGTTTTCAAAAAGGCACAAAAGTAATACTGCAAAAAATGTGGCAAAGCAATTAACTTTTTGCGCTGAATACAAAGTGTTACGTTTTGGGCAAATCCAATAAAACACATTACTGAGTACCACCCTCCATATTTTCAAGCGTAGTGGTGACTGCATCATGTTATGGGGAAAAAAAAGAAACGGAATGGAGCTAAGCACAGGCTGTAACACAACAACATGTGGAATAAGTCCAGTGGTCTGAATAGTTTCTCCTTTTATTTTTACCCCCTTTTCTCCGGGCACCGTGTCAGAGGAAACACCGTACACCTGGTGCTGTATCAGAGGAAACACCGAACACCTGGCGACGTGTCAGAGGAAACACCGTACACCTGGCGAAGTGTCAGAGGATACACCGTACACCTGGTGCTGTGTCAGAGGAAACACCGTACACCTGGCGACGTGTCAGAGGAAACACGTTCAGCTGGCGACGTGTCAGAGGAAACACCGTACACCTGGCGACGTGTCAGAGGATACACCGTACACCTGGCGACGTGTCAGAGGATACACCGTACACCTGGCGACGTGTCAGAGGAAACACCGTACACCTGGTGCTGTGTCAGAGGAAACACCGAACACCTGGTGCTGTGTCAGCGGAAACACCGAACACCTGGCGATATGTCAGAGGAAACACCGTACACCTGGTGCTGTGTCAGAGGAAACACCGAACACCTGGCGACGTGTCAGAGGAAACACCGTACACCTGGCGAAGTGTCAGAGGATACACCGTACACCTGGTGCTGTGTCAGAGGAAACACCGTACACCTGGCGACGTGTCAGAGGAAACACGTTCAGCTGGCGACGTGTCAGAGGAAACACCGTACACCTGGCGACGTGTCAGAGGAAACACCGTACACCTGGCGACGTGTCAGAGGAAACACCGTACACCTGGCGACGTGTCAGAGGAAACACGTTCACCTGGCGACGTGTCAGAGGAAACACCGTACACCTGGCGACGTGTCAGAGGAAACACCGTACACCTGGCGACGTGTCAGAGGAAACACCGTACACCTGGCGCCGTGTCAGAGGAAACACCGCACACCTGGCGCCGTGTCAGAGGAAACACCGTACACCAGGCGCCGTGTCAGAGGAAACACCGTACACCTGGCGCCGTGTCAGAGGAAACACCGTACACCTGGCGCCGTGTCAGAGGAAACGCCGTACACCTGGCGCCGTGTCAGAGGAAACGCCGTACACCAGGCGCCGTGTCAGAGGAAACACCGTACACCTGGCGCCGTGTCAGAGGAAACACCGTACACCTGGCGACGTGTCAGAAGAACACCGTATACCTGGCGACGTGGAAGGCATTGTGCCACAGAATTGCCACAGAATTGTGCATCGCCTCATGGGTCTGCCGGTCGCAGCTGCAACACAGATGTGTCTTGAACCAGCATCTGTAGCAACGCAGCTTGCACTGTGATGCAGTGCCTTAGACCACTGTGCCGCTCGGGACTCGCACTGTTTCTAACCCTGACAGTCATTATGAATGCAGGTTGCAGATTACTAAAAATTCAAAATGTTGGATATTCTAACGTTGTTTGGATTTCAATAGGAATTACAAATCACTTTGTAAGCCAGCATAATGTGACTTGAAGGTAGGATTGCCAAATTCTCGTAAATGTCCTAGTCTTTCCAGAAATCCTGATTGGATGAGCCCTGTAATTGGGAGGGAATAAGCAGGAATTCATTGAATTTTTTTATTTTGCTAACTTACTTGCAAGGCCTGATGTGGACTGTAATATACAAGTTTGAGGCCACTGTATTATGGTAAAGCTAGGCCTTGAAATAAGGCCTTATGAGATAAATCATGAATTACTATAAAGATCTCACTTGCTGAAAATGAACTAATTCTACAACCATGTTTCTGTCACTAACAAATACAGTCATGGATGGTAACTCTACAATTCACTCAAAAAGGCAAGGCACACTGGGAAATTATGTTGGAAGATTGGCTTAGTGTGGGCGTAGCTTTCAGATTATTTCTGGATAGCCGTGAGTGGATAGTTTAAGTGGTCAATGTCAGAGGTAATTTTTTGCCACTTACAAGGAACAAAAAAGGTACTATCTGATGTATGAACGGGGGTACATTTATGTATCTAAAAGTACGAAGGAGGACCTTATAGGGAACCACCCCAGTGACAAAAGGTTGTACCCCTTCTGGAACACATCTAAACCTGAATGTAGGTAGTATAGTAAGTTTGCTATTTCTGCTTTTCTATATAGTGTCATCTCAATCACTTCTTAAGGTTTATGTCTATAAGGGTTTTCAGCCCACGTAGCTACAATGAGTCTGAACCTAGACATACAGTGCTGTCTGAGATAAATATATGATGGACTGAGACTATCGACTGTACAGTTTGTTCTTTACAGGCAATATTGTGAAATAGCCTCAGTTATTTTCATTACAAGATAAGTCAAGTTTACTATGAGACTTTTCTGTTTCACCAATACATACTGGCAGTATCTAGACCAGTCTATATGGTGTCCGGTTGTATACTGTGTGTGCGTGTGTGGCGTCTCGTTTAATCCTCAGTGTGGATACAAGGCTCTGTAATGGGTGTAATATTTTGAAAACAAGGCATGTCAATATAATGGTACAGAACCCCATTTGGCTATTCTAATGCTATGCACATGGATTTTTTGTTGTTGCAAAACGGACTCTGGAGGCCTTTGAGCTCAAGGCGTGAATTTTCCACACTTCCATAGAAATAGAACTGCAATACTAATATACAATATCCTAAAAACAACATTGGTCAGGTTAGATCTTTGTGTTCCCTTTATGTTTCAATGGTGATTCCTGTGTTAATGGATTCATTCCATACCTTGCTTTGTGGATAAAGCCCTGCCTGGTTCGGAGTTGGTTGTTCATGTCTGTAGTAATGGGCCGGTGGTGGTGGTTGGTGGTGTGGGCTGAGGCTGTCTGTCAGGGTCATCAATGCTCTCCTCTGCCACGGTACTGTCAGAGGAACGAAGGGTCCGTGGGGACTCCAGTCACGTCATAGAGCCTGGAGGGAAATCACAGAGAGGAGGAAGGGGGAGGAGGAGGAGGCAAGAAGTCATTTTGTAGTTCTGTTAACTTTATCAAACCAGAGTGTTACCACAATTGACTGATAGAAGAAGAGCAATATGCCCCACAGGTCAAATGCTTACTGTGCAGCTACCGTAAATAACAGTAAAGTAGGGCTGCCGGTAGCCTAGTGGTTAGATTGTTGGGCTTTTAACCGAAAGGTTGCTGGTTCGAATACCTGAGCCGACAGGTGAAAAACCTTTTGATGTGTCCCTGAGCAAGGCACTTGACCCTAATCTGCTCCAGGCCGACCCTGTAGGTAGTCATTGTAAATAAGAATTTGTTCTTAACTGACTTGTCTAGTTAAAGTGTAGATTTACAAAATCAATGTGAGATCTCTCTACAAGTTTTCCAAACCTTAAAATACTTTTTGGAGGAGGTGATGTGTGTGTGACAGTAAATAAGTGTGTGTGTGTGTGAAGGTACATTTCTCTCTAGCTAATGGTTTGAAGCATGCGGTCCATGCAGTCTCAGTCTAGGGAGGGAGGCTTGGCAGTGGAGGCTAATGGTTTGAAGCATGCGCGGCTCCTCCATGCAGTCTCAGTCTAGGGAGGGAGGCTTGGCAGTGGAGGCTAATGGTTTGAAGCGGCTGAGTCTGTTGCATGGCAGTCGGAGCATCTGTCCTCTCCCCGGTGATTCTGTTAAAGCCTCAACTGGATGTGTCCTGCACGGCATGCCAGCCATGTGTGTGTGTGTGTTCTGTCATACCAGCCGGGCCCAAAGGGATCAATTACATAGCAAGGCAAGGCAGGCTGTATCGTATCAAACCCTACACTACCAGCACCACATCCCTCCACTACCCACAGCCTACAGTAGTATACAGCCTCTCTAACGACTTAACTAGGACTGGGACTATGGATGATCCAAATCCAAGAGATTTGTTACACACTCTGTTCAACACAGTTTTCTAAGAGGGTAGTGTGTGAATATAAACATGTGTGTACACACGCACGCACGCACGCACGCACACACACACACACACACACACACACACACACACACACACACACACACACACACACACACACACACACACACACACACGAAGAACACGAAGTAGAGGTGAATCCCCCAGACTCCATTAAGACTGTGGGATCCTCCTTTCCTCATGATCTCCTCAGTCCTTCCCTTCCTTGATTAGCAAACCCTCCACTCCACGTCTACTGCTGTGAATCAGGCCTGATTACGGTGTGGTGCATAAACCACAGGCTTTCTCTCAGTGGATGCCACCGACACCACTCTCTATTCTGTAGTGAAATACCCCAATCAGGAGTCAGCTAATGGATTCACTGATTCAATTCATCATCCGCCACTTAAGAGGCTCCCCTCTACGTATGGTAGAATCAGTGTGTGTGTGTGTGTGTGTGTGTGTGTGTGTGGTAGAATCAGTGTGTGTGTGTGTGGTATAATCAGTGTGTGTGTGTGTGTGTGTGTGTGTGTGTGTGTGTGTGTGTGTGTGTGTGTGTGTGTGTGTGTGTGTGTGTGTGTGTGTGTGTGTGTGTGTGCGTGTCTGTGTGTGTGTGTGGTAGAATCATTGTATGAAGACGAGAAGTAGCAAGTGCCATTCAGGCAGACAAAGGAAAGTGCGTGTGTTGAATCATTTTCAGATGTCAGATGGTTCAATTGCAACGAGCCTCACTCGCAACTTTTTTTGAGTAAATGTTTGTTCTAAATGGAACGTAATGTTCTCTTGAAAACCTCAGCTTTCTCACAAAGGTAACAGGGGTCCAGAACCATGAAAGACAATCAATGTGATGACTGATGGTCTCAAGCTTTTTCTTCCCACTTCTCATCTCTTTCTCTCTCTCATCCTTTGAATTGTTCATCCTATTAAAATGTCAAGAAATATTGTCAGAAGGTAATTCTTCTCTCCATTAATGTATTTTTCCCAGCATGCAATTGTTCACTTGTGATGAGAAAGAGAGAGAGTTCTCTCTGTTTTATCCGCCAGTACAATGGAGGAGACAATAATGTGATGCCTCCACAGAGAGAGAGGGAGAGAGAGAGAGAGAGAGAGAGAGAGAGAGAGAGAGAGAGAGAGAGAGAGAGAATTTAGCTTAAATACATTTTGCTGAAAGAAGATATTACTGCTTAAACTAATATTATATCACCATCAGAGAGATGTCTTTGAAATACAGTTAACCATGTTAGACATTAGCGTTTAACTCTGCTGCCGTGTGTGAGAAATACAAATGTAAATCCTCGGGTGGGTACAGTACTCAGTCTATGCTAAATTACACTTTTAAATGTAAATCCTCGGGTGGGTACAGTACTCAGTCTATGCTAAATTACACTTTTAAATGTAAATCCTCGGGTGGGTACAGTACTCAGTCTATGCTAAATTACACTTTTAAATGTAAATCCTCGGGTGGGTACAGTACTCAGTCTATGCTAAATTACACTTTTAAATGTAAATCCTCGGGTGGGTACAGTACTCAGTCTATGCTAAATTACACTTTTAAATGTAAATCCTCGGGTGGGTACAGTACTCAGTCTATGCTAAATTACACTTTTAAATGTAAATCCTCGGGTGGGTACAGTACTCAGTCTATGCTAAATTACACTTTTAAATGTAAATCCTCGGGTGGGTACAGTACTCAGTCTATGCTAAATTACACTTTTAAATGTAAATCCTCGGGTGGGTACAGTACTCAGTCTATGCTAAATTACACTTTTAAATGTAAATCCTCGGGTGGGTACAGTACTCAGTCTATGCTAAATTACACTTTTAAATGTAAATCCTCGGGTGGGTACAGTACTCAGTCTATGCTAAATTACACTTTTAAATGTAAATCCTCGGGTGGGTACAGTACTCAGTCTATGCTAAATTACACTTTTAAATGTAAATCCTCGGGTGGGTACAGTACTCAGTCTATGCTAAATTACACTTTTAAATGTAAATCCTCGGGTGGGTACAGTACTCAGTCTATGCTAAATTACACTTTTAAATGTAAATCCTCGGGTGGGTACAGTACTCAGTCTATGCTAAATTATCATTTAAATCCACGTGTATTGCACCATGAATATGTAGGTCTTATGGTAGCCTTTTCCTGAGGTCAATGACTAAAAGCGCCCTCTTTGGGTGAATATATATGTTATATAATCATGTGTGTGAGGTGTAGATTTGTTTAAGACTACCAAGAATCATTCTGTGTAACCCTGATTCAGCCCACTGAAGGAAAAGTTACTTTATCATACATTTACATGAAGAGGGCAAGAGTGAGGGAGAGATTGATTGGTATAGCCTTATTCTATGCTCTGCACACACTGAGCTGAATCTGATTCATAACCATCAACATACACACCTCATAAAGAATCAGCCAAACGAAAATGATGTATCAATGACATGGTTGGATTTGAAGAAAAATCATAGTTTTACCACATAAAAAACAAAAAAGAAAACCCTTACAGTATGTGAACCCTTTGGAATTACCTGGATTTCTGCATGAATTGGTCATAAAATGTTATCTGATCTTCATCTAAGTCACAACAATAGACAAACACAGTCTGCTTAAACTAATAACACACACATTATTGTATTTTTCTTGTCTATATTAAATACATAATTCAAACATTCACAGTTTAGGTTGGAAAAAGTATGTGAACCCCTAGGCTAATGACTTCTCCAAAAGCTAATTGGAGTCAGGAGTCAGCTAACCAATCAATGAGACGATATTGGAGATGTTGGTTAGAGCTGCCCTGCCCTATAAAAACACTCACAGAATGTGAGTTTGCAAGAAGCATTGCCTGCTGTGAACCATGCCTTGAACAAAAAAGATCTCAGAAGACCTACGATTAAGAATTGTTGACTTGCAAAAAGCTGGAAAGGGTTACAAAAGTATCTCTAAAAGCCTTGATGTTCATCAGTCCACGGTGAGACACATAGCCTGTAAGACAAGTTCAGCACTGTTGCTGCTCTCCCTAGGAGTGTCCGTCCTGCAAAGATGACTGCAAGAGCACAGAATGCTCAATGAGGTTAAGAAGAATCCTAGAGTGTCAGCTAAAGACTTACAGAAATCTCTGGAACATGCTAACATCTCTGTTGACGAGTCTACGATACGTTGAACACTAAACAAGAATGGTGTTCATGGGAGGACACCACGGAAGAAGCCTCTGCTGTCCCATAAAAAATAACATTGCTGCACGTCTGAAGTTCGCAAAAGAGCACCTGGATGTTCCACAGCGCTACTGGTTAAATATTCTGTGGACAGATGAAAATAAAGTTGAGTTGTTAGGAAGGAACACACAACACTATGTGAGGAGTAAAAAAGGCACATCACACCAACATCAAAACCTCATCCCAACTGTAAAGTATGGTGGAGGGAGCATCATGGTTTGGAGCTGCTTTGCTGCCTCAGGGCCTGGACAGTTTGCTATCATTGACGGAAAAATGAATTCCCAAGTTTATCAAGACATTTTGCAGGAGAATGTAAGGCTATGTGTCCACCAATTGAAACTCAGAAGTTGGGAGATGCAACAGGACAACAGAAGTAAATCAACAACACAATGGCTTTAACAGAAGAAAATACCCAGTCAGAGTCCTGTCCTCACCCCAATTGAGATGCTGTGGCATGACCTCAAGAGAGCGTCTCACACCAGACATCCCAAGAATATTGCTGAACTGAAACAGTTTTGTAAAGAGGAATGGTCCAAAATTCCTCCTGACCGTTGTGAAGGTCTGATCCGCAACTACAGAAAACGTTTGGTTGAGGTTATTGTTGCCAAAGGAGGGTCAACCAGTTATTAAATCCAATTCACATACTTTTCCCACCCTGCACTGTGAATGTTTACACGGTGTGTTAAATAAAGACATGAAAACGTATCATTGTTTGTGTGTTATTAGTTTAAGCAGACTGTGTTTGTCTATTGTTGTGACTTAGATGAAGATCAGATAACATTTTATGACCAATTTATGCAGAAATCCAGGTAATTCCAAAGGGTTCACATACTTTTTCCTGCCACTGTAGATTGGCAGTCCTCAATGGAATTGAGTCACGATGTAGTGTAAGATTTGTCTGTCCATGTTCACAACCAGCACCTGAGAGACTGTCTGTCCATGTTCACAACCAGCACCTGAGAGACTGTCTGTCCATGTTCACAACCAGCACCTGAGAGACTGTCTGTCCATGTTCACAACCAGCACCTGAGAGACTGTCTGTCCATGTTCACAACCAGCACCTGAGAGACTGTCTGTCCATGTTCACAACCAGCACCTGAGAGATTGGCTGTACATGTCACAGAGGCAGATAGGCAAGCAGATAGAGACAGGCGGGTAGGCAGGCAAACACGCACACACACACACACACAGCCAGTGCGTCACTTCACACAGACAGCTCGTCCCTAGCCAACTAGGGCCTCTGGTCGTCTGTTTGACGTACAATATGGAGCAGCCGTGAATACCTGTCATCTCTCAGCCTCTCAGAGCCAACGTCAACACAGGATGACAAACAACCTTCTAACTCAGGTCGAAGTAGACCCACCCAACCTTCTCTCTATACCTCACGTCTGTCATGCACAACAGACATAGAGCTTGGACAATTCTCTGTGTGATAGATATACCCGTTTTTTTCTCAGATAATAAAAGGGTTGAGGTCAACCATCAAGGAAAAGGATTTCCCATGCAGGTAAACAGCAGAAGGGAGTGGGTACAGGGCTCCCTTGTTAAAGTGGCCTTGGTATCAATGGAATTTCCCAGTTTAAATAAATGACTGTTAAAGGCGCTGCATGGTCAACCCGACATCTGCAATGGCCGTGTAGCATTACGATGATACGGCCTCTTTGCGGACCAGCACAGAGCTGTTGTGAAGGAAATTGTCAAGGAAGTGAGTTTCTGTTCATACAGGACCTCCCACTGCCACCGACTGTCAACCAGTCACACCCTCTATATGGAGCCTCCAACCACATTCTCGGATGAAGCATAAATAGAATTTAAGTTGCTCTGGACAAGAGCGTCTGCTAAATGACACAAATGTAAATGTTAATATCTACGGTACGCAATGCTGTAAGAGGTTTCTGGGGCTCAACTTGCGACGTAGAGCAAGAGAGTGACTTGATAATGAACTGTATCAATTGGATTTAACTCTTTGAAAATGTGACACAGATCTGAGGAGAAGAAGAAAGCAAGTTAGACTCAGATGATGACTAAAATATGACAGTTACATTAATGATGGGGCATACGCTGGTCAGAATTCACCAAGGGTGGCTGGGGATGGAAACTGGGGAGCGATAGAGAGGTGCGTAACGAATGTGCACCAATTAATAGTGTTTAATTACTAATTAATGGAAGGCAGGGTGGCGGGGTGGAGGCAGGAGAGAGGCAGGAGAGAGGCAGGGTGGAGGCAGGAGAGAGGCAGGGTGGAGGCAGGAGAGAGGCAGGGTGGAGGCAGGAGAGAGGCAGGGTGGAGGCAGGGTGGAGGCAGGAGAGAGGGAAGCGATGGTGGGTGTGTGCATTGTAAAACATTTCCCTGTAAATCTACAGCATTATACTGGCAGAAGACATGCCGGCTAAATTCATTAATTAATGAAATTCATTGTTTGTATTTTAAAGTATTGGACTGTAATTGCATGGGATTGCTGCAAGCAGGTTGGCTGCTAGGTAATATGTTTTCATATTACAGCATTCAATATCAACAGTATATATATATATATATATATATATACGTATATATAATATTTATGAATAACTGCACTTCTAGAGGCATTATCAAAGGCTTCCAAACGTACAAAGACTACAGGGCAAAACAGACCAAGGACATAGAAAATACTCATTAAAGGTTTGAGGCTTGCTTCCACTCCAGTCTGTCCCCTACATACATTTAATTGTTATTCCACTACAACCACATGTTAGTTAAATTGGTACAGCACTCTCACTCATGGGTGTAACAAATGTAGCCTGTTTATGTGGTACTGAAAACTAAATGAGAATTCACACCAACAATTATTTTTTAAAGATATGAAAACAAAATAACTTTTTTTGCTCTACTGCAGGTAGATATTTTGGAATAGTTATTAATATCTGTGTTTTTGCATGTACATTGAGTGATTGATTAAATGTTATGCTACACAAAGATAAATAACTGTTTTCTAAGATAAACCATTTATTGAATTTTTGCACCCATTACTGAAAAGGCTGTTCCAGTTTAAATGGCTTAGGTAGTTTCCACCCACTATACTTATCTTGTATTTCTATACTTTTTCATACTGCCGCTCTATGTATCATGTACCGTGTATCTGTCTTTTGTGTACTTTCGTTGTGGCATTTTGCACCTGCCCTGTGTTTTGTTGTAGCTGCTTGACAATGAAATTTCCCCCCCGGGGGAGCAATAAAGTATCTATCTATCTATCTATCTATCTATCTATCTATCTATCTATCTATCTATCTATCTATCTATCTATCTATCTATCTATCTATCTATCTATCTATCTATCTATCTATCTATCTATCTATCTATCTATCTATCTATCTATCTATCTATCTATCTAACCCTGGCATCATTATAAAGGCAGGTTGCGGGTGAATACAAGTTTGAACTCTTGGATAGCCTAAGACTGGCTAGATTCCAATAGGAATTATACATCACTTTGCAAGCCAGGATAATGTGATATACAGTTAGGGTTGCAAAATTCTGGTAAATTTTCCAGAAATCCTGGTTGGAAGACATTTGAAAACCCTACTTGCAGGCCTGATGTGGCCTGTAAACTATGACTTTCAGGGCACTTTGTAAGGCCTGATGATCTACACTATATAACAATAATATTTTCCTATGAGCTCACCTGGTTCCCGACTGGTGCAGCGGTCTAAGGCACTACATGTCAGTGCTAGATGCGGCAGGTAGCCTAGCGGTTAGAGCGTTGGGCCAGTAACCGAAAGGTCGATGGTTCAAATACCTGAGCCGAAAAAGGTGAAAAACCTGTCGATATGTTCTTGAGCAAGGCACTTAATGCTAATTTGCTCCAGGGGCTGACCCTGTAGGAAGGCTGTCATGGTATATAAGAATTCTTAACTGACATGCCAAGTTAAATAAAGGTGAACTATTTTTGTTTGTTTTTAAACCTGGTTAACAAATAGAGTCATGGGTGGTAACTCTATAATTCAATTGAAAAGTCAAGGTACACTGGAAAATTATTGGGGGCGTTAAATTTACGTATATGTTACAAACAAAATGACATTTGTATTCATATCATATGAAGGTAGTACTACTCACTTCAGCTAATTTTTTGGAGGGTAATTGGTTCTACAGTGTAGGGTACTGTATTCTGCAGGGTGGAATTAACGTAACATTTGAAATACACAACTTCTTTCAAGTAATTTACTGTTAAACCAAAGTCTGCATAATTTACCAGTTACACCTAAAATGGGATTTAGGGCAATTTACTGGACATAAATAATGTGGTATATTATTGTTAGTTGTAATAATACTGTAAAAACAACAATATTTTTTAACAGTGCTGCTATAGAAAGAAAAAGACATTGTGCCTGTAATATGGGTCATATCTTTTGAACTGTTTGGTCTAGAAACAAGCCTCTGTAGTAATGGTGTGAACATAACGGTCACTAATATATGTTTATTCCCTATGGCACCGAGAGGTTGTGGTACAGCGAAGCATAATTATATGGGTGATTTTTTATTATTATTTCATTTTTACTCAAATAGTCGGAGCTTCATTTGTCAACATGAGGTTGGCACGTGAAGCTTAACATTTTAATCTACAGTTGGCAGAGTTATTACTGTAAATAAATGTTACCCATAATGCAGTGCAATCTGGAGCATTAAGGCTGTTAAACACATTTAAGGTATTTTACTGTGCGCTCTACAGTGTTTTACTTTTGAAATGACAGAAAAGTCTCACAGTGTGTGCCTGAGTGAAGCCATGAAGGGAGGTTGTTTCTCTCGCCAGAATACTTGCCGTGAAGACTCCATCTGCTCCAGTCATTAGCGTTAAGAGGGAACCTTAATTCTAACTAATTGCGAGCAACGAGCAGGTAAACAACCCACTGTGTTGTTGGGGAGAGGTAGGAGGGAGAGGAGAAGCGTTTTAGGTACGCTAGCTTAGGTATACCTGGCTGGGGTTAGATTCATTAATATGAGAGTTCTGCTGTCTGCTGCTAGGTAGTGTAGCTAACTCTGGAATGGAGCTTTGGAACTGACAGGAGCTAAACTGTGACTTGGAAGCCAAGTCATGGCTTGTGGTGTAGTGATTGAGTGAATGAGTGAGTGAGAAAGGGTTCACATTGGGTTAAGGCTACACATTGGTGGTTGATGAAATTAGAATGACTGCAATTGACATTCCTATTCAAGTTAACATTCTGGTAATTCCACTTCCAAGGAGTTAGCCCCATAATGTCCTTTCAAACATAGTGAGAATGAAAGTGCATTCAGAAAGTATTCAGACCCCTAGACTTTTTCCACAATTTGTTACGTTACAGCCTTATTCTAAAATTCCAACAATCTACACACAATACTCCATAATGACACAATACCCCATAATGATACAATACCCCATAATGATACAATACCCCATAATGACACAATACCCCATAATGATACAATACCCCATAATGATACAATACCCCATAATGACACAACACCCCATAATGATACAATACCCCATAATGATACAATACCCCATAATGACACAATACCCCATAATGACACAATACCCCATAATGACACAATACCCCATAATGACACAATACCCCATAATGACACAATACCCCATAATGACACAATACCCCATAATGATACCATACCCCATAATGATACAATACCCCATAATGACACAATATCCCATAATGACACAATACCCCATAATGACACAATACCCCATAATGACACAATACCCCATAATGACACAATACCCCATAATGATACAATACCCCATAATGATACAATACCCCATAATGACACAATATCCCATAATGACACAATACCCCATAACACAATACCCCATAATGACACAATACCCCATAATGACCCAATACCCCCTAATGACCCAATACCCCATAATGACACAATACCCCATAATGACCCAATACCCCATAATGACCCAATACCCCATAATGACCCAATACCCCATAATGACAGCAAAAAGTTTTTGCTTTGTAATTATGTGGTATTGTGTATAGATTGATGAGAGAACAGAAATATAATTGAATACATTTTAGAATAAGGCTATAACCTATCAAAATGTGGAAGAAGTCAAGGGGTCTGAACACTTTCCGAAGTCACTGTACATTCTGTAAATAAAACTCACCGTAGTGGTTTTGACTCTGCCTCCTGGTTGTGTACAAGTCCATCCAGATGTATTGATTAACAGATCACAGCCCTCATTTTCCAGACATGGGACCATCTCACACCACTGTTTGGTCCGGACGATACTAGCTGTGGAGAGGCGGGAGGAGAGGAGACATGGAGAGAGATGAGGATAGAAAGTGAGGGGGAGGAGAGATAGAATGAGAGGAAGATAAAAAGTGAGGGGGGAGGAGAGGAGAGATGGAGAGAGAGGAGGATAGAAAGTGAGGGGGGAGGAAAGGAGAGATGGAGAGAGAGGAGGGTAGAAAGTGAGAGATAGAGAAACATGGTTAACCTCATTCAGAGGAGTCGAAACACAGAACTCTCAGTGTTTAAAACAATAAGAAGGTATTTATATTATTTTCAGATGCTATTTTGGTTCTTTAAACTCAATTGATTGAGTTGAGGTACTAAAAATAGTGGCCTTCTGGACATATGGCAAGAGTATATGAACTACTAAATAGTTAGCACACAGAGCCAGAGTACTATCAAATATTCTGGGTTACTGAAATCCGCCTGACTCGCTCATCCTACAGATCTTAATTTGATCACCCTGTTGCAGGATAACTTTCCTGCAGTTTATTTTAGGTTTAAAAAGGCTTCTGAAGTTTGTAATTTCCACTTTCAGACCTGATTTTCCCTTACGAAAAATGTATCAACCCTTACAAAAATCTCCATAAATTATAAACCACACAATAATTAACATGCTGCAGGATTCTTTTCCTGATTTAGCAACCTGGCTCAAATTAAGATCATACATCTGTACATCCAAAATAGTATAATTGATTTGCCACAGAAAGGGATGCTTTTTCTACATCAGCCTTGTCTGAGGTTGTCTGAGTTTGTGATGATGATGAAACGTGTTCATGTCCTTATCCTTATCCAGCTTGACTGTGGACTAATCACTGGAGAGAATAATAATAATAATCACAACCAAACTATCTGTCTATTCACAGAGCTTTGTATTTAAGATAGGCTCTTTGGCGTAGGGACTCATTTTAAAAAGTAGGACACATTATTCCCACACCTGCACGCCTTCAGACAAACGGCACCCTCAACTGGCTTTCAGAGAGAGAGAGAGAGAGAGAAAGAGAGAGAGAGAGAGAGAGAGAGAGGGAAAGAGAGAAATAGACATAAATAGCGAGAGAGAGAGACTTATTTTCCATCTACAAATGAGATTGTGAAGCAAAGGGATTACAGAGAAGCTAAACTAGTCTAGTATGTTTGACTGAGACATGGCTGACTGAAGATAACATCCCCACAGGGAACATAACTATCGGCGGTTTCCGGACCATCAGAGCGGAGAGGGATAGCGCTTCTTCCGGTAAGCGTAAGGGAGGGGGGCTTGCTTTATTAGTTAACAACAGATGGTGTAATCCGAGCCATATTACTCTTAAGGAAGTTTTGTAGCCCAGACATTGAGCTGTTAACCGTTAGCCTGAGACCCTACTATTTGCAGAGGGAATTCATGGCGGCCATTGCTGTTATTGTTTACATCCCACCTTCCGCTGACGCAAACACAGTGTGTGACATCATCCACTCTGTTATCACCTGATTACAAAAAACGCATCCCAGTGCCTTCTTTGCCATTTCTGGGGATTTTAACCATGCATCTCTCTCTTCAACGCTGCCCACGTTCAAACAGTACGTGAAATGCCCAACCAGGAATAATAAAACTCTGGTCTTGCTATATGCTAATGTGAAAGATGCATACAACTCCACTGCACTCCCTCCCCTCAGTAGATCGGATCACAACCTTGTCCACCTCACCCCACTCTACAGGCCTTTGGTCCAACAGCAGCCTGCAACCACCAGGACTATTAGGAGATGGTCCCCGGAGGCGAATGAGGCCCTACAGGACTGCTTTGAAACAACAGACTGGGATGTGCTCTGTGAGGCTCATGGGGAGGACATTGATGGACTTACTAACTGCATAACGGACTATATCAATTTTTGTGTAGACAACACTGTACCCACCAGGAAGGTACACTGTTCTCCAAATAATAAACCCTGGGTCACCAGTGACCTGGAGGCCCTGCTGAATGAGAAGAAGAGGGCCTTCAAGGAGGGGGACAGGGACAAATTGGATGCGTCCAGAGGGAGCTGAAGTTGCGGATTGCTGAGGGGAAGAGAGTGTATAAGGAGAAGATGGAGGACAAGCTGAGGCAGAGCCAAGTGAGAGAGGTGTGGTAGGGTATGAGAAATATCACTGGCTTCAAAAAGTAAAACAGTGGGCAGACGGAGGGGACCCAGGACAGAGCCAATGAACTGAACCAATTTTTTAACAGGTTCGATGTGGGCTCTGTCCACACCCCCCCCCCCCCCCCAGCTCTACAGGCCACACACCCTCACGACTGTGCCCCTCTGCACACGACACCTCCGTTGAGACAATCAGCGAACCCCCCCCCCCCCCCGCTGGGCTGGCTTTCACCACCAACCAAGTGAAGAGAGAGCTGGAGAGACTTCATCAGTGGAAAGCGGCAGGCCCCGATGAAATCAGCCCAAGGGTGCTTAGGGTCTGTGCTGACCGACTGTGTGGAATACTCCAGCGCCTCTTCAACCTGAGCCTGGAAAGGGTCCCTGTGCTGTGGAAAACATCCTGCCTGGTCCCAGTGCCCAAGAAAGCACACCCCACTGTCCTGAATGACTTCAGATCTGTAGCGCTAACATCCCACATCATGAAGACCCTGGAAAGGTTAGTCCTCGCTCACCTCAGACCCCTGGTGTGTACATCACTGGACCCACTGCAGTTCGCATACCAGCACAACATTGGGGTGGATGATGCAATCATCTATCTTCTTCAGAGGGCCTACTCTCACCTGGACAATGCAGGTTGCACTGTGAGGGTTATGTTTTTTGACTTCTCCAGTGCCTTCAATACCATTCAGCCCCTGCTACTGGGTGAGAAGATGAAGAGGATGAAAGTGGAAGCACTCTTAGTTTCCTGGGTTACCGACTACCTGACCGGTAGGCAACAATTTGTGCGGCTACAGAGCTGTGTGTCAGAACGGGCAGTGAGCAACAAAGGGGCCCCCCAGGGAACGGTCCTGTCGCCCTTCCTGTTCACCCTCCCGCCAACTTTAAAAACATTTTTTTTAATTTAACCTTTATTTAACTAGGCAAGTCAGTTAAGAACCAATTCTACCCCATAATGATACAATACCCCATAAAAAAAATATATATACAGTGGGGAGAACACGTTTTTGATTTTGCAGGTTTTCCCACTTACAAAGCATGTAGAAGTCTGTAATTTTTATCATAGGTACTCTCCTACTGTGAGTGACGGAATCTAAAACAAAAATCCAGAAAATCACATTGTATGATTTTTAAGTAATTAATTTGCATTTTATTGCATGACATAAGTATTTGATACATCAGAAAAGCAGAACTTAATATTTGGTACAGAAACCTTTGTTTGCAATTACAGAGATCATACGTATCCTGTAGTTCTTGACCAGGTTTGCACACACTGCAGCAGGGATTTTGG
This sequence comes from Thymallus thymallus, assembly GCA_023634145.1. Classification (NCBI taxonomy): domain Eukaryota; kingdom Metazoa; phylum Chordata; class Actinopteri; order Salmoniformes; family Salmonidae; genus Thymallus; species Thymallus thymallus. Next base: position 24,076,492 of record CM042421.1, on the reverse strand, counting down.
CCCACTCCTCCATACAGACCTTCTCCAGATAGATCCTTCAGGTTTCGGGGCTGTCGCTTGGCAATACGGACTTTCAGCTTCCTCCAAAGATTTTCTATTGGGTTCAGGTCTGGAGACTGGCTAGGCCACTCCAGGACCTTGAGATGCTTCTTACGGAGCCACTCCTTAGTTGCCCTGGCTGTGTGTTTCAGGTCATTGTCATGCTGGAAGACCCAGCCACGACCCATCTTCAATGCTCTTACTGAGGGAAGGAGGTTGTTGGCCAAGATCTCGAGATACATGGCCCCATCCATCCTCCCCTCAATACGGTGCAGTCGTCCTGTCCCCTTTGCAGAAAAGCATCCCCAAAGAATGATGTTTCCACCTACATGCTTCACGGTTGGGATGTTGTTCTTGGGGTTGTACTCATCCTTCTTCTTCCTCCAAGCACGGCGAGTGGAGTTTAGACCAAAAAGCTCTATTTTTGTCTCATCAGACCACATGACCTTCTCCCATTCCTCCTCTGGATCATCCAGATGGTAATTGGCAAACTTCAGACGGGCCTGGACATGCGCTGGCTTGAGCAGGGGGACCTTGCGTGCGCTAAAGGATTTTAATCCATGACGGCGTAGTGTGTTACTAATGGTTTTCTTTGAGACTGTGGTCCCAGCTCTCTTCAGGTCATTGACCAGGTCCTGCCGTGTAGTTCTGGGCTGATCCCTCACCTTCCTCATGATCATTGATGCCCCACATACAATGTGATTTTTTAGATTCCGTCACTCACAGTTGAAGAGTAGCTATGATAAAAATTACAGACCTCTTTGTAAGTGGGAAAACCTGCAAAATCGGCAGTGTATCAAATACTATAGTAGTACAAAAACATACATCACGACAAGAGAGACATCACAACACATGACAACACAACATGACAACAACATGGTAGCAACACAACATGACAACAACATGGTAGCAACACAACATGGTAGCAGCACAAAACATGGTACAAACATTACTGGAAACAGACAACAGCACAAAGGGCAAGAAGGTAGAGATGACAATACATCACGCAAAGCAGCCACAACTGTCAGTAAGAGTGTCCACGATTGAGTCTTTGAATGAAGAGATTGAGATAAAACTGTCTATCTATCTATCTATCTATCTATCTATGCTTCTCAGGTAAATAAGCTGATCAGGAAGGCTAGCTCTGTTCTGGGGATTAACCTTGACACTCTAGAAGAGGTGTTGGAGCGAAGGATCCTGGCCAAACTGCTGGACAACGTCACCCACCCTCTGCATGCCATGGTTATGAGCACCTTCAGTCACAGACTGATCCCACCACGGTGTGCCAGAGAGAGAAACAGGAGGTCCTTCCTGCTGGCGGTTATTAGATTTCATGCCTCACCTGGGTGCCGTGCCGTTGGCAACACAGACCTGGAACTGTTGGGGTGTCAGGACCTATTTTAACAATTAGGCATCCATCCATGAGTAACTTTATGGTCTGTAATCACTCGTTCGCTCAGGACATATTCATTAAGCACTCATTCATTCAGGACTTTATATACATATTCACATACAGTTGTTATATCATATCACATGCAATATTGTAAGTATTTATTGGACTGAACTTACGTAGTAATTCACTCAGGACTGTACATTAGTATCCTGTCAGTAGTATATTTTTTCATTGCATATAGTATATCAAATGTGCAATACGTGCATTTATCTGTAATTAAACCTTGTACTAGGGACTGCATTTTAAGGGAATTATTATTATTACCCTAAATTATATCATAGCCTATGTAAGTGTCTCTTCCTGTCATTTACCTGTACAGTTAATTTATTTAACCATACAAATATTCAAATATTAATTTACCTGTATATTTAACCAGACTGTATATTAAGTAAACTATTATTACACTCATTTATATCATATGCACATTTAGCTATTTAAGTATTTTTTAATGCCATCTACCTGTATAGTATAGTTAACCATCCACCATGCAAATATTTTTTATTTATATCAATTGCAATAATTGTATCATTTTTTCCACCTAACACTCTATAACAATGTATATTGTACATATACAGACATTCACTCGTACTATGTAATGCCTTTCTATAGCTTTTTGCACTCCAGACTTCCTGTATTTTTAGGTAGTCTGGAGTGCAAAGTCGGGGATCAATAAAGTACCTATTTATCTATCTATCTATCTATGGGAGATGAGCGAAATACAGAGGCTTAATTGTTGCATGGAAATATATTGCCATATTCTGTCACGACATCTATGATATTCAGATCTAGTAATAAACTATATGCTAGAAAGATACATATGTTTTGATCCATACACGGCACATTGGCCAGTATTTACCTAGTGTTGATTTTTCAGTTCAACATTTCTAGTGTTGATTCAAGTGTTAAATTAACACTCAGTCTAACAAAATAACCGCAGTGTTGGCGTTAACAACCTGTTAATAACCAGTGAGTGTTGTTGTGTCAGTTTCACTGAGTGGAGAGTAAAACATTCCCATCAAAACCAAGCCCATCATTATCAGTTTTCCCAGCATGCTCTACTGCAGGTAGACATTTTTAGGATTGTTTTTAATATCTGTGTTTTTGCATGTACATCAAAATCAAATCAAATGTTATTTGTCACATGCACCTAAAACAACAGGCGTAGGTTTACCGTGAAATGCTTACTTATAAGCCCTTAACCGAAAATGCAGTTAAAAGAAAGTTACGAAAGTATTTACGAAACAAACTAACAATAAAATAACAATAATGAGGCTATATACAGGGGTACAGGTTAGTAATGAGGCTATATATAGGGGTACAGGTTAGTAATGAGGCTATATACAGGGGTACAGGTTAGTAATGAGGCTATATACAGGGGTACAGGTTAGTAATGAGGCTATATACAGGGGTACAGGTTAGTAATGAGGCTATATACAGGAGGTACAGGTTAGTAATGAGGCTATATACAGGGGTACAGGTTAGTAATGAGGCTATATACAGGGGTACAGGTTAGTAATGAGGCTATATACAGGAGGTACAGGTTAGTAATGAGGCTATATACAGGGGTACAGGTTAGTAATGAGGCTATATACAGGGGGTACAGGTTAGTAATGAGGCTATATACAGGGGTACAGGTTAGTAATGACGCTATATATAGGGGGTACCGGTACAGAGTCAATGTGCAGGGGTACAGGATAGTAATGAGGCTATATACAGGGGTACAGGTTAGTAATGAGGCTATATACAGGAGGTACAGGTTAGTAATTAGGCTATATACAGGGGTACAGGTTAGTAATGAGGCTATATACAGGAGGTACAGGTTAGTAATGAGGCTATATACAGGAGGTACAGGTTAGTAATTAGGCTATATACAGGGGTACAGGTTAGTAATGAGGCTATATACAGGGGTACAGGTTAGTAATGAGGCTATATACAGGGGTACAGGTTAGTAATGAGGCTATATACAGGGGTACAGGTTAGTAATGAGGCTATATACAGGGGGTACAGGTTAGTAATGAGGCTATATACAGGGGTACAGGTTAGTAATGAGGCTATATACAGGGGTACAGGTTAGTAATGAGGCTATATACAGGAGGTACAGGTTAGTAATTAGGCTATATACAGGGGTATAGGTTAGTAAAGAGGCTATATACAGGGGTACAGGTTAGTAATGAGGCTATATATAGGGGGTACCGGTACAGAGTCAATGTGCAGGGGTACAGGATAGTAATGAGGCTATATACAGGGGGTACTGGTACCGAGTCAATGTGCAGGGATACAGGTTAGTAACAAGGCTATATACAGGGGATACCGGTACAGAGTCAATGTGCAGGGGTACAGGTTAGTAATGAGGCTATATACAGGGGGTACCAGTACAGAGTCAATGTGCAGGGGTACAGGATAGTAATGAGGCTATATACAGGGGGTACTGGTACAAAGTCAATGTGCAGGGGTACAGGGTAGTAATGAGGCTATATAGAGGGGGTTCCGGTACTGAGTCATGACCTGGTGGTCATATAGCACACACACCATGACCTGCTGGTCACATAGCACACACACCATGACCTGGTGGTCACATAGCACACACACCATGACCTGCTGGTCACATAGCACACACACACACAGGTGGGAAAACCATGAATTTAAATAGGATCCCCAATTACAGACAAAGTATGGCAGCTGCCTCTAATTGGGGACCAACAAAACTCAAGCATAGAGTTGCCCAGAAAACCCTACCGTCAGGCCCCTACAGTTAACCAAACCCAAACATAGAGATGCCTCTAGGCATCCCTACCGTCAGGACCTGGAGATCGACACCAGGACCCTGGTGCGAGGAGCTGACACTGGCGGTACCGGTTTGGGGATCGACACCAGGACCCTGGTGCGAGGTGCCGGCACTGGAGGTACTGGGCTGGGAAACCGGCACTGGAGGTACCGGGCAGGGGATCGACACCGGGACCCTGGTGCGAGGAGCCGGCACTGGATGTACCGGGCTGGGGACCGGCATTGGAGGTACGGGGCTGGGGATTGACACCAGGACCCTGTTGCGAGGAGCCGGCACTGGATGTACCGGTCTGGTTGACCGGCACTGGAGGTACCTGGCTGGGGATCGACACCGGGAGCCTGTTGCTAGGCGTCAGCACTGGAGGGACCAGGCTGGTGACCACCTGCGGGAGCTCCGGCCAGGGATCCGACAGCCGCTTTGCCCACATCTTCCTGCAGCACTCAAATGGCTTTTCGACCTCCCCTTGGCTGGATCTCGCTCCCTGGTTGGGCAGTCACAGCACCAGCCAAGCCCTCCACCACCTCGCCTGTTCCTCCAGGGGATGGTCGTAAAAACCCTCATTCTGATTTGCTGGGCCTGTTTTCCCAGTGGGTGGGCCTGGCTGCCGTCCAGTGGGTGAGCCTATGTCCGCCAAGGCCCACGCATGGCTACACCCCTGCCCAGTCATGTGAAATCGATAGATTAGGGTCTAATTAATTTATTTGACTTGACATATTTCCTTATACGAACTGTAACAATAACATTGTTGAATGTTGCGTTTGTTCAGTATATAATCAAAAGATTACCCTATTCATCTATGGCAAAGATACTTATGTTTCCACTTTCATCTATGTCTGGTGTTAACTAGTTACTGGCTAGTTGTGTCCTACATTTGCTAGAGATGATTTTACTGCAACACTGCATCACCGTTTCTTGACATAGGCTTTTCAAAATATAAGCTCCCTGCCCGACTCTTTTCAAACATCCTGGTAGTTAAAGTACTTTTCAGAATGACAGTTCAGGACGTTTACCACTGTCAGTGTTGCTTTAACACAGGAGAATCTGCTGTGTACGTATAACTTACAGAGGTCACCTTGAATTTCTATTAGAATCTAACATAGATCGTAGAAGCAGTTCCCTCCTATTCATTAGACTTCATTTTTTAAAAGTAAATATGTTCTGCGAAGCTTTACAATAATGAATGTCATTCTAAGATTGAAAAACAGCAAAACATTCATGATTCTCATTTTCATTCTGCAATCAATGTAATTAAGTTTTTACCTCTGAAATGTTTTAATAAGAACCACACTGTAGCTATTTGTATCAACACACACGACACACGACACACGACTCAGCAACCAACCCAGGAGTGTCGTAACATAACACGCCTTCTGACAAAAGGCCTAATCAGCCCTAACTGTGGATCTAATAGAGAAATATAGAGCACCAGTAATCAAGCCTCAATGGGATACGCTTCAGACCTGCATTCACGTTGCGTCGCTTCTATTTCTCTGTGGTTGTTCACACAATGACCAGACAAGAGCACTCAATAATGCCCCTGGACAGGCTGCTGAAGCTCTACATTCACATCCACACACACAAACACACACACACATAAATCAATCCCATACAAAATGCTGAGGCGCAGTTCATGATGGATACGTGTCAGGAGGAAAAGTTATCGAGCTCAGCCCTTGGAAGAAAAGGGAAAAATAGAAAGAGAGAAAACAAATGGCCATTCACTGCCAGGTCAAAGGTTAAACACGTTGGGAGTCTTTCTCAAGGACTCGCCAAGACAGATGACCCCCAATTGATAAAGACATATGGTGGGGTCTGGTTAATATGGTGTGCGTCCCAAACGGCAACCTACTCCCTATACATTGCACTACTTTTGAACAGAGCCCTATGGAAAAGGGTGCCATTTGTGACGCGGCCGTGGTAATAGCGTAGGTCCTTCTGGGTTGTTTGGAAGGCTCACAGTGATTGTGATGGCCTGTTAGCCCCGATGAATAATCCAATCTAGTATACAACGAGATGAAGGGGCCCTGCTCCGCTAACATTCGACCATGGGATTACATTTCTGGCCCAACTCTTCTGTACACCACCACACTAACACACCGCACGCACACACGCACACAGGCACAACACACACCACTAGCAGCTCATTGAGCCATCCCACAACATTTGAATCAGATTCACCCTCCATCCGTAATGATGTAAATCATTCTGCTCACTATTTCCTGGCATTCCTGTTACACAACCTTTCCTTCTTCCTGTCCATGGTGGGCTAACAGCAGTATTGGACTATACAGTATAGCATGTAACCAGGGCAAGCGGTGTTATGGAATAAAAACACTCCCCCCTTCCCAGCCCAGTCCAGTAGATGTCATTTGGTTGAGGGAAGGTATCTGTGGGTGAGTTCATGTGGCGGTGATAAAGGGAGAAACAACATCATTACACCCGCAGTGGGACACTATCTCAGTGAAATGGTATATCACACTCATGTCAACCAGCAGGAGAGGTAATAAATCGTGGCTAACAAAGAGAGAAGAGGGCCTGGAAATCCTCATCTACCCAAACCTGGGATAGGATGGGGATACTGTATACAGCAGGAGTCTCTGTACTGATGCTACATCTGCTCACATGATTATAGCTAGGAACCATCTATTATAGCTGATAGAGTCAGCATCAGCAGTTAAAGCCTACACTCTTAGAGGTAAAGGTGCTTTCAATAACCTAAAAGGGTTCTTCGGATGTCCCCATAGGAGAACCCTTTACACTGAGGGTTCTACATGGAAATAGTTTTGCCTGGAATCAAAAAGGGTTCTTCAAAGGGTTCTCCTATGGGGACTGCCGAAGAACCCTTTTTTTCTAAGCGTGTACATCTGGATTGCTGCTGACGGTGTACTACCAAAAATAATGTTTCAAGCTGTTATGACTCTCTCTGTCACGAAAAGGTGCAGAGAGAGACCAAGGCGCAGCGCAGGTATAGTTCGACATTCTTTATTTTACTATGTAATCAGTATTCTTTTCAATGTAATAAAGAAACACAAATGACGAACTACAAAACGAAACCAAAACACGAATTTACCACGTTACCTTAAAACAACACACGATAGTTTTTTAACGTAACCAAAAGCACACTTATTTCACCCGTGACTGCGACATATACTTCGACATGTACGATCACAACCCACACCAACGTGATGGACAGACTCAACATATATTGGATCCCTAATTTTTTAACGTAACCAAAAGCACACTTATTTCACCCGTGACTGCGACATATACTTCGACATGTACGATCACAACCCACACCAACGTGATGGACAGACTCAACATATATTGGATCCCTAATTAGAGACAATGGCGTGCAGCTGCCTCCAATTAGGGATCCAACCTAAACCCCACATAGAAACAGAAAAGGACGACACTGTCAGACTCTGACCACAGCTACATAGAGAAGCAAGTTAGGCTTCTCTATGGCCAGAGCCTGACACTCTCTGTCTATCTGTGTCTTTCAACATCACACACACACTGACTTACATACACACAGACACATCTCTTAGCCTGTCCCCTTCTCTGAATCCATGCCCAAGCCACCAAACACTCCTCACCCTCAGTCCCAGTCACCCTCAGTCCCAGCCTCAATGGGATACGCTTCAGACCTGCATTCACGTTGCGTCGCTTCTATTTCTCTGTGGTTGTTCACACAATGAGTCCCAGTCGCCCTCAGTCCCAGTCTCCCTCAGTCCCAGTCGCCCTCAGTCCCAGTCACTCTCAGTCCCAGTCGCCCTCAGTCCCAGTCGCCCTCAGTCCCAGTCGCCCTCAGTCCCAGTCGCCCTCAGTCCCAGTCGCCCTCAATCCCAGTCGCCCTCAGTCCCAGTCACTCTCAGTCCCAGTCGCCCTCAGTCCCAGTCACTCTCAGTCCCAGTCGCCCTCAGTCCCAGTTGCCCTCAGTCCCAGTCTCCCTCAGTCCCAGTCGCCCTCAGTCCCAGTCACTCTCAGTCCCAGTCACCATAAGTCCCAGTCGCCCTCAGTCCCCAGTTCTGGCAATCTGCCTACCACCTCCTCTCCCACATTAGCCTGCTCAGCAATGACTGCTCCAATACCCTTTTAAGCAAATGTAGTGGGTCTACGTTTCACACAGCCATTTGTAGTGTGTCTACGTTTCACACAGCCATGTGTAGTGTGTCTACGTTTCACACAGCCATTTGTAGTGTGTCTACGTTTCACACAGCCATGTGTAGTGTGTCTACGTTTCACACAGCCATGTGTAGTGTGTCTACGTTTCACACAGCCATGTGTAGTGTGTCTATGTTTCACACAGCCATGTGTAGTGTGTCTACGTTTCACACAGCCATGTGTAGTGTGTCTACGTTTCACACAGCCATGTGTAGTGTGTCTACGTTGTCAGTCCCCACTCCTCTCCTATGGGCTAAATGGCTAAATGGCAAACAAGTATTTGATACACTGCTGATTTTGCAGGTTTTCCTACTTACAAAGCATGTAGAGGTCTGTAATTTTTATCATAGGTACACTTCAACTGTTAGTGACGGAATTTTCAAAAAATCCAGAAAATCACATTGTATGATTTTTAAATAATTTATTTGCATTTTATTGCATGACATAAGTATTTGATCACCTACCAACCAGTAAGAATTCCGGCTCTCACAGACCTGTTTTTCTTTAAGAAGCCCTCCTGTTCTCCACTCATTACCTGTATTAACTGCACATGTTTGAACTCGTTACCTGTATAAAAGACGCCTGTCCACACACTCAATCAAACAGACTCCAACCTCTCCACAATGGCCAAGACCAGAGAGCTGTGTAAGGACATCAGGGATAAAATTGTAGACCTGCACAAGGCTGGGATGGGCTACAGGACAATAGGCAAGCAGCTTGGTGAGAAGGCAACAACTGTTGGCGCAATTATTAGAAAATGGAAGAAGTTCAAGATGACGGTCAATCTCCCTCGGTCTGGGGCACCATGCAAGATCTCACCTCGTGGGGCATCAATGATCATGAGGAAGGTGAGGGATCAGCCCAGAACTACACGGCAGGACCTGGTCAATGACCTTAAGAGAGCTGGGACCACAGTCTCAATCTTAATAACACACTACGCCGTCATGGATTAAAATCCTGCAGCGCACGCAAGGTCCCCCTGCTCAAGCCAGCGCATGTCCAGGCCCGTCTGAAGTTTGCCAATGACCATCTGGATGATCCAGAGGAGGAATGGGAGAAGGTCATGTGTTCTGATGAGACAAAAATAGAGCTTTTTGGTCTAAACTCCACTCGCCGTGTTTGGAGGAAGAAGAAGGAGTACAACCCCAAGAACACCATCCCAACCGTGAAGCATGGAGGTGGAAACATCATTCTTTGGGGATGCTTTTCTGCAAAGGGGACAGGACGACTGCACCGTATTGAGGGGAGGATGGATGGGGCCATGTATCGCGAGATCTTGGCCAACAACCTCCTTCCCTCAGTAAGAGCATTGAAGATGGGTCGTGGCTGGGTCTTCCAGCATGACAACGACCCGAAACACACAGCCAGGGCAACTAAGGAGTGGCTCCGTAAGAAGCATCTCAAGTTCCTGGAGTGGCCTAGTATGTGTGTGTTCAGTGTGTATGTGTGTGTTCAGTGTGTATAGCTACAGTATGTGTGTGTTCAGTGTGTATGTGTGTGTAGTATGTATGTGTGTGTGAGTTCAGTGTGTATGTGTGTGTAGTGTGTATGTGTGTGTATACCTACAGTATGTGTGTGTAGTGTGTATCTGTGTTTATACCTACAGTATGTGTGTGTAGTGTGTATGTATACCTACAGTATGTGTGTGTATGTGTGTGTAGTGTATATGTGTGTGTAAACCTACAGTATGTGTGTGTAGTGTGTATGTGTGTGTATACCTACAGTATGTGTGTGTAGTGTGTATGTGTGTGTATACCTACAGTATGTGTGTGGAGTGTGTATGTGTGTATACCTACAGTATGTGTGTGTAGTGTGTATCTGTGTTTATACCTACAGTATGTGTGTGTAGTGTGTATGTATACGTACAGCATGTGTGTGTATGTGTGTGTAGTGTATATGTGTGTGTATACCTACAGTATGTGTGTGTAGTGTATATGTGTGTGTATACCTACAGTATGTGTGTGTAGTGTATATGTGTATGTATACCTACAGTATGTGTGTGTAGTGTGTATGTGTGTGTATACCTACAGTATGTGTGTGTAGTGTATATGTGTGTGTATACCTACAGTATGTGTGTGTAGTGTATATGTGTATGTATACCTACAGTATGTGTGTGTAGTGTATATGTGTGTGTATACCTACAGTATGTGTGTGTAGTGTATAAGTGTGTGTATACCTACAGTATGTGTGTGTATGTGTGTGTAGTGTATATGTGTATGTATACCTACAGTATGTGTGTGTAGTGTATATGTGTGTGTATACCTACAGTATGTGTGTGTAGTGTATATGTGTGTGTATACCTACAGTATGTGTGTGTAGTGTATATGTGTGTGTTTACCTACAGTATGTGTGTGTAGTGTATATGTGTGTGTATACCTACAGTATGTGTGTGTAGTGTATATGTGTGTGTATACCTACAGTATGTGTGTGTAGTGTGTATGTGTGTATACCTACAGTATGTGTGTGTAGTGTATATGTGTATGTATACCTACAGTATGTGTGTGTAGTGTATATGTGTATGTATACCTACAGTATGTGTGTGTAGTGTGTATGTGTGTATACCTACAGTATGTGTGTGTAGTGTATATGTGTATGTATACCTACAGTATGTGTGTGTAGTATATATGTGTATGTATACCTACAGTATGTGTGTGTAGTGTATATGTCTATGTATACCTACAGTATGTGTGTGTAGTGTATATGTGTGTGTATACCTACAGTATGTGTGTGTAGTGTATATGTGTATGTATACCTACAGTATGTGTGTGTAGTGTATATGTGTATGTTTACCTACAGTATGTGTGTGTAGTGTATATGTGTGTGTATACCTACAGTATGTGTGTATGTATACCTACAGTATGTGTGTGTAGTGTATATGTGTATGTATACCTACAGTATGTGTGTGTAGTGTATATGTGTATGTATACCTACAGTATGTGTGTGTAGTGTATATGTGTGTGTATACCTACAGTATGTGTGTGTATGTGTGTGTAGTGTATATGTGTATGTATACCTACAGTATGTGTGTGTAGTGTATATGTGTGTGTATACCTACAGTATGTGTGTGTAGTGTATATGTGTGTGTATACCTACAGTATGTGTGTGTAGTGTGTATGTATGTGTATACCTAAAGTGTGTGTGTGTATGTGTATATGTGTGTGTATACCTACAGTATGTGTGTGTAGTGTGTATGTGTGTGTATACCTACAGTATGTGTGTGTATGTGTATATGTGTGTGTATACCTACAGTATGTGTGTGTAGTGTGTATGTGTGTGTAGTGTATATGTGTGTGTATACCTACAGTATGTGTGTGTAGTGTATATGTGTGTGTATACCTACAGTATGTGTGTGTAGTGTGTATGGGTGTGTATACCTACAGTATGTGTGTGTATGTGTATGTGTGTGTATACCTACAGTATGTGTGTGTAGTGTGTATGTGTGTGTATACCTACAGTATGTGTGTAGTGTATATGTGTGTGTATACCTACAGTATGTGTGTGTAGTGTATATGTGTGTGTATACCTACAGTATGTGTGTGTAGTGTATATGTGTATGTATACCTACAGCATGTGTGTGTAGTGTGTATGTGTATGTATACCTACAGTATGTGTGTGTAGTGTATATGTGTGTGTATACCTACAGTATGTGTGTGTATGTGTGTGTAGTGTATATGTGTGTGTATACCTACAGTATGTGTGTGTAGTGTATATGTGTGTGTATACCTACAGTATGTGTGTGTATGTGTGTGTAGTGTATATGTGTGTGTATACCTAAAGTATGTGTGTGTAGTGTATATGTGTGTGTATACCTACAGTATGTGTGTGTAGTGTATATGTGTGTGTATACCTACAGTATGTGTGTGTAGTGTATATGTGTGTGTATACCTACAGTATGTGTGTGTAGTGTATATGTGTGTGTATACCTACAGTATGTGTGTGTAGTGTATATGTGTATGTATACCTACAGTATGTGTGTGCAGTGTATATGTGTATGTATACCTACAGTATGTGTGTGTAGTGTATATGTGTGTGTATACCTACAGTATGTGTGTGTAGTGTATATGTCTATGTAAACCTACAGTATGTGTGTGTAGTGTATATGTGTGTGTATACCTACAGTATGTGTGTGTAGTGTATATGTGTATGTATACCTACAGTATGTGTGTATGTATACCTACAGTATGTGTGTGTAGTGTATATGTGTATGTATACCTACAGTATGTGTGTGTAGTGTATATGTGTATGTATACCTACAGTATGTGTGTGTAGTGTATATGTGTGTGTATACCTACAGTATGTGTGTGTATGTGTGTGTAGTGTATATGTGTATGTATACCTACAGTATGTGTGTGTAGTGTATATGTGTGTGTATACCTACAGTATGTGTGTATGTATACCTACAGTATGTGTGTGTAGTGTATATGTGTATGTATACCTACAGTATGTGTGTGTAGTGTATATGTGTATGTATACCTACAGTATGTGTGTGTAGTGTATATGTGTGTGTATACCTACAGTATGTGTGTGTATGTGTGTGTAGTGTATATGTGTATGTATACCTACAGTATGTGTGTGTAGTGTGTATGTATGTGTATACCTACAGTATGTGTGTGTATGTGTATATGTGTGTGTATACCTACAGTATGTGTGTGTAGTGTGTATGTGTGTGTATACCTACAGTATGTGTGTGTATGTGTATATGTGTGTGTATACCTGCAGTATGTGTGTGTAGTGTGTATGTGTGTGTAGTGTATATGTGTGTGTATACCTACAGTATGTGTGTCTAGTGTATATGTGTGTGTATACCTACAGTATGTGTGTGTAGTGTGTATGGGTGTGTATACCTACAGTATGTGTGTGTATGTGTATGTGTGTGTATACCTACAGTATGTGTGTGTAGTGTATATGTGTGTGTATACCTACAGTATGTGTGTGTAGTGTATATGTGTATGTATACCTACAGTATGTGTGTGTAGTGTGTATGTGTGTGTATACCTACAGTATGTGTGTGTAGTGTGTATGTATGTGTATACCTACAGTATGTGTGTGTATGTGTATATGTGTGTGTATACCTACAGTATGTGTGTGTAGTGTGTATGTGTGTGTATACCTACAGTATGTGTGTGTATGTGTATATGTGTGTGTATACCTGCAGTATGTGTGTGTAGTGTGTATGTGTGTGTAGTGTATATGTGTGTGTATACCTACAGTATGTGTGTGTAGTGTATATGTGTGTGTATACCTACAGTATGTGTGTGTAGTGTGTATGGGTGTGTATACCTACAGTATGTGTGTGTATGTGTATGTGTGTGTATACCTACAGTATGTGTGTGTAGTGTGTATGTGTGTGTATACCTACAGTATGTGTGTGTATGTGTGTGTAGTGTATATGTGTGTGTATACCTACAGTATGTGTGTAGTGTATATGTGTATGTATACCTACAGTATGTGTGTGTAGTGTATATGTGTGTGTATACCTACAATATGTGTGTGTAGTGTATATGTGTATGTATACCTACAGTATGTGTGTGTAGTGTATATGTGTGTGTATACCTACAGTATGTGTGTGTATGTGTGTGTAGTGTATATGTGTGTGTATACCTACAGTATGTGTGTGTAGTGTATATGTGTGTGTATACCTACAGTATGTGTGTGTATGTGTGTGTAGTGTATATGTGTGTGTATACCTACAGTATGTGTGTGTAGTGTATATGTGTGTATATCTACAGTATGTGTGTGTTGTGTATATGTGTGTGTATACCTACAGTATGTGTGTGTAGTGTATATATGTGTGTTTACCTACAGTATGTGTGTGTGTAGTGTATATGTGTGTGTATACCTACAGTTTGTGTGTGTAGTGTATATGTGTGTGTACACCTTCAGTATGTGTGTGTAGTGTATATGTGTGTGTATACTTACAGTCTGTGTGTGTAGTGTATATGTGTGTGTATACCTACAGTATGTGTGTGCAGTGTATGTGTGTGTGTATACCTACAGTATGTGTGTGTAGTGTATATGTGTGTGTATACCTACAGTATGTGTGTGTAGTGTATATGTGTGTGTATACCTACAGTATGTGTGTGTAGTGTATATGTGTGTGTATACCTACAGTATGTGTGTGTAGTGTATATGTGTGTGTATACCTACAGTATGTGTGTGTAGTGTATATGTGTATGTATACCTACAGTATGTGTGTGTAGTGTATATGTGTATGTATACCTACAGTATGTGTGTGTAGTGTATATGTGTGTGTATACCTACAGTATGTGTGTGTATGTGTGTGTAGTGTATATGTGTATGTATACCTACAGTATGTGTGTGTAGTGTATATGTGTATGTATACCTACAGTATGTGTGTGTAGTGTATATGTGTGTGTATACCTACAGTATGTGTGTGTAGTGTATATGTGTGTGTATACCTACAGTATGTGTAGTGTATATGTGTGTGTATACCTACAGTATGTGTGTGTAGTGTATATGTGTGTGTATACCTACAGTATGTGTGTGTAGTGTGTATGTGTGTATACCTACAGTATGTGTGTGTAGTGTGTATGTGTGTGTATACCTACAGTATGTGTGTGTATGTGTATATGTGTGTGTATACCTACAGTATGTGTGTGTAGTGTGTATGTGTGTGTATACCTACAGTATGTGTGTGTAGTGTATATGTGTGTGTATACCTACAGTATGTGTGTGTAGTGTATATGTGTGTGTATACCTACAGTATGTGTGTGTAGTGTATATGTGTGTGTATACCTACAGTATGTGTGTGTAGTGTATATGTGTATGTATACCTACAGTATGTGTGTGTAGTGTATATGTGTGTGTATACCTACAGTATGTGTGTGTAGTGTATATGTGTGTGTATACCTACAGTATGTGTGTGTAGTGTATATGTGTGTGTATACCTACAGTATGTGTATGTAGTGTATATGTGTGTGTATACCTACAGTATGTGTGTGTAGTGTATATGTGTGTGTATACCTACAGTATGTGTGTGTAGTATATATGTGTATGTATACCTACAGTATGTGTGTGTAGTGTATATGTCTATGTATACCTACAGTATGTGTGTGTAGTGTATATGTGTGTGTATACCTACAGTATGTGTGTGTAGTGTATATGTGTATGTATACCTACAGTATGTGTGTGTAGTGTATATGTGTATGTTTACCTACAGTATGTGTGTGTAGTGTATATGTGTGTGTATACCTACAGTATGTGTGTATGTATACCTACAGTATGTGTGTGTAGTGTATATGTGTATGTATACCTACAGTATGTGTGTGTAGTGTATATGTGTATGTATACCTACAGTATGTGTGTGTAGTGTATATGTGTGTGTATACCTACAGTATGTGTGTGTATGTGTGTGTAGTGTATATGTGTATGTATACCTACAGTATGTGTGTGTAGTGTATATGTGTGTGTATACCTACAGTATGTGTGTGTAGTGTATATGTGTGTGTATACCTACAGTATGTGTGTGTAGTGTGTATGTATGTGTATACCTAAAGTGTGTGTGTGTATGTGTATATGTGTGTGTATACCTACAGTATGTGTGTGTAGTGTGTATGTGTGTGTATACCTACAGTATGTGTGTGTATGTGTATATGTGTGTGTATACCTACAGTATGTGTGTGTAGTGTGTATGTGTGTGTAGTGTATATGTGTGTGTATACCTACAGTATGTGTGTGTAGTGTATATGTGTGTGTATACCTACAGTATGTGTGTGTAGTGTGTATGGGTGTGTATACCTACAGTATGTGTGTGTATGTGTATGTGTGTGTATACCTACAGTATGTGTGTGTAGTGTGTATGTGTGTGTATACCTACAGTATGTGTGTAGTGTATATGTGTGTGTATACCTACAGTATGTGTGTGTAGTGTATATGTGTGTGTATACCTACAGTATGTGTGTGTAGTGTATATGTGTATGTATACCTACAGCATGTGTGTGTAGTGTGTATGTGTATGTATACCTACAGTATGTGTGTGTAGTGTATATGTGTGTGTATACCTACAGTATGTGTGTGTATGTGTGTGTAGTGTATATGTGTGTGTATACCTACAGTATGTGTGTGTAGTGTATATGTGTGTGTATACCTACAGTATGTGTGTGTATGTGTGTGTAGTGTATATGTGTGTGTATACCTAAAGTATGTGTGTGTAGTGTATATGTGTGTGTATACCTACAGTATGTGTGTGTAGTGTATATGTGTGTGTATACCTACAGTATGTGTGTGTAGTGTATATGTGTGTGTATACCTACAGTATGTGTGTGTAGTGTATATGTGTGTGTATACCTACAGTATGTGTGTGTAGTGTATATGTGTATGTATACCTACAGTATGTGTGTGCAGTGTATATGTGTATGTATACCTACAGTATGTGTGTGTAGTGTATATGTGTGTGTATACCTACAGTATGTGTGTGTAGTGTATATGTCTATGTAAACCTACAGTATGTGTGTGTAGTGTATATGTGTGTGTATACCTACAGTATGTGTGTGTAGTGTATATGTGTATGTATACCTACAGTATGTGTGTATGTATACCTACAGTATGTGTGTGTAGTGTATATGTGTATGTATACCTACAGTATGTGTGTGTAGTGTATATGTGTATGTATACCTACAGTATGTGTGTGTAGTGTATATGTGTGTGTATACCTACAGTATGTGTGTGTATGTGTGTGTAGTGTATATGTGTATGTATACCTACAGTATGTGTGTGTAGTGTATATGTGTGTGTATACCTACAGTATGTGTGTATGTATACCTACAGTATGTGTGTGTAGTGTATATGTGTATGTATACCTACAGTATGTGTGTGTAGTGTATATGTGTATGTATACCTACAGTATGTGTGTGTAGTGTATATGTGTGTGTATACCTACAGTATGTGTGTGTATGTGTGTGTAGTGTATATGTGTATGTATACCTACAGTATGTGTGTGTAGTGTGTATGTATGTGTATACCTACAGTATGTGTGTGTATGTGTATATGTGTGTGTATACCTACAGTATGTGTGTGTAGTGTGTATGTGTGTGTATACCTACAGTATGTGTGTGTATGTGTATATGTGTGTGTATACCTGCAGTATGTGTGTGTAGTGTGTATGTGTGTGTAGTGTATATGTGTGTGTATACCTACAGTATGTGTGTCTAGTGTATATGTGTGTGTATACCTACAGTATGTGTGTGTAGTGTGTATGGGTGTGTATACCTACAGTATGTGTGTGTATGTGTATGTGTGTGTATACCTACAGTATGTGTGTGTAGTGTATATGTGTGTGTATACCTACAGTATGTGTGTGTAGTGTATATGTGTATGTATACCTACAGTATGTGTGTGTAGTGTGTATGTGTGTGTATACCTACAGTATGTGTGTGTAGTGTGTATGTATGTGTATACCTACAGTATGTGTGTGTATGTGTATATGTGTGTGTATACCTACAGTATGTGTGTGTAGTGTGTATGTGTGTGTATACCTACAGTATGTGTGTGTATGTGTATATGTGTGTGTATACCTGCAGTATGTGTGTGTAGTGTGTATGTGTGTGTAGTGTATATGTGTGTGTATACCTACAGTATGTGTGTGTAGTGTATATGTGTGTGTATACCTACAGTATGTGTGTGTAGTGTGTATGGGTGTGTATACCTACAGTATGTGTGTGTATGTGTATGTGTGTGTATACCTACAGTATGTGTGTGTAGTGTGTATGTGTGTGTATACCTACAGTATGTGTGTGTATGTGTGTGTAGTGTATATGTGTGTGTATACCTACAGTATGTGTGTAGTGTATATGTGTATGTATACCTACAGTATGTGTGTGTAGTGTATATGTGTGTGTATACCTACAATATGTGTGTGTAGTGTATATGTGTATGTATACCTACAGTATGTGTGTGTAGTGTATATGTGTGTGTATACCTACAGTATGTGTGTGTATGTGTGTGTAGTGTATATGTGTGTGTATACCTACAGTATGTGTGTGTAGTGTATATGTGTGTGTATACCTACAGTATGTGTGTGTATGTGTGTGTAGTGTATATGTGTGTGTATACCTACAGTATGTGTGTGTAGTGTATATGTGTGTATATCTACAGTATGTGTGTGTTGTGTATATGTGTGTGTATACCTACAGTATGTGTGTGTAGTGTATATATGTGTGTTTACCTACAGTATGTGTGTGTGTAGTGTATATGTGTGTGTATACCTACAGTTTGTGTGTGTAGTGTATATGTGTGTGTACACCTTCAGTATGTGTGTGTAGTGTATATGTGTGTGTATACTTACAGTCTGTGTGTGTAGTGTATATGTGTGTGTATACCTACAGTATGTGTGTGCAGTGTATATGTGTGTGTATACCTACAGTATGTGTGTGTAGTGTATATGTGTGTGTATACCTACAGTATGTGTGTGTAGTGTATATGTGTGTGTATACCTACAGTATGTGTGTGTAGTGTATATGTGTGTGTATACCTACAGTATGTGTGTGTAGTGTATATGTGTGTGTATACCTACAGTATGTGTGTGTAGTGTATATGTGTATGTATACCTACAGTATGTGTGTGTAGTGTATATGTGTATGTATACCTACAGTATGTGTGTGTAGTGTATATGTGTGTGTATACCTACAGTATGTGTGTGTATGTGTGTGTAGTGTATATGTGTATGTATACCTACAGTATGTGTGTGTAGTGTATATGTGTATGTATACCTACAGTATGTGTGTGTAGTGTATATGTGTGTGTATACCTACAGTATGTGTGTGTAGTGTATATGTGTGTGTATACCTACAGTATGTGTAGTGTATATGTGTGTGTATACCTACAGTATGTGTGTGTAGTGTATATGTGTGTGTATACCTACAGTATGTGTGTGTAGTGTGTATGTGTGTATACCTACAGTATGTGTGTGTAGTGTGTATGTGTGTGTATACCTACAGTATGTGTGTGTATGTGTATATGTGTGTGTATACCTACAGTATGTGTGTGTAGTGTGTATGTGTGTGTATACCTACAGTATGTGTGTGTAGTGTATATGTGTGTGTATACCTACAGTATGTGTGTGTAGTGTATATGTGTGTGTATACCTACAGTATGTGTGTGTAGTGTATATGTGTGTGTATACCTACAGTATGTGTGTGTAGTGTATATGTGTATGTATACCTACAGTATGTGTGTGTAGTGTATATGTGTGTGTATACCTACAGTATGTGTGTGTAGTGTATATGTGTGTGTATACCTACAGTATGTGTGTGTAGTGTATATGTGTGTGTATACCTACAGTATGTGTATGTAGTGTATATGTGTGTGTATACCTACAGTATGTGTGTGTAGTGTATATGTGTGTGTATACCTACAGTATGTGTGTGTAGTGTATATGTGTGTGTATACCTA
This sequence comes from Thymallus thymallus, assembly GCA_023634145.1. Classification (NCBI taxonomy): domain Eukaryota; kingdom Metazoa; phylum Chordata; class Actinopteri; order Salmoniformes; family Salmonidae; genus Thymallus; species Thymallus thymallus. The sequence continues at coordinate 24,056,642 of CM042421.1, read as the reverse complement.
CAGTATGTGTGTGTTCAGACTGGCTGTGCATCAGGAATGCAAATAAATCCTAGCTTTGTAATTACAGGCCACAAGTCCCTCTCTCCCCCCATCCCTCTCTCTCTCTCTCTCTCTCTCTCTCCCTCTCTCTCTCTCTCTCTCTCTCTCTCTCTCTCTCTCTCTCTCTCTCTCTCTCCCTCTCTCTCTCTCTCTCCCTCTCTCCCTCTCTCCCTCTCTCTCTCTCTCTCTCTCTCTCTCATGATTATTCCACCCATTTGCTGGCTTAATGAACGTCTCGTGTTGAAACCTGCAAAGCCTTTTAAAGCCTGAGGTTGTACCGCATCGAATTTGCGTCCTAAATAGCTCCGTCACTGATGAAGCTTGGAGAGGCTGTGATAAGGAGACAGCATGCCGACACACACAGCAATAATCCTTGTTTTCCTACGCGTCCCTGGAGACTTCTGATCTTAATACATATTTTATTATCATTGATATCAAGGATATGAAAAACTGTATGGTGATACTGTGTGTGCAATAAAGGGAGGGCTGTAAAATGCAGGCTATATTATAATATTTTTACTGTCCATCTTGTAACTGGATATATTTTTACTGGGTAATTCCTATTGACCTTGCATTATAACATGCTGTATGTATAGGTTGGTTATTGTATACAGTATGATATAAATGTACTATAGATGTTAGTGGTTCAATATCCAAAGGTTTCATTTCATGTCTGTGTACAAATATCAGAACTATTCAAAGACTATCTTCACAAAATATAGATTTTATTTCTTCAAAGACTTTTCTAACCTTCACATCCTCTCTTAACATTCAACTGTGTACCATGAACGGGACAGTGATGCTTGCTGTATACTGTATGACATGATATACAGTAGTGAAAACCAGTCAGTATCTGGTGTGACCACCATTTGCCTCATGCAGCGCGAAACACATCTCGTTCACATAGAGTTGATCAGGCTGTTGATTGTGGCCTGTGGTACAAAACATGTACCCAAAAGAACCCAAAAGTACCAACAATAACCCAAAACAACTACAAACAACACCAAACAACCCCAAACAACAATGCAGGCTGCGTTGTAGCCTATGGAGTTGGAATCTGCCCTGGTCCCAGAGGCACGAGAGGGTCGAGCAGGTGGACGCACCCCTGCTCACCAGGGAGGAGGTGACAAGCCACGTCGTCCTGCGTCCACTCAGGTTTGAACCAGGCTACTACCCTCTTACCCTCATCTCGGTGGTCATTGAGCAGATGCATGGGGCGCACTTCTTCACCAAGTTAGACCTCAGGAGTGAGTATAATCTGATGCGTATCAGGGAGGGCGACGAGTGGAAGAGAGCCTTCTCCACTTCATCTGACCATTATGAATACCTTGTTATGCCATTTGGTTTCATCTGTTTTCAGGCCTTTGTGAATGATGTGTTTAGGGACATGCTGGGTTGTGGGGTGGTTGCGTACATCGACGACATACTGGTGTATTCGGCTACGCGCGTCCATCATGTCACCCTGGTTCACAAGGTGCTTGGAAGATTGTTGGAGCATGACCTCTATGTTAAATTGGAGAAATGTTTGTTTTTCCAGTCGTCTGTCTCCTTTTTAGGCATCCGGATTACTACTTCCGGGGTGGAGATGGAGGGACCCCGCATAGAGGCTGTGCGTGACTGGCCCGTCCCCACTACGGTCAAGGCGTTAGAGTTTTTTGGGGTTTCACCAACTAGTGCCGGCGCTTCATCAGATCCTTTAGCTCTATAGCCAGTCCCCTCATCTCACTGCTGAAGGTTGGTCCCAGCAAGCTGAGGTGGACCCCAGAGGCAGATAGAGCGTTCCAGAGACTGAAGGAGATGTTCACCACCGCGCCGGTATACTAGACCCCTCCCTACCTTTCATCGTGGAGGTGGTGTAGGGGTTGTGCTTTCTCAGAGGTCTGGTACTCCGCCGAAGTTGCGCCCGTGTGCTTACTATTCCCGCAAGTTAACACCAGCCGAACGCGATCGGGAGTTACTGGCAGTGAAGAAGGCTCTGGAGGCATGGCGGCACTGGCTGGAGGGCGCTAAACATCCGGTACTCATCCTAACCGACTACCGCAATCTGGAGTACATTGGAGCAGCGAGGAGGCTAAACCCTCGCCAGGCCAGGTGGGAGCTCTTCTTCACCAGGTTCGACCTCACCTTGTCCTACCGACCCGGGTCCAAGAACATTAAGGCCGACACCATTCACATCATTGTCTTCTGTTAGTTTGGATGGTTGGGAGTCCCTGGTTTCCCTGAGAAACAGACACTAGTGTATAAGCTACCAAGCTATCTTACCTCTACGTTAAAACTGGAGAAGTGGGGCTCTCAGGATTGGCTGACACAGATCCCTCTGGTTAATTCAGAGTTGGGAAAAACTGCATTTGTTTACCATGCTCCTCATTCTTGGAAAGATTTGCAAAAAAACCTTAGGCTAGACGTTTTAAAGCCAGGATAAATTAGCTAAATGTTGTTGAATGTAATTGTTATTTGTAATTGACTTTTTTTTTTTTTTAGTCCCTTGACATTTGTAGAGGTCATAGAGCAAAACGAAGACCACCCTCGTGTTCGTGAGAGTCTCACCTTTACATATAGTAATTTGTAGGCCACACGGTTCAGACGCTACAGACGTTTTAGTGAAAATGCAGTTTTTTGGAATGCCTCATGGTCTGACAAACACCGCTCTAGCTCTGCCTCCTTTCACCGTAGATGCGGAAGTGCAACATGAGCGTAAGCGGTGGATTGAGATATCTCTAGCTTAAACTGACTGATTTTGATGAGGATTTTTTTATTATGTTACTTAGATTGGGGGTTGAATTTACGGGGTTAGGTTTAAGGTTAGGGTTAAGTTTAGGAATTAACTCCGAAATCTTTAGGTTAGACATTAACTCTGAATGGTTAAGGTAAGGGTTAAGGTTTGGGGTAGGCTCAAAAACAACTTTCTATTGCTGGATTTGAACATGCAACCTTTTGCAATTGATGCTCCTGGGCTAGGAACCAGCACCATAAAGGTTTCCAGAGACCTCTCTGAACATTACAATATTCCGCTAAAGTAGCTTCATCATTGGATTTTAGCAAGATGGTTTTATCTCTACATCAGAAGATATGCTATTCATGATGAAGTTTGATATCCAAAATTAAGCAACAAATTACTCTCTTGTTTCATCTAAAATCTCTGTCAGTGAACATTTTCTGTTCTTAATCAAATGCTATTGATGTTTTTCATGTGTTTCTCATGTCACCTCTGTCTGATTAGTGTTTTCATGTTTAATAAATGCATTTATATGATCTAAGAATAAAACCCAATTAACCTCCATTACATTGTATCATTTGAAATAACTACTTTAAACCCTCCATTTATGTTCAAAACTCCTAAGGTCTCTATTATGTGTGAGTGATGGAGGGTAAGCTGTTGGGTTTTTCCAGCACTGACGTCGATTTCTGATCTTTTAACTTTGCTTGTTTTTGTTGCGTAAGTCAGATTGGATCAGAAAGCATCCTTCTCCCCTGCTGAGTTAAAGATCAAAATCTGATCTGATTCGTGGACACACACACACACACACACACACACACACACACACACACACACACAGCCGTAGTACATCACAAAGAAAAAGCTACAACATGCTTCCTCATTGACTGTCAAAGTTCTGTTCAAAAGAAATCTGAAAACTTTCCACTCAAGCCCAACTACTTCGATATTCCTTACCTCTGAGGCCCTCTGTCAATGTCTCTGTCTGAGGTTATTAAGGAAAGGCAGCAGTAGACGGACACGGAAGAAGAAGAACAGCCTGATTAAAACTTGGCTAACGTGGCAGAGACCGCAGACATGTGTGTGTGTGTACGTCTGCATACGTGCCCGCGTGTTTCTGCATGAAATGCATGCATGAGTGTGTGCCTGTGTGTCTGTGTGTGCGCATGTATGTAGCAGACCAGATAATGCCTGTAACTGAGTAAGCCAACCAGAGAGTTTTAACTTTGGATCCGTTTGGATCAATAGGAAACAACGGCCCCAGGTTTGTTGATGCTAGAAAGAGGGAGGGGAAAACAGTCTGGTTATGACTTTCCTGACCTGCGACCTCTGACCGGTTTCTATCCACATCCACAATACAAAACAATACATACAAATCCCCAAAACAATAAAAAACAATACAAAACAATACAAAACAATACACACAAATCCCCCAAACAATACAAAACAATACAAAACAATACACACAAATCCCCAAAACAATAAAAAACAATACAAAACAATACAAAACAATACATACAAATCCCCCAAACAATACAAAACAATACAAAACAATACAAAACAATACAAAACAATACAAAACAATACACACAATCCCCAAAACAATACAAAACAATACACACAAATCCCCCAAACAATACAAAACAATACAAAACAATACAAAACAATACACACAAATCCCCCAAACAATACAAAACAATACAAAACAATACACACAATCCCCAAAACAATACAAAACAATACACACAAATCCCCCAAACAATACAAAACAATACACACAATCCCCAAAACAATACAAAACAATACACACAAATCCCCCAAACAATACAAAACAATACAAAACAATACACACAAATCCCCCAAACAATACAAAACAATACAAAACAATACAAAACAATACAAAACAATACAAAACAATACACACAAATCCCCCAAACAATACAAAACAATACAAAACAATACAAAACAATACAAAACAATACAAAACAATACACACAAATCCACCCAAAAATACAAAACAATACAATACAAAACAAAACAATACACACAAATCCCCAAAACAATACAAAACAATACAAAAAAATACAAAACAATAAGAGAGGAATTTAGAAATATCAGAACGAATATAAACATATATATAGAATTCTAGTATAGTATAGTGTAGTGTAGTGTGGTGTGGTGTGGTGTAGTGTGGTGTAGTGTGGTGTGGTGTAGTGTGGTGTGGTGTGGTGTGGTGTGGTGTAGTGTAGTGTAGTGTGGTGTGGTACAGTATAGTATAGTATAGTGTGGTGTGGTATGGTATAGTGTGGTGTGGTATGGTATAGTGTGGTGTGGTATGGTATAGTGTGGTGTGGTGTGGTGTGGTATAGTGTGGTGTAGTGTGGTGTAGTGTAGTGTGGTGTGGTGTGGTGTAGTGTAGTGTGGTGTAGTGTGGTGTGGTGTGGTATAGTGTGGTGTAGTGTGGTGTAGTGTAGTGTGGTGTGGTGTGGTGTAGTGTAGTGTGTTGTAGTGTAGTGTAGTGTGTTGTAGTGTGGTGTAGTGTGGTGTGGTGTGGTATAGTGTAGTGTGTTGTAGTGTGGTGTAGTGTAGTGTGGTGTGGTGTGGTGTGGTATAGTACAGTATAGTATAGTATGGTATGGTATAGTGTGGTGTGGTATGGTATAGTGTGGTGTGGTGTGGTATAGTGTGGTGTGGTATGGTATAGTGTGGTGTGGTGTGGTATAGTGTGGTGTGGTATGGTATAGTGTGGTGTGGTATAGTGTGGTGTGGTATGGTATAGTGTGGTGTGGTATGGTATAGTGTGGTGTGGTGTGGTATAGTGTGGTGTGGTATGGTATAGTGTGGTGTGGTGTGGTGTGGTATGGTATAGTGTGGTGTGGTGTGGTATGGTATGGTATGGTATAGTATAGTATAGTATGGTATGGTATAGTATGGTATGGTATGGTATAGTACAGTACAGTATAGTATGGTATGGTATGGTATAGTGTGGTGTGGTGTGGTGTGGTGTAGTGTGGTGTGGTGTGGTGTGGTGTAGTGTAGTGTAGTGTGGTGTGGTACAGTATAGTATAGTATAGTGTGGTGTGGTATGGTATAGTGTGGTGTGGTATGGTATAGTGTGGTGTGGTATGGTATAGTGTGGTGTGGTGTGGTATAGTGTGGTGTAGTGTGGTGTAGTGTAGTGTGGTGTGGTGTGGTGTAGTGTAGTGTGTTGTAGTGTGGTGTAGTGTGGTGTGGTGTGGTATAGTGTGGTGTAGTGTGGTGTAGTGTAGTGTGGTGTGGTGTGGTGTAGTGTAGTGTGTTGTAGTGTAGTGTAGTGTGTTGTAGTGTGGTGTAGTGTGGTGTGGTGTGGTATAGTGTAGTGTGTTGTAGTGTGGTGTAGTGTAGTGTGGTGTGGTGTGGTGTGGTATAGTACAGTATAGTATAGTATGGTATGGTATAGTGTGGTGTGGTATGGTATAGTGTGGTGTGGTGTGGTATAGTGTGGTGTGGTATGGTATAGTGTGGTGTGGTGTGGTATAGTGTGGTGTGGTATGGTATAGTGTGGTGTGGTATAGTGTGGTGTGGTATGGTATAGTGTGGTGTGGTATGGTATAGTGTGGTGTGGTGTGGTATAGTGTGGTGTGGTATGGTATAGTGTGGTGTGGTGTGGTGTGGTATGGTATAGTGTGGTGTGGTGTGGTATGGTATGGTATGGTATAGTATAGTATAGTATGGTATGGTATAGTATGGTATGGTATGGTATAGTACAGTACAGTATAGTATGGTATGGTGTGGTATGGTATAGTGTGGTGTGGTGTGGTGTGGTATAGTATGGTGTGGTATGGTATAGTGTGGTGTGGTGTGGTGTGGTGTGGTATAGTGTGGTGTGGTGTGGTATAGTGTGGTGTGGTGTGGTGTGGTATAGTATGGTGTGGTGTGGTGTGGTGTGGTATAGTGTGGTGTGGTGTGGTGTGGTGTGGTATGGTATGGTATAGTGTGGTGTGGTGTGGTGTGGTGTGGTATAGTATGGTGTGGTGTGGTATAGTGTGGTGTGGTGTGGTGTGGTATGGTATGGTATAGTGTGGTGTGGTGTGGTATAGTGTGGTGTGGTATGGTATAGTGTGGTGTGGTATGGTGTGGTATGGTATAGTATAGTGTGGTATGGTTTGGTGTGGTATGGTATGGTCTAGTGCAGTGTGGTGTGGTGTGGTGTGGTATGGTATGGTATAGTGTGGTATGGTATGGTATAGTATAGTGTGGTCTGGTATGGTGTGGTATGGTATGGTATAGTGTGGTATGGTGTGGTGTGGTGTGGTGTGGTATGGTATAGTATAGTGTGGTGTGGTATAGTGTGGTGTGGTATGGTATGGTGTGGTTTGGTATGGTGTGGTGTGGTGTGGTATGGTATGGTATGGTATAGTGTGGTGTGGTGTGGTAAGGTGTGGTGTGGTATAGTGTGGTGTGGTGTGGTATGGTATAGTGTGGTGTGGTATGGAGTGGTATGGTGTGGTATGGTGTGGTATGGTATAGTGTGGTGTGGTATGGTGTGGTGTGGTGTGGTATGGTATAGTGTGGTGTAGTATAGTGTAGTGTAGTGTGGTATAGTGTGGTGTGGTGTGGTATAGTGTGGTGTGGTGTGGTGTGGTATAGTGTGGTGTGGCGTGGTATAGTGTGGTGTGATGTGGTGTGGTATAGTGTGGTGTGGTGTGGTATAGTTAGGTGTGGTGTGGTGTGGTGTGGTATAGTGTGGTGTAGTGTGGTGTGGTATAGTGTGGTGTGGTATAGTGTGGTGTGGTGGGGTGTGGTATAGTGTGGTGTGGTGTGGTATAGTGTGGTGTGGTGTGGTGTGGTATGGTATAGTTTGGTGTGGTATGGTATAGTATAGTATGGTATGGTATAGTACAGTATAGTATGGTATGGTATGGTATGGTATGGTAGGTATAGTACAGTGTGGTGTGGTGTGGTATAGTGTGGTGTGGTATAGTGTGGTGTGGTGTGGTGTGGTATAGTGTGGTGTGGTGTGGTGTGGTATAGTGTGGTTTGGTGTGGTGTGGTATAGTGTGGTGTGGTGTAGTGTGGTGTGGTGTGGTATAGTATGGTATAGTGTGGTGTGGTGTGGTGTGGTATGGTATGGTATAGTATAGTATGGCATGGTATGGTATAGTACAGTATGGTATGGTATAGTACAGTACAGTACAGTATGGTATGGTATAGTACAGTATGGTATGGTATGGTATGGTATGGTATGGTATAGTACAGTATGGTATGGTATGGTATGGTATAGTACAGTACAGTATAGTATGGTATAGTACAGTACAGTATAGTATGGTATGGTATGGTATAGTGTGGTGTGGTATGGTATGGTATAGTGTGGTGTGGTGTGGTGTGGTGTGGTATGGTATAGTGTGGTGTGGTGTGGTGTGGTATGGTATAGTATGGTATGGTATAGTACAGTATGGTATGGTATGGTATGGTATGGTATGTTATTGTATGGTATAGTACATTACAGTATAGTATGGTATGGTGTGGTGTGGTATAGTATGGTGTGGTATAGTATGGTGTGGTATGGTATAGTGTGGTGTGGTGTGGTGTGGTATAGTGTGGTGTGGTGTGGTGTGGTATAGTATGGTATGGTATGGTGTGGTATGGTGTTGTGTGGTGTGGTATAGTATGGTGTGGTATGGTATAGTGTGGTGTGGTGTGGTATGGTGTGGTTTGGTGTGGTGTGGTATAGTGTGGTGTGGTGTGGTATGGTATAGTGTGGTGTGGTGTGGTATGGTATGGTATGGTGTGGTGTGGTATGGTATGGTATGGTGTGGTATAGTGTGGTATGGTATGGTGTGGTGTGGTTTGGTATGGTATGGCGTGGTGTGGTATGGTATGGTATGGTATAGTGTGATGTGGTGTGGTATGGTATGGTGTGGTATAGTATAGTGTGGTATAGTGTGGTGTGGTATGGTGTGGTGTGGTGTGGTGTGGTATGGTATAGTATAGTGTGGTGTGGTATGGTGTGGTATAGTATAGTGTGGTGTGGTATGGTGTGGTATGGTGTGGTATAGTATAGTGTGGTATAGTGTGGTGTGGTATGGTGTGGTGTGGTGTGGTGTGGTATGGTATAGTATAGTGTGGTGTGGTATGGTGTGGTGTGGTATGGTATAGTATAGTATGGTGTAGTGTATAGTAGTGTAGTGTTGAGTAGTTTAGTGTAGTATAGTGTAGTGTAGTATAGTATAGTATGGTATAGTATAGTGTGTACAGCAGTAGTAATATAGGAAGAGCCTTAGTATAGTATAGTATAGTATAGTATGGTATAGTATAGTATAGTATAGTATGTATATTCAGTATGGACAGTATATGAATAGAAAAGGTGTATACAGCACTACAGGAGGTCCTTCCTGCCGGCGGCTATTAGACTATATAATGCCTCACCGGGGTGCCGTGCCGTCGGCAACATAGATCTGGAACTGTTGGGGAGGACCTATTTATTCATACAGGTCTGTATATACATACTCATGTACAGTTGTTATATCATATCACGTGCAATATTGCTAGTAATTCTTGGACTTAACTTACGTAGGCATTCACTCAGGAATGCATATTAGTATCCTGTCAGTTGCACCTTTTCTCATTGCTTTTAGTATATCGAATGTGCAATACGTGCAGTTGTCTGTAATTAAACCCTGCGCACTAAGGACTGTATTTTAAGAGAATTACTATTATTACCCCAAATGATATCATACACACATTTAGCTATTAAAGTATCTCTTCCTGTCATTTACCTGTACAGTTTGTGTAACCATGCAAGTATTCACGTATCTGTAAATATAACTGTATACTTACCTGTACAGCTAATTTAACCATGCAAAATGTTCACTTACCTGTTCATTTACCCAGTCTGTCTATTAAGTAAACTATTATTACCCTCGCTCATATCATACGCATTTTTAGCTACTGAAGTATTTCTCTGCCATCGACCTGTATAGTATAGTTAACCATCCAACATCCACCAATGTATAGTGTACATATTCAGCCAACCACCCATACTATGCAATGTCCTTTTATAGCTTTTTTTTGCACTCCAGATATCTTGTATTTCTATACATTTTCATACTGCCGCTATATGTATCATGTATCGTGTATCTGTCTTTTGTGTACTTTCGTTGTGGCATTTTGCACCTGCCCTGTGTTTTGTTGTAGCTGCTTGACAATGAAATTTCCCCCCCGGGGGATCAATAAAGTATCTATCTATCTATCTATCTATCTATCTATCTATCTATCTATCTATCTATCTATCTATCTATCTATCTATCTATCTATCTATCTATCTATCTATCTATCTATCTATCTATCTATCTATCTATCTATCTATCAGCAGTAGTAATATAGGAAGAGCCTTAGTATAGTATAGTATAGTATAGTATAGTGTGTATATTCAGTATGGACAGTATATGAATAGAAAAGGTGTGTACAGCAGTGGTAATATAGGAAGAGCCTTGACTAGAATACAGCATATACATATGAAGTGTTGGTGATCAGGCCTACCACTGTTGTTTCGTCAGCAAACGTGATGATTGAGTTGGAGTCGTGCGTGGCCATGCAGTCATGGGTGAACAGGCGGTACAGGAAGGGGCTTAGTACATACCCTTGTGGGGCCCCCGTGTTGAGGATCAGCGTGGTGGAGGTGTTGTTTCCTACCTTCACCACCTGGGGTCGGCCCATCAGGAAGTGCAGGACCCAGTTGCACAGGACGGGGTTCAGACCCAGGGCCCCGAGCTTAATGATGATCTTGGAGGGTACTATGGTGTTGAATGCTGAGCTATAGTCAATGAACAGCATTCTTACATAGGTATTCCTCTAATCCAGATGGGATAGGGCAGTGTGCATTACGATGGCTTCATCCGTGGATCTGTTAGGGTGGTAAGCAAATTGTAGTGGGTCTAGGGTGTCGGGTAAGGTAGAGGTGATATAATCCTTAACTAGCCTCTCAAAGTATCAAAGTATTTTATGAGTACAGGAGTGAGTCAGTTATCTTTGCTTTCTTGGGCACAGGAACAATGGTGGACATATTTAAGCAAGTGGGGACAGCAGACTGGGATAGGGAGAGATTGAATATGTCCGTAAACACTCCAGCCAGCTGGTCTGCACATCCTCTGAGGACGCGGCTTGGGATACCATCTGGGCCGCCAGCCTTGAGAGGGTTAACCCGCTTAAACGTCTTACTCACGTCGACCACAGAGAATGAGAGCTCACAGTCCTTGTGAGTGGAGGTAGCCCACGTCGGCGCCACAGTGTCCTTCCTTGAAGGTGATTAGCTTGTCCGGGAGCAAGGCGTCAGTGTCCGCGACGTGGCTGGCTTTGCATTTATGATCTGTGATTGTCTGCCACATACACTGAGTGTAAAAAACATTAGGAACACCTTCCTAATATTGAGTTGCACCCCTTTTGCCCTCAGAACAGCCTCAATTCGTAGAGGCATGAATTCTACAAGGTGTCAAAAGTGTTTCACAGGGATGCTGGCCCATGTTGAATCCAATGCTTTCAACAGTTGTGTCAAGTTGGCTGGATGTCCTTGGGTGGTGGACCATTCTTGATACACATGGGAAACTGTGGAGCGCAAAAAACCTAGTAGTGTTGCCGTTCTTGACAGACTCAAATCGACTACTACTACCATACCCCGTTCAAAGGCACTTAAATATTTTGTCTTGCCCATTCACCTTCTGAATGGCACACATACACAATACATGTCTCAATTGTCAAAAATCCTTATCTAACCTATCTAATCCCCTTCATCTACACTAATTTAAGTGGATTTAACAGATGACGTCAGTAAGGGATCATAGCTTTCACCTGGATTCACCTGGTCAGTCTACAGTATGTCATGGAAATAGCATTCAGCATTGTACACTCAGTGTACAGTGCCTTCAGAATGTATTCATACCCCTGGACTTATTCCACAAGTTGTTGTGTTACAGCCTGAATTCAAAATGGATAAAAACAATGTTTTCTCATCCATCTACACAATATACCTTATAATGACAAAGTGAAAACGTTTTTTATTGAAAATTAAATCCAGAAATATTTAATTGACGTAAGTATTCACACCCCTGAATCAACACTTTGTAGAAGCACCTTTGGCAGTGATTACAGCTGTGAGTCTTTCTGGGTAAGTCTCTAAGAGCTTTCACACCTGGATTGTGCAATATTTTCCCATTATTCTTTTCAAAATTCTTCAAGCTCTGTCAAATTGGTTGTTGATCGTTGCTAGACAACCATTTGCAGGTCTTGCCATAGATTTTCAAGTAGATTGCAGTGAAAACTGTAACTCGGCCACTCGTTGTCTTCTTGGTAAGCAACTCCATTGTAGACTTAGCATTGTGTTTTAGGTTAATGTCCTTCTGAGATGTGAATTAATCTCCAAGTGTCTGGTGGAATGTTTCCATAATGTATTTATCCTGAAAAAATCCCCAGTCCTTAATGATTAAAAGTATTCCTATGACATGATGCAGCCACCACTATGCTTGAAAATATGGAGGGTGGTACTCAGTAATGTGTTTTATTGGATTTGCCCCAAACATAACACTTTGTATTCAGGACAAAAAGTGAATTGCTTTGCCACATGTTTTGCAATATTACTTTTGTGCCTTGTTGCAAACAGGATCCATGTTTTGGAATATTTGTATTCTGTACAGGCTTCCTTATTTTCACTCTGTCATTTAGGTTAGTATTGTGGAGTAACTACAATGTTGTTGATCCATCCTCAGTTTTCTCCTTCACGGCCATTAAACTCTATAACTGTTTTAAAGTCATCATTGTCCTCATGGTGAAATCCCTGAGCGGTTTCCTTCCTCTCCGGCAACTGAGTTAGGAAGGACTCCTGTATCTTTGTAGTGACTGGGTGTATTGATACACCATCCAAAGTGTAATTAATAACTTCACCCTGCTTAAAGCGATATTTTAATGTCTGATTTTTTATTGTTACCCATCTACCAATAGGTCTTTTCGAGGTATTGGAAAGCCACCCTGGTCTTTGTGGTTGAATCTGCATTTGAAATGCTGGACTGAGGGACCTTAGAGATAATTGTATGTGTGGGGAACAGAGATGAGGTAGTCATTCAAAGGGGTTGAATACTTATTGACTCAAGATATTTCAGCGTTTAATTTTTTATGAATTTGTAAACATTTCGAAAAGCATAATCCACTTTGACATTGTGGGGTATTGTGTGTAGGCTAGTGACAAAAACACAAAATGCAAAGAATTTTAAATTCAGGCTGTAAAATGTGGAAAAAGTCAATGGGTGTGAATACTTTCTGAAGGCACTGCACATCTGGTGTCTGAGCCGTTTGTCCCTGTACTGTTGTTTCGCCTGTTTCATTGCCTTACGGAGGGCATAGCTGGTCTGTTAGTACACATCCACGTTCCCAGTCACCTTGCCATGGTTAAATGCAGTGGTTCGCGCTTTCAGTGTTGCACGAATGCTGCCATCAATCCACGGTTTTTGGGTTGGATAACTTCTAATCATCACAGTGGGAACAACATCATATATGTGCTTCCTAATGAACTCAGTCACAGAGTCAGTGTATATGACAATACTATTCTCAGAGGTAACCTGTAACATATCCCAGTCTATGAAGCATAGATTCCGATTGGTCAAACCAGCATTGAACAGTCCTCCGGTTCAAGTTTCTGCCTTTAGGTGAGGTGAAAAATGTAGGCATGATCTGATTGGCCAAAGGGAGGGTGGGGAGAGTCTGAGTGCTCAATGAGCAAGTAGCACAGGAGATGTGTTGATACAACACAGAGTTTTCCTCAGATGTCCTCTGTTATAGTCCATATGTCAGGTTCCTACTGCGTGAACCCAAACACTCACACCGTATGGCTTCCTTCCCTCCTTCCACAGCTATGTCTGGGCCCCTATGGAGCCTCTGAGTGCTTGACACATAACGGCCAATAACAGCCGTCTCACAGTAGGTGTTTAGGCCTTGAGAGGTGCTTGTTATCTGGCCTCGACGCAGTGGAGAACATCAGAGACCTCCACGATGAGGTCTATCATGTGCTGCTAGAGGTGTTGTTCCGACCAGATTGTAATTAACCTAATCAATATATAATTTGGCATTTGGCTTCTGAGTTAAACATGTTTTTGGGATATCCACTTTACCAAACCAAATGAACCCAAATCAATCATGACTCCGCTGAGACCTCCTCAGAGAGAACTACAGAGAGTGGAAGGGATTCTCCTCCTGTTTATCTTTTCCTTTTCCTCTCGTTCGCTCTCGCTCTCCATCTCTCTTGCCATCTCTCCTTCTCATTCTTTCTCTATCTCTCTCCTTCGCTCTTCTCCTCTCTCTCACTCATGTTCCTCTCTCGGTCTCTGTGTCAAAGTTAACTTTCCTCCTCTCCTTTCCTCCCCTGTTTCCTCCTCTCCTTTCCTCCCCTCCTTTCCTCCTCTCCTTTCCTCCCCTCTTTTCTCCTCTCCTTCCTCCTCTCCTTTCCTCCTCTCCTTTCCTCCTCTCCTTTCCTCCCCACTTTCCTCCTCTCCTTTCCTCCTCTCCTTTCCTCCTCTCCTTTCCTCCCCTCTTTCCTCCTCTCATTTCCTCCTCTCCTTCCTCCTCTCCTTTCCTCCTCTCCTTTCCTCCTCTCCTTCCTCCTCTCCTTTCCTCCTCTCTGTGGTTTAGAAACCAACAGAGTAGGTAGAGAAAGTAGCCAAATAGCCAGGCAGTGTTCTGCTCTGATGGCACTTTATGTTTAAGTGGAAGGCAGAATGTTCCCGTCAGGGCCCTGAGGCTGAGCCTTGAGGCTGAGCCCTGAGGCTGAGCCCTGAGGCTGAGCCCTGAGGCTGAGCCCTGAGGCTGAGCCCTGAGGCTGAGCCCTGAGGCTGAGCCCTGAGGCTGAGTGGGGCTGGCAGGTGTATTATTCTCCCTGGCTCCATTGTCCCTGGTCAAATTCAAAGGCAATGTTGCCCAATCACTCGGTAGGAGCCACTCTCTACTCTCTCCCTGCTACTCCCACACCGAGCCAAGAACCTGTCTCAGCAGCGACTCAGTGCCTGTGTTTCTCCGTCTCTCACAAAACACAAGCAAATAGCACTTCTCTGGGATATGTAACAGCACTGCAGTAATGGAGAGTTTGGGGATATGAATTGTGAAGATGTGCTCCCATGACAGTGCTTTTAATACTACAGGAACAAGTAAAAATAACCCATAGTGTAAAGTATTCGGTAATGGGGATTAAAGTCCTACTCAACCATAACTGCCCCTACATTTATAGAGTTGTGTGTCAGGCTCTGGCCATAGAGAAGCCTATTGCTTCTCTATGTAGCCATGGTCAGAGTCTGACAGGTCTATGTGTGTAGTTCTATGTGGTGTTTTGTGTTGGATCCCTAATTAGAGGCAGCTGCATTGCATTGTCTCTAATTAGGATCCTACATATGTTTGTATGTTCCACACCAGCGTAGATGCTAAGTGAGTGGAATTGCTGTTATTTGCTTGTTTAGTACTGTGCTGTGCTGTACTATTCTACTGTATCTTAGTCCATGCCGCTCCGACATCGCTCATCCATATGTGTATATATTTTTAAATCCATTCCTTACTTAGATTTGTGTGTATTGGTTACATGTTGTGAAATTGTTGGATATTACTTGTTAGATATTACTGCACTGTCGGAGCTAGAAGCACACCCGCAATAACATTTGCTAAGCACTTGTATGTGACCAATAAAATTTGCTAAGCACTTGTATGTGACCAATAACATTTGCTAAGCACGTGTATGTGACCAATAACATTTGCTAAGCACGTGTATGTGACCAAAAACATTCGCTAAGCACGTGTATGTGACCAATAACATTTGCTTTTATTTGATTTAGTCAATACAGGAGAATCAAGGCTTGCACCTTTTTTGGGTAAGCAAGTTTACGTGGAGTTCAGTGTCAAATTGCCTATATGTCATCAAGGAGTGAAAGTAGCTGAAATGCTTGGTAAACAAACACACACAAACACACACACACACCTAGTGCTCATCAGACCAGAGGCTTTCATAGTAAATCAACCAACACCAACATAACAGACTGCAGATCCATTCTAGAATGCTCGTTGCCCTAGTAACACATCCACAATCGTCTGTGCATGACAGAAACTCAGCTCTCGCTGAGAAAAAGGAACTTCAGCCACATTATAGGAAATATGCTCAAACCTGTTGGTTTTTATAATATAATAATAAACTCCATTTAGCAGACACTTTTATCCAAAGCAACTTACAGTAATGTGTGCATACATTTTTACATATAGGTGGCCCCAGCAGGAATCAAACCCACAACCCTTGGTGACGCAAGCCCTACGCTCTACCAACTGAGGCACACAGGACCATATCCACTGTCCTCCAAGACTGGCCAAATGCCTCCTGCACAACCAGATTGTAAATTAATTCTAGCAGCTTGGTTAGACTGCAAGGTTGTGACAGTATACATTCTCCTGTTAAAAGGAATTTTAGAACATAACCATAATTTCAGCCAACTAATTTATTGTGACAGATTAAAGAAAGAAATAAACGATGTATTGTACAGTAGATGTAGGTCTCTGGTGGATGTCTGGCTCCCTTAGGCGCCATGTTCCTGCTCATGTTCAGTTTGCTCTGTCTCACATCGGCATAACTGGCTTCCTACAGGTACTGTAGTATTCTCCTGCTTAAACAGTCTCTCTTCTCTGTTCCCCTTAGAACTAACAGTCTCACGTTTGACCAGAGCCCTATAAACCCTGGTCAAAAGTAGTGCACTATATAGGGAATAGGGTGTCATTTGAGACCAAGTCTCACTCTTAGAATCCATAATGCATTTCCTTTATAGTGGAACACCCATTCCACCAAGTATATAATAGATGCAAGTATATCATAGCATCTATAAGTAAGAAGGGGTCTGATCTTAAATCAAAGCCTTGGATGACTAGGGTGGAAATCAGATTCAGTGTATATAGTACAGGGATGATGTTGCTTTATTTATAAGCCTTGTATCATTTTGTATTTGCAAATCTGTTCAGCACAGATATATTGTTCCAATATACTCTATTTATAATATACTGTATGTATTAGTGCCATGGAGGATGAATAGTGACAATGTGTGTGTGTGTGTGTGTGTGTGTGTGTGTGTGTGTGTAGGATAACCTTCCTCTGTCATTATCTCTGTAATGGGTGTGAACATTTTGCTCATCAATAGGATTCAATTCACCATGCAAATGAGATCATTAATATTAATGATGGGTGTAATTCCTTCTGAATTACACCCATCTGCTGAGGCATTTCAGTGTTAGCTGTTATTTTATAGATGGGAGGCATTCTGTGGATGAGAGGAGATTATAAAGTTTTTGAACCGGTGCTGATTGTAGCAGTGATGTTGGTGTTCAGTGAATATGCCATGTGTTCTGGGATGGGAAGTGTCATTGGCTGCAGCTACAACATTAACGCATCATGAGTCACAGTATTCACTGACAGTGGTATCCGTTTGACGGCAGAGTGAGACACTTTCTGTTTTGAAAGACCATTAAGGGCTGCTGAGGGGAAAGTAGCAAATGGAGAGAGGGGGAGAGAGAGAGAGAGGGAGAGAGAGAGAGAGGGAGAGAGAGAGAGAGAGAGAGAGAGAGTTTTGAGTTTTTACACATCTTTATTGTATCAATTTAAGATGCAAAAACTGTTTTTCCAATAGTTATTTTTTCAACAGTTGGTTATAACAACTATACCAATTCAATCACACACAACCATCAGGACAAACACAGTCACCATGGCAACATCCTATGGTGAATTATATTGCTTAACTTAATACATCAACAAAACTTAATTCCTCCCCCATCATCATACACAGTCCACCTCCCCATGTATCTACAAACCCCTGTATATTATACATTTCTCTAAAATACACATAATCCAGCTTTATTCTTGCTTTTATCATTGCTTTAAAAAGTCCTTCCACTAGGGGTCCATCTCCATTTTCAATTTTACTTGTCCTACTCAAATATATGGACATTTTAGCCTGTCCTGTCAGAAAATTTAGCTGTTGGCATTTTGCTCTAAACTTTCTGGAGTACGGATAACCAAAAATAAAAAGAGTAGAATTGAAAACTTCCCCCACTTTTCTGAACAATGATTGCAATACAAGAAACAGTGGTTTAAGCCTGTCACATTCTAGAAAACAGTGAAAGATAGTCTCTCTACATTTACAAAAAGGACATTGATTTGAACACAAAGGATTAATCACGGTCACAAAAGCATTTACTGCTACAATCCCATGTATCACCCTCCACTGCAGATCCCCCGCCCACTTGGTCAGTGGAGGTTTGTACAGGGCCCTCCATGCTGGCTTAACCTCTGGTTGGACACCAAGTTTTTTTCTCCATGGAGTATCTTTTTTTTCAATTAGTTTTCTTTTGTTTAGGACTTTCACACAAAGTTTGTAAAACACTTTTCCAGTATCTGTGTTCAATTCTATTATTTCATCCTCACCCACTGCAGGAGGCGATGATGGTGTCTGCTCCCCTAGAGTGCTGAGGTCAAAACCCAATACTGGAAAGGGTTCTTTTGTGTTTGAGGCACCCCCTGTCCATTTGCTGAGTAGTGCCCAATCTTCTGTTGACAAAACGTTTCTGTATTTCTCCAACAATTGCCCAACCGCTCTCTTAGACTTCACCCCGAGTCTTTCGGCCACTGGATCCGTCTCCTGCAGTGTTGGGCCTGTCAGCTGGACCAGATCCTGTAATGTAATGATGCCACCTTTTTTCAACCTCAGCGACATATTTGGTGACACCTCAGTTGTGACATCCAATCTACCTCCATGTATTAGAGTTTCTTTCATTAACCAATGCAGTGATTCTGTTTTTGAAATATTACAAAAGCCTATCAGCTTCCACACTCTGAAGAGCCCACTGTAAAATGGTGAAATTCCTTGTAGTGAAACTGTGTTTAAATCCATTAAAAACAGTGTTCTGTCCAATCCCAGCCCTTCCACCTTTTGCAGCAGTGCTTCCGTCACCGGCCTCCAAATCTCATCCTTTCCATATAGTATCCTTTTTACGTGTTGAAGACGGAAAGCAGCGGTCCTACTGGCCAGATGAATCAGCCCTTGTCCTCCCTCTTCTTTAGGCAAAAAAAGTACACTCTGTGGCACCCAGTGGTATCTGCCCCAGAAAAAATCCACTACCACAGCCTGTATTTTGGCCAGCAGTCCTGAAGGGGGTTCCAACACTGCTAATCGGTGCCAAAGAGCAGAAGCCACCAGGTTGTTGACTACCAACGCTCTCCCCCTATATGACATACGTGGTATCAACCACCGCCATCTCCCTAATCTCCCCTGTACCATTTCTAGAACCCCTTCCCAATTTTTCCCCATTATTTCATCATCCCCCAAAAACACACCTAGATATTTAAACCCCCTTCTATTCCATTTGAGCCCCCCTGGTAGTGTTGGTATTCCCCCAGGCCACTCTCCCAGCTGTAAAGCACAACTTTTACCCCAATTTATTCTGGCCGACGATATAATTCCAAATAGTTGAACACTTAAACTCAGCATCTCTACTTCTTCTTGACTGTTAACTACTATTAGGACATCATCAGCATATGCTGAAATCTGTACACCAGGTATCCCCTTCTCTTGTGTTGTGCCACTCAATTTTTCCCTCAAAACATGTAAGAGAGGTTCAATTGCCATTGAGTACAACATCCCTGAAAGGGAGCAACCCTGTCTAATTCCTCTGCCCACTTTAAATGGCACACTCAAACCACCATTGATCTTCAATACGCTCTCAATGTCACCATACAGCATTGTGATCATGTCAATGAAACCAGAGCTGAATCCAAATGCTTCCATTGTGCGCCAAAGATATAGGTGTTCAACCCGGTCAAATGCTTTTTCCTGATCTATAGAAATAAGACCAGAGTTTAAGCCGAAAACTTTAGAAAGGTCCAAATAATCCCGTATTAGTGAAATATTATCTAAAATCGACCTTCCGGGAACACAGTAGGACTGGTTTGTGTGTATAATCTGCTCCATCACCTCTCTAAACCTGTTGGAAAGTGCTTTGGAGAGAATTTTATAATCAGTACAGAGCAAGGCCACAGGCCTCCAGTTCTTGACCTCTTGTAAGTCCCCCTTTTTTGGCAACAATGTGATGACTGCTTTCCTGCAACTCAGCGGCAGCAACCCTCCAGCTAAACTGTCACTGAGTACTTCCAGCAGATCTTCCCCAATTGTTCCCCAAAAAGACCTATAAAAGTCAACAGGTAGCCCATCAATGCCAGGAGCTCTACCACTCTCCATCCCATTCATTGCAGCATAAAGTTCTGGCAATGACAATGGAAGCTCCAACTCTTTATTAGCTTCCACAGACACTTTTGGTAACCCCTCATAGAACTGTTGTTCCACCTCTGGAGCTTCTACCCTTTGACAAGTGTAGAGCTCAGCAAAAAACTCTACAGCTCTTTTCCGGATCTCCTGAGAGCTCTTGAGTTCTTGTCCAGAGGCAGAGCGAAGGCAGTGCATTATTCTACTCTGACCTTTCTTTTTTTCCAGACCAAAAAAGAACCTAGATGGGGCATCCATTTCAGAGATACTCTGAAACCTTGATCTCACCAATGCCCCTTGCGCTCTGATATCCAGCAGTTCAGCCAAATGTGTATTTTTTAACTTGAGTGTCTTAACGTGACCTTGTTCTCCTGTAGACTCTGCAATATTTTGTATTTCTATAATTTCCTTCTCCAAATGTTTAATTGACCGAATGCTCTTTCTGGTGACATTGAAAGTGTATTGCACACAAAATTGCTGAATTTGAACTTTGCCCACATCCCACCACCTTTGAAGGGAAGAAAACAGATGCTTCTGAGATCTCCATCTCTCCCAAAAATAACAAAAACACTTCTTGAAATGAGCATCACCTAATAGGGAGGTATTCAAATGCCAATAGGCACTCCTGTGCTTCACAGAATTAATAAAGAGTACAGCTGTGACTAGACTGTGATCTGAAAACCCTACTGGGGTTATATAACACTTTTTAAAGACTTGAGAGTGATGCTCAAAACAATACACCCTGTCTAGCCTGGCTAGAGAGATGGAGTTGTCTCTTACATGTGCCCAAGTATATTGTCTATCAGTTCCATGTAAATTACGCCATACATCACAGAGATCATGGGTTTCTACTAAGCGAGCAAAGCTACGACGTGATGCCATATGAGGTTCAACATGATTCCTGTCCATCTCTTTTTCAGTGCAATTAAAATCACCACCAATAAACAAATATTCCTCCCCACTGCAGTTTGTTATTGTGTCTGAGAGTTTCTCCAGAAATAGCATTCTCTCTACTGCCACCACTGGTGCATAGACATTAATAAAAACCATTACAATATTTTCAATTTTTGCTTTTACCTTAAGCAGTCTACCTATCTCTTCCACCTTATAATCTGTGGGTGTAAAATTCTTAGAAAATAAGATAGCTACACCTGCACTCATGTTAGTCTTGTGACTAAGGACCACCTGTCCTTCCCACTCTCTCTTCCATTCCACCTCATTTCCTGCATCACTATGTGTTTCTTGTACAAACCCTACATCTATACCTTTCATTTTCAGCAGTTCATAAAACATTGTTCTTTTTTTAATGTCTCTTGCACCATTGATGTTTAAAGAGGATAACTTAATGTCCTGCATGATAGAAATGAAAAAGAAACTAAACCCGCTCACAAAATAAAACAAAAATCTGTGGTACTTATGACTATGACATTTCGACTTCATTTGCAAATTGTTGGTTTTTCAACTTCTGAACAATCTTTTTCAACCTATAACTTCTTGCGAAGTCAGTGACTCGCCAACGTTTTTCATGAAAGAACTTGCAGATCGGATGAAAACATTACGATCAGGAAAACGTTCTTCTACATGCACATTTTTCTTCCCTTTTGTACTCCTTAAAAATGTTTGAATCATTTCTATGGTGTAACCACCCTCCAAGCCCCTCCCACTCTGTGTGGACGAATCAGAAAAGCCGTCCTCACTATCAGAAACAGACGATTCGTCAGCTGTACTATTTACGTCTTCACTAGTATTTTCCATTGATCTTTTAGTTTTAAGTTCTTCTCTTTTTAATTTTCTCTTAGATTCTGAAATCTGAGTTGTTCTCTCTGATTTCCGCTTGGTAGCAGGTATTTTGAAAACACCCTCATCTTCCAAAGTCGGCATTTCCACCTCTATTAATACTGACTCCGCGACTGCCATAGCAGTCTCTCCGTTACTTTTTTTATTCTCATCTTCCCTTTCTCTACCTGTTCTCTTTAGATTTTTCTCCACCTCT